>OY982561.1:7697287-7732974 GCA_963859945.1 Euplagia quadripunctaria | reverse complement strand
CACAAAACATTCTACACAGTACCTACAATGTTTAATTACAATGTGTTTTGAATTGTTCTTTACACAAAGTGGTTATGCTTTCTTCATTTTTTTAGTAAAACAAAAATACGTTCCTTCGAGACGAGAATAAAACTAGACAGATATATAGATAGATTTGGATTAAATAAATGTTATGCTTCTTTTCTCGACAACTGTACATTATTTCGGCATCTTTCAGGATTATACAAGTCCAAACGTCCAAACGTGGAGGTAGGTATGTACAATTTTGTGGTATGCAAATTCTTAGTTGTGTTAATCTGTAATCCTGTTATTATATTCTAAGTATTTTTTTTTAAATGAATGTATATTGGATTGTAATTCATTATGATGAGGAAGATATGTAGTAACTTCTGTAAAATAGAATGTATACTTAGATCAGGAGAAAAAAAAAACTTAAAATATAAAAACTATTTTGTGTCAATAAAGATGATTACATTAAAGATTAAAGTCTAATATTTTGAGTCAACCATGCAGATTGATATTTTTGAAAATAACAAGTTGACTATAATAATGTAATTTCGAGTGGGCATTTCTTTCACATACAATCAATTACACAATTAATACTTCCTATTTATTGTTTAAAATATAAATTTCGCACGAATTATAGGGTAAACAAGAGTACATGTACAACCTCACAGCAAACCATTTAATTTTATACAAAATATGTTTATATACACTGTTAGCCTATTAATTACACACAACTAATATCCACGTGCGAATCCCCAAAACGAATAAAAACAAAGCGTCAAATGCACAAGAACCAAGTGATATTTGAGAATCTTGTTCTACATCAAAACAAAACGTTTTAATCAGAACTATGAACAACCCTTGAAGTGAGGGCTTCACTTGGAAGCCTCTCACAGGGGCAGTGGGCTATCGAACGAACCGCTCATTTGTTACAGTGCGTCGGGAAGGCACTGCCGGTTGAATATGGATCCACGTGCGGAAATCATCATTTCCGATTGACACTTTTTGAATTAAAAATTAATAATTTCATTAAAATTTAGTGTTAAATTATAGTGTAAATGAATATAAGTTACTTACAGGGGCGCGCGGTGGTTTATAGATGTTAGATAGAGGCGCCGGGTGACGCCGGGACGCATGCCGGGCGTGATGCGGCGACGCGCGGCTGCCGCCGACTGACGCACGCACGCGCGCCCGCCCTCCCGCTACGCGCTGCTACGAAGAGCGCGTTTGCACCGTTCAGGAAGCTTCACACTAATTCGAGGGTGATTTCTCTACTGTAAATGAATTTACTTTTTTATTATATATGTTGTTAAAAACCTGTGCATTCTTCTTAATAATGTTATTTAATTAGTTAGATGTTATTTATATCTTTTA
Source organism: Euplagia quadripunctaria (assembly GCA_963859945.1). NCBI lineage: Eukaryota > Metazoa > Arthropoda > Insecta > Lepidoptera > Erebidae > Euplagia > Euplagia quadripunctaria. The sequence goes on along the minus strand of OY982561.1, from coordinate 7,731,594 downwards.
AAATGTAATTGTCGAATTTTGCTCGAGTATATACATCGGTGTAAAAGATGTCTGAGGGCTGTAACTCAAATTCTCGTGGTGGCTATTACGTTAATGTTCGGGGGTAGATTTGAACAATAAAAATAAACATTTACCCACCGCCCACAGGGACGACAAAACTCCTAAACGACACAACTTTGTTATTCATGTAACGATATTAAAAACAACAGATTCCTGGCGACCTTTTTTACTTAGTCAAAGTCATAAATTACTCAGGGAGTAGACTAACTTTTGTACTTTTAAATTAAGTTGTAAAGTGAGTTCGAAGATTAAATGAGTGTGTGCAAGCATGGTGTTGGATTATTAATTTAGTGCAGGCGCGCTCTCTAGACAGGTGTACGAGCTGAAAGGAAGGGTTGCCTATAAGGAGCGTTACATATATTTGCGAGACTACGAACGTTGTGTAAACAAACGTGCTAAGATACAGCTACACGTGTATGCTTAAAGCCTGTTGTTTTGTACGTGTGGGCCACTAACTGCCTTCTATAGCAGCAAGCTATAAGATGAAATGGATTGTTCAAACAAACGAGATAATAGGACGGTAGGCAATCTATTTACGTAGTTATAGAAAGCTTGCAAATTGAGAAGGTAATAATGTATATCTTGGTTGAGAATGAAGATTTGATCTCCTAGTGTATAGAAGGTTATTTTAGTAAGACGATAAGCACACGAAGCTCTTCTAATGTACCTAAAGTGGATACCGTACCCTCGGAACGCTTTAACATCAAAAGGTCTTTCGCATGTTACGTATTCTTGTCTACAACAGCTCGTGATGGATGAGATGTCCAATCATTAGCGTCTCACGTCGACAATTTGTGTTGTCCGTCTGGTGGAAGCAGCGGCGGAATTACACATTTGCCGCCAGTAGGCTATTAAAATTTTGCCGCCCCTACCGGTTGGTCTATCTAATTGGATACCCCAGGCCAAGACATAAAAAATAATGTAGGCCCCAAATTTGGCGCCCCTAAAATCTGCCTCCCTTGGCTTCAGCCTACTCAGCCTGCTGGTAAATCCGCCACTGGGTGGAAAAATAATGCAATAAAAAGGATCATTACAATTGTGGCACTGTACATATATCATAACACACAAGACAAAATTCAAAGATGCATTTCATCAGCAAAGATGAAGCTTTTAGTTTGAAACCGAATTGAAAACCACCTCAATTTTAAGTCGATTAACAGAGAAAACTATGAAGATATTACGAGTACACGGTGAATTTGATTCTTTGTTTCCAACTAGACTTCTAGACACTGCTAAGTTTCACAATCAGTAGCGAAAAGCATTTTTATACTCGGCCTTTATTATGTAACAACTGCCGAACTCGATGATCGCTTGGCAGATGAGCTTTACATTACTTATAAGCAATATTGTAGATACCACAATTGTTTTCTCAGAAAGGAAGCCCTCTACGGTAACTGCTATTGTTTGATGCATTACATCCATCTCAGCAATGTATTATTCATCGGAATACGGTGCGTTTGGGCGTGTTGAAAGTATGTGTGAAGAGCGAATGTCTGAATGAATTTATATGGCCCCTGTAAGTAAGAGCAGTGTACTCGATGCGGATAGGTTCCGAAAGACGTATATTGTCGAGATCGGCAGTATATTGGAAAAAGGCCTAATAAAAAGTACCTGTAGCCGCTGAGGGTGTACAGAGGTCTGATGAATGTGGAAGAGGCTCAAGCTGTATGTCAGGATCGTGGTAAATGTCTCTCTATTGTGTCTGCCTGCACCGGACGGGAATAGAATGTGAGTGTGAGATATATGTAATGTGCAGTATAACCCACTTTCCAAAACATATATATTAGAAAATGATATTAAAGTCATTGAATATGTGAATTGCGCGATAATGTGATTAGTTGTAGTGCTGAGGTGGTTTAAGTTAAATTTGATCATCGTAATTATAATATGACTGTAGTCTGATTTTACTGCCTGCAAATATATGACCCGTCGATGGTAAGGTCGCAGATGCTCTATAAATACTAGCAACAACAGATATTTTCATCACGTTATCTCTTGCGTTCCAAATGAGCTTTGGCGGCTCTAGACGTATATATATAATTATGTAATAAGTTACAAGTCATCCTAACTAATCTTACTTCTCACTTAGTATTATAAAGGCGAAAGTTTCTGATCGATGGATGTTTGTTACTCTTTCACGCAAAACAGCTGAACGGATCTGGATAAAATTTGGCAAAAAGATATTTTATAGTCAAAAGATATTTTATAGGAAAAACGTACAGTTCCCGTGGGATATTTCACTAAAATTTCCACTATAACGGTAACGGCTAGTAATATTAAAAATACGAAAGTGAGTTTGTATGTAACGCTTTCACGCCTTAATTACTTAACCGATCAACATGAAACTTTGTCACACGTTGTCAGGGGCACAGAAAAGGGCATAGGGTACCTTTCATCCAGAAACGACGGTTGACGAAATCTATATTAAGATGAGTGACGCCGCGGATAGAAGCTAGTAATTAATAACTCTCAGCTATGTAACTTTGGTGTAGCTAACATTATATCTCCTAGTGATTAAAAGCATTCGAGAGCGATATGAAGTGACCGGTTCCGTGGGTAGAAGTCCTGCCTCTGCAAGAATATCATCCACCGCAATATGTGATGACAGCTTCCTGATGAGTCAAGTACTGTGTTCATGTAAGATTTTCACATGTCGACTTCAAGTTAGAAACAATAACAAGTCTGAAGTCTGTCCAATAACCTGATTTAAGAGTCGCCTTATCCTATGGAGTTGAACGCAGAACCGATGCTTGAGCTGCGATGATTGAAGACTGTAGTATATAAGTATTAAGTTCCGAGATCTGTATTGTGTCAGGTTAGTTGGAAATAAACTGTCATTGAATAAGGACGTGTTTTAGTACGAACATTACAAAGACCGCAACAGTTGTGTAGAGCGGAGACGTACATCGGTATTGTGACGATTAGGGAATGCAATTCCTAGCCGAAATCGCAGGTTCGAGATCTCAGGATGAAAACTGCTTAGCATGTTATATGATTAAGTAAGACACAACATTAATTTTAAAAAATATTTATTTTTATAATCATTTAAGTACTTATCATTAATAACAATTACAAACAATTACTACTGAACACAACAACGTTAAAATACTTTTTAAAAAATTAACAAAAATAAAAAAATACTTGAGGAGGCTATTGTTAAAATTAGCCATCTGAAAGCCGCTAGGCTTGGCTAGGAATGATTTTGGAAAAAGCTTCTTAAAAAACAAAGAGTACTGTGCTGTCTTGATTGCTATGCTGATGATACTGTCCAACAAACGGCATCTTATTTCAGTTACTTGGGTACATAGTATGCAGCTGAAAATGCCCTCTCAGGCTCGACACTGATTGGTGCTCGACACTGCCTGATTTTGAAATTTACGCCTTGTTCCCTCACACTGGTATGGTTATATGGTTTCACTCATAAAGAAATAGATCAGATATTTCTTTATGAGTGAGTCTAATTATGTGTAGATGTGTAGATGTAGAAACGCAAAAAAAGGACGTCAGACATCAGAGCCTCTTCTAATTTGATGGATGATTTGATTGCCTGCACACCTAGCATACGCAGCATGCATCACTGGCTACTGCCGCTCAATCTCGCCAATCTCGCTAGATCTCGCCCAATTTATGCTTCGGGATTGATATCGTAAAAATGGTTGAGATCTCTCGAGATAGCGATCACGCGAAATGGAGATTGCATTCCTTAGCGACGATATACGGAAGCGACAATATTACATAGGTTAAACTTAAGGATTCCATTTAACTACCAAATTATGGTTCTTATCCCAAATTTGCGTTAAATTATGGTTCTTATCTGAGTAAATATGTAATGTATGCTATGCCCCACGATTTTCTTTCCGAATTATTGTTTAGCTTTTAGTACAGTATAATTATTATTTCTTTACAATAAAATCGTTTATCTTTAAAAAACATTACATATTTTATTATTTTTTATTCGCGTTTTCAGTTTTTTATTTAGTTACTTATTATATGGATTTTCTTCATGGTGTATTGTATTCTACTAGCCAAGCCCTTTCTTTAGGTTCTAAAAACTATGTAATCCGAAATTTTGTGTGTACCAAATTCCAGATTAGTCGGTCAACAGGCAGGACCCTTTTTGTTTTTTGGGTAAAATTTTAATTACTAAATTTGATCCTAAAAACAAACGGCAAGCTAAATAACCGTTAAGATGGTCTCTCTTGCTTCGCAAGGTACAGTCACATCAATATTGCAAAAGACCTTAAAAAGAATTGTGACCAGCACCTGACTAATAAAAGGATGGAGATCTTATACCTCTGTAATTTTTTCCTAAAAAAAGGGATGTGCATGGAATATTTAAAAACTTATCCATATATATAAAAATCAATGCTATTGTAATTTTATAACTCAAGAAAGGGGCTCACCTATCCAAACCAAATGTTTAAGCTTTGCACGGACTATTTAGTAGATGGTTTATGTGAAGTTTGCACAAAAAAGAAAACTTAACGAGGGACTTACGCGGGTGAAACCGCGGGGCGCAGCTAGTATTTTATAAATAAAAGTGTGTCTGGCCACATATGAACCACATAGACATATCTGTATAATATCTAAGCACACGTAACTCGAGTCTACTAGGAAACTTCAAAAACACAAATTTTATATTATCCGAACTTCAATTATTATGGTCTTTATAAACGACACATACTAAGTTATTGGTTTTACCAATCCTAAAAAATGGTTTAAAATATACCAGATGAATCGATGAGACTTGTATAGTATATGTACTCACGACCTTTTAAGGATTAGAAAAGAGTTAATGATCTAAACCAGCGATTCCCAAAGTGGGTTCCGTGGAACCTAGGGGTTCCGTAGAAAAGTCAACAGGGTTCCGCGAAATTATTTAATACCATAATTATTAAGTAAGTAGGTACAAATATTATTTTGAAATTGGGAGCTGACCAATTGAAAAAGCCTTTGAAATAACGTGTAAGTACAAAACTTATTCTATTTGCTATAATGTTATATTCGTATTAGAAGGTATTTAATATTATATTATTTTAACAGTTAGTTATCATGTCAAACTAGCTAAGAATTACTGGACAGCGATCACATGATATTTCAAGCTCAAGCGCACTTACTGATAATGAAGAATATATACCCGTGAATATTGTTGCTGGTTGTTTGTTAACATTTATTTGATTTGTTTTGTATTTTTAACATAAAGTGCGTATAGTGATACTTATGATTTAATAGGGTTGTGGTTAAGGAAAAAAGGATATGTTTAAAAAAATCTGTCTCATAATTGGTATTCTTTTCAATTAAATTTTAAGTTGAATTTTAAGATTATAATTCAATTTCTCATAAGGATAGAAGGTGTAACAAAAAATTGATTTTTCACTTTATAGTCGACCTAACAACAGCAACAACAAAGTGAATTTGACATTCGAAGTCGACTAATCGTCCTCAAATAAAGTAAATGTAATATATACTTAATATCTGCTCTGAGTAAGTCTTAGTTCACACTAATATGACTTTTTCCTGATCTCATTAATCGTAGTAAAAAACGTAATTTTCCGACACATTTATTTTTCAATAAAATAAGTACCTATAAAGAGGCTCAAACATTTTTATGTAGATTTCTAAAGAATTTCTAAATATTGCAGTGGGATGTAAAAGCAGTCATTGCATTTTGCATCGTTATGTCGTTGTAGTAAAAAAAATGGCCAGCTGGCTTGAAGAAAGTTCTTGATGAAACTGTAAAGATCGTCAATTACGTGAAAAGTCCCCCTCCCCCCAGTCAAGATTGTTCAAAAAGGTGTGCGAAGAAATGGGTAGTCAATAAGAATCACACCTCTTGCACACAGAAATCCGATGGCTTTCAAGAGGCAAAGTCCTAGCCAGGTTATATGAACTTTGTGACGAGCTGAAGGTTTCCAAATGAGGCAAATGACATCTGAGGCTCCAACCATTTTCCGTGTATTGCATGATGAGTAAAGGCTTATAAATTTAGTAGCTTATCGTACCGAATTTTATGGAAAGGTTAATATAATTACTACACTTTTGCAGGGAAAATCAACAACCATATTTATGGCAAGAGACAAATTATCAGCCTTTAAAAGAAAATAATAAATTTCTGGATTGCCTGCGTAGAAAAAAACACCATTGAATTGATTTTGGGTTGGTGTTATGAGTGAATACAATAATGTAGCTTACTAGTAACTTTTCTCCCATTTGTCACAACGTAACGTTGTAAAAAAGGTTTTTCAGCTTATACTTAAACAAAAAAACAAATTCAGGTCGAGATTGGATGCTACGCCAGATCTGCGCATCCAACTGTCGGACATAATACCGAACTATAAAGCAATTATTGATAAAACAGTGACACAATTTCATTCTTCACATTAAAAGTTAAAATAAAGGAAAGTGTTTCACTTTTAAAATATTCCTAATAAAAGTGTTTGTTCTTATTTAAATTGCAGTGATTTTTATTTGTAATCATTTGATATGGGGTTCCATAAAATAAAAGGTATTTGGTGGGTGTTCCGTCATCTTAAAAGTTTGGGAACCCCTAATCTAAACGACTAAACAGATTTTCTTGAATTAAAGCTAAAAATACTCTCGATCAAGTCACCTTTCAAGCAAAAAGCCTAAAGCAAAATCGGACCATCTTTTTAGGAACTATGATGCCACAGACTGACACACGTTAAACTTATAGCAATTTTCCATTTTACGTCGGTGGTTAAAAAAGCATGAGTTAAGTCGAATCTTGTTCTTTTAACTTAATTTCCAATCTAAATGCTTATGTTTACTGTGAGTTACAACACAAGAGCAACCGAAGGACGCGACGACACGCCCGAAGACCATTGATATCCCACACCTTGACATCCTAGGCCTTGGTAAAGAAAAATTGTATTTATGGTAGGATTGAACACTAATATAAAGCACAGGTATTGTTAAATAATTGCATGTATAAACATTTTTGGCGCTTACGTTTTTAGTATGTGAACGAATTCGTACATACTGCACGGTCATTTTCAACCATTTCAAAAAGGAGGTTTGTCACTTTTTTCCGATGTGGCGACTTAACTGAATAAATTATTTAAACTGAATTCCTATTTATTCTCAAGGAAGTCTCATATATTTTTCAGTGACATTGGATTTATAAGTAAGGATTTATCTTTTCCGAGAAAATAAGGAAAACCAAGGGGTTTCCCGTTTATGCTTATCCTTATAGCTCTAGTTGTCATAGTAACGCCACTGTGATTGGCAAGGTTTATTTTTAGCATAATCGCTAGTATACTAAGTTTATGTTTTTTAGCGACTTGTAGGCTACTTTGATTATAGACATATATATATATAATCAAATGTTTATTAGATGCCTACATCGAGACTTAGATTTATAATTATTAGAGCTATTAAGTTCCTTATATATACGACCATAACACCCCAGCCATGGGAAAGTAGGTATATGTTATGCATTGAGATAGAAATTTCACGTAAATTCTCCGCTAACAACACTTCTTTAAGAGCAAAATTCATACCTCTTCACACATATTTGTAGGAGTTAAGCAGTTTTATATATTTTATACTGTACATATAATCGTATATACATATGCTTACCTACTAGGCCAGTCTGAATAGGTGTTACCTATTCACCATCAATGCGACAAGCAATCCCCTATGTAGAGGCTGTCTCAACGCGGAGGAAACGGCCGCCCACGAGACCCACGAGTGCGAGGGAGTGGCCACACAACGCGCAAGTATCCTCACGAAAACGAGGTCACTCCTATAACCTGTGAACGCCCCAGGACGCTTCTGTGCTTCTGGAAGGTGCTAGGCTCAACTAGTCAGCCTATCTGAACACATAATGGACCGCCTATGGGTCTAGATGCGGAAACAGAGCCCTATACCAATACCAAATAGGCCAGTCTGCCCAGTACTTAATTCTTTGTTCTTTGTACTTGGTTGTTGTATTACTTAGGCGGGTATATGGGAATCTGAGAAATTTTCTTGAGACTTCTAAAGGGAAAACGTGTTGGTGACACTGAAACTTGTAAAAACTTTTCCCAATACAATACCTACACTTTGTTATTTTGACAGATAGCAAGCAGTGATCTCTACACATCTATTTATACTTTTTTAGGGTTCCGTTCCTCAAAATCAAAAAAGGAACCCTTATAGGATCACTTTGTTTCACCGTCTGTCTCTCTGTCTAGGACAAACAGACGTCTGTCAAGACTCTTTTTTTTAGGAACCCGTGGATTCATCACGTTGGAATTAATACCAAATACTTATGTCCACAGTCCCTTAAAGTTGTAAAATTATCAGCTTCTAAGTACACGCAATCAAAAGATACGGCCATTTAAGCCTTAGATGACCAAGTTTGAACATTTTGCAGGTAAATCACGGCGATATAATTTCGGTTAGCTTCTGATAAAGCATTGGTACAGGTAACAAGTTATCATCTTATACCTTATCAGAAGTAAGTCTATGCGCCGGCATGGATTTTGATGACAGATGTGTATTTTTTCTATTAAAATTCATATATTCTTTAATTGACCTATGTGAAATAAACTTTAGAAGTTTTATAAGGGCTAAGACATTTTCTATTTTTAGGGGTTTTTAGAAAAAGTAGGAAGGTGCTAGGCATGGAAATTTTTATTCCGGACTGTTATTTCAAGATGGATGTACCTAGGTCATTATTTTACCTTTAATTCATAGTAATAATCGGCGTAAATCCGCATACGTTTGTCATTTAAAAGCAAAAAAAAAGTAAGTTATAAAAGTACAAGTTTAACACAGTTTCATACATTTATTATACTTATTTCCATTCACATTATTGTTTTTTTGTAAAGGGTTTTGAAGAGGTTCGTATATTTTGGACGAGTAATTTTTTATAAAAAATTAAAAAATACAGAATTTAACTCAACTTCTGATATAATTAGGTATCTTTTTCTTTACTAATATAATATTATACTCGTAAAGATGAAAGCTTATTAGGATAAAGAAGAAATTACTGAACTGATTTTATAATTCTCTTAATTAGCTACATCATTCAAAAGTAATATTGTCTGTTAAATAGCAACGGATAAGTACGCCAAAAATAGAATGGTCCCCTTCCCAAACTTATTTTTAATTACTTGAACGAAAACATAAAAACCAATGTTTCTCCTTATCTCCTTATATTCCGGGTATACCAGAATAAGAAATGTGGGGTAGGTAAAACTCGTGTACTTTGTAGTTACTGTTGATAACTAGTGATCAATAATGTACAATACAATAGTCGTTTATCTCACCTGATGGAAAGTGATGATGAAGACGAAGATGGTAAGAGAAACCTATTCACTCTACTCTTGATCGTTAATAATTTAGATTAAATAAACGCACCTACCTGTATTACATGAAATGTCTTTTATTGTTTTTAACCGACGAAAAAACGCAGGACGTTCTCAAGTCAACCCGTATATTTGTTTTTTTTTATTTAGGGCGAAAAGTAGGGGACGAATGATTATTCACCCATTGACTTTACACCTGTGAACCGATTTTGTTGAAACTTAGCACACATATGAAGTTCTAATGATACTACAACACGGCGGAGACCTGTAGTTGATTTGATGATGGATGCAGAATCCAGTGGAGGGAACTCCTCTACAGTTTACAGTATATATTTCGTGTTTGTTCTTATTAATTTATCTTAATGAGAACTTTAAACCAAATAAAAGATTACTGAATATCTGTTGTTTAAATATTTATCACTACATTTTATCACTATCACTACATATTATAAAACAAAGTCCCCCGCCGCGTCTGTCTCTCTGTCTGTTCGCGATAAACTGAAAAAGTACAGTGCAGTGTTTCAACTAAAACATTTACGGATTTTCATGCGGTTTTCACTTATTAGTGATCTATTGATAATGTCTATTGACAGAGTGATTCTCATGATTTTATGATTAATTTTACACCATGGACGGTTTAGGTGTAAATTTTTTTAGATTTTGTGCAAATTGATTGAAATATGTTGAAGAGTCTTGAAGACGTCTCTGCTACCCGTGCGAAGCCGGGGCGGGTTGCTAAAAATGAATAGTTAAAGTTAACTATTCATTTTATTCATTCATGTCATGTAGTCATTCATTCAAGTACCTACCTACTTAGGAGAATAACAGTAACATGGCGCCGCGACGACGAATTGGCGCCGCAGCGACGAATTGGCGCCGCAGCGGTGGATTGGCACCGCGAATGTGATTCAGCGCCTTGACAGTTTCTAGGCGTCGCGGCGATCAAATGGCACAGCGACGGTTATTTAGCGCCGCGACGGCGAATTTGCAACGCGACGGTGATTTAGGGCCGCGACGATGAATCGGCACCGCTCCGACCGATAGGCACCGCGACTGTGACTAGGCGCCGCGCCGACAAATTGGCACAGCGACGGTGATATAGCGCCGTGATGGTTAATAGGCGCCGCGACTGTGTATTGGCACCGCGTCTGTGAATTGGCACCGCAACGGTGATTTAGCGCCCCGACGATGAATTTAAACCGCTACGGTGAATTGGCCCCGCGACGGTAATTTAGCGCCGCGACGTAGATAACGCACCGCGACGATGACATTTCATCGAGACGGCGTTGTAGCGCCGCGACTGTTACTAGGCGCCGCGCCTACGAATTGGCACAGCGACGGTGATATAGCGCCGTGATGATTACTAGGCGCCGCGACTGTGAATTGGACCGGCGACGGTGAATTGGAACCGCGACGGTGATTTAGGGCCGCGACGATGAATTGACACCGCGACGGTGAACTGGCTCCGGGACGGTAATTTAGCGCCGCAACGGACATTTCCCACCACGACGATGAATTAGCGCCGTGTTGGAGATTCTGCGTGGCGACGATTAGTAGGTGCCGCGACAGTCATTTTGCACCGCGACGGTGATTTGGCGCCGCGACGGTGAACTGGGACCGCGACGGAGATGCAGTGACGCGACATTTAATTGGCGCAGGTACGGAGATTCAGCACCGCGACCGTTTTTTGGCGCCACGGCGATGAATTTTCAATGCGACGGCGTTTTAGCGCCGCGACTGTTACTAGGCGCCGTTACGACGAATTGGCACAGCGACGGTGATATAGCGCCGTGATGGTTACTAGGCGCCGCGACTTTGACTAGGCCCCGCTCCGACGAATTGGCGCAACGACGGTCATATAGCGCCGTGATGGTAACTAGGCGCCGCGACTGTGAATTGGCGCCGCGTCTGTGAATTGGCACTGCAACGGTGATTTAGCGAGGCGACGATGAATTCAAACCGCTAAGGTGAATTTGCACCGCGACGGTAATTTAGCGCCACGACGATGACTTTTACTAGGCGCCGCGCCTAAGAATTGGCACAGCGACGGTGATATAGCGCCGTGATGATTACTAGGCGCCGCGACTGCGAATTAGCGCCGCGACGATGAATTGACACCGCGACGGAGAACTGGCTCCGCGACGGTAATTTAGCGCCGCAGCGGTGATTTCGCGCCGCGACGATGAATTGGCACCGGGTTGGTGATTCTGCGCCGCGACGTTTACTAGGTGCCGCGACAGTCATTTGGCACCGCGACTCTGATTTAGCGCCGCGACGATGAATTGGTACCGCGACGGAGATTTGGCACCGCGACCGTTATTTGGCGCCACGGCGATGAATTTTCACCGCAACGGCGTTTTAGCGCCGCGACTGTTACTAGGCGCCGTGCCGACGAATTGGCACAGCGACGGTGATATAGCACCGTGATGGTCACTAGGCGCCGCGACTGTGAATTGGTACCGCGACGGTGAATCCTTAATAATAAATAATAAATAACCTAACAAATAAATATTTAAGGTTACATTTAGATATCTAATACTCTTTATAATCACTGCTGCATAGTATGGGAACACTCTAGATTTTGAATTTATAGGGGCGCCAATTTGAGGTCTAGCACCACATAAAAATGTAGCTAGCCGCCACTGTAAATACTTTTACTTTACTTACTTCTTTCTTAATACAAGTAACTTGCTTAGTTTTCAGCATCCATACATAGAGTCATAGCTTAATTTTAGTTTGCTTACTTCAAAGTCATTCAAATGTTAATAACATAATATCGCACAATAAAACAGCGCTGTAATACAATTCAAAATGTTGTTAAACTTTGGCGATTTTTTATCACAAGGCTGAACTATTCGGAAACGGGCGGTTATATCGACACTAGCATCTGCTAGTGTAATTGTAGTGTATAATTAATTGTAAATAGATAAGATCGCTAGATAGCGATCTTATCTATTTACAACTAGGTATTTATTCTTTCGTCTTTATAATTATATTATTTGTTTCACTTTCGACAAAGCAACCTATTGTTGCGCTGACATTGTGTTGATCTATAACTATTAGTATATAAAAAAAGAAGATTTTAAGCAATTGTCAAGGAATTCTATTAAATAAATAAATTTTACTTTGTCTTAATGAAAACTGCACTGTCACCTTACGCTCACCGACAATAGAAATGTACTGTGAGCTCAGCACGACTTTTAGGACTTGTATGTATCCATATTATGGATAGATACGTGTTATTTTGGTGGTATTGAACTATATGGTCATGGGGTTTTTAAAAATCATGATTTTATAGACTGTTTTCTTATTTTGCTTAAAAATCAGAATGCCACGGCATAATGTACTAGTTACCATTTACCTTACCAGGAGGTTTCTAACCGTATTTTAATATGTAGAATAGCGTTCCGCACCGACTTCGCTCAGGTTAAAAAAGGATGTAGGTATAACAATAGCCTATGTCTATCTGGAATAATGTGAATATTTCATTTGTCCCAAAATTCGCACTCCTTGTGCGTATTATGTTACTTTTTATATATATTACTTATTCAAAAATATTATATTTCATTTGAATCAATCAATTAAAATTACAACACTTCAGCGTTGCTTTAAAAATTTCGATTTACCTATATTTTTTTACGTACCTTTATATTTTTTTTTTTGTTAAGGTTTTAATTAAATTATTCAGTTAATGAAAATTGAAAAGAAATCGTGAAATAACCTACTAATTTTACCCGTTCTTTGGGTATAAATATTAACAATTATTTCTACTTATTCGTTTTCCTGATATTCTAGGTATTCCTGTCTATCCATTGGTGTGAGGAATGAGTATGGTGTGTGTTCATTTGTTTTAATTAAAGTTAGGAAAAAAGCGAAGATGAACAGTGAAAAGAGATTTGGAATTCCACGATAAACAGGATGAAGACACAGCGCTGGCTCCGATATTTTCTGTCCGACTGCACTACACCACTCTTCATTCTACTCTGTATGCCTACAATACGCGCCATGCCTCGTGAATCCCCGTCTACAATGCAACGGAGCAGAAACGAGAATTGGAAATAAATCAGTCTAAGTAATTAGTAGATTCTTCTCTTCTCCGCTCATATTCTCTCGAAATGCACTTTTATGCAATAGTAATATTAGCCACAGAGCTAAATTACTATTTCATGATAGCAAAAATTATATTTATGAGCTAACATCTAGAAACAATATCTTTGTGCCTTTTAGTCGTAGACAGAGAATACTAGCATTCTCTGTCTACGCTCCCGCTTTTATTTGGCTTTTATTCCTTGCTCTGCAGTGCGTGTATACTTATTTAATCTGTGGTGGTGTCCCGACCCGATCGAACGAGACCGAAATTGTAACTGACAGTGAACGATAATTGTTCATTTCATTCACATCGTTCAACTAATGTCAAAGAAGTTGTAACTTTATTCGTTGCTAATCATGTAGTTTTTTACTTTATTGTAGTTATAACTTCCCACGCTTTTACGTATTTATTTAAGCAATAACAATCGGATAGTTAACATAGTACTAGTAGTTAGTTAAGTAAAAGTTGTAGTGTTAATTCACAGAACTGTTGAGATGTGACAAGCGACATTGGCGAATTAATCACTTGAATCACAATGAAAGCGCCTTTTAAATAACTGGAAGTAGGTGAAGTGTGAAGAATAACGTTTGTTCGTGTGTCATAGTGTGTTATTGGTGTGCGAAATGACGGATAGTACATTTGTTTCAAAACCGGCGCGCGGCTGGCTGCACCCTGACTCTATTCTCGCGAGCGATGGGATCACTTATGCAGTCAGGGTAAGTATCCTGTGTTACATGCATTTTTAGTGGCTTTACGTTTGTCTCGTCAGGAAATATTTTTCGGTTTATTGTTCTAGACAGTAATTAAATGGTAGGTATACTCTATATAGATTTTCGTAGACAACATCAACGGCGACACTACTTACCTATTGTAGCGCAGTAATACAAAACACTATTGTATTTCATTTCAATTGTTTTCAATGTTTCAATGTCATCACTTGTTTTCATCATCACATATTGTTATAAAATGCAATTGACTGCTCATAGATCACACAATGTGTATCATCCAGATGTATATTCATCCAGCAACACATAGTTGGTTAGAATCCATTGTAAAGTAGTTATTTACGAGGGATACCCATCACTCAATGTCATTTTGGCGGTAGGTACTTACCACACCTAGTAAGGGAGAGGGTGTGTGGTTTGCCTTTTCTGTCTGTTGCAATTGTGGGTATTCATACTTGACTGTTGCCATTCTTACACTTGATCAAGGGGGGAGAGTTGATAGTATTTGAGAAAAAAAAACTTCTTCCTCAATAACATCATCATCATCATCATCAATGAAACTATGTAAATAACTACTGAAATTCAAATCGTGTTACACTATAGACTTTTATTGCAATTATAACATTTGCTTTATGCTTCCTGAGCTACTAGCATTTGCCTATGGCTTTGCTTATGTTATTTACAGAACTTTTTTCTGTATAGCCCTTTTCTGTACCCAAAAATGTGTATCCAAAATTTCTTTATTATCAGAATATTGGGTACTGTTAGTATGGAGATGTCCCTCACAACACAAAGTCGATGCCAACATGGACTAGGTGATAATGCCAGGCTTGCAGGGTCCCAAGACTTAGAGTTGGGAAATAATATAAACATATAGGAATCAGCAAAAGATCTTTCATTGTGTGATAAAGGATCAGTAGTTACTAGGGTTTTGCTTACATGGGCTTAAGTCCTTAAGTGATATCTTCTATTACCTAGTACATTATGCAGATTGTAATTATTACTCACTTCACATTGCCATTCCACCCCATCGTGCTGCATGGCCTTTAAGAATATTGCCAGACACACACCCACAATCAGTCTATAGTTGTCATAAGCATATTGCATGCAATATGGTATTGATAATGAAAGCCGAAGGGGCTATGAATAGTTTGCGCACTCACCAAACACATTGTACAGATTGGCTGCAGTTTTGTTTAGGGTTGAGAAACTTCCCCCAAATGGTCACTAAAGTGCATATATATTATATTTACATTTCAATTGTATTTAGAAAACCATTTTTATTGTGTCCCTCTTTAAAAATATTACAAGCACAAGACATTTAAATTGATCTATAAATAATATAGCAGTTGGCATATTTTCTTGTGGTTTTACCACCTGTTCCTCTTTAAATGGAGACAGGCAGAGATAAGGACTATCTATTTCTGTTGAAAAACCTGTAGCTTCCCTAACAGAAAACTAAATAACAATTTGTGTAACCCAGGAGTTGGACCCAGATCCTCACATGCAATTTTTAAAACAGGGGGACCATATCAATAGTATACTAGGTATGATTTAAAGTGATAACCCCCCAGTTGCTAATCAGATAAATGCTGTTGCTGATTTTTTTAACTACTGATCAATCAATGGTTTCAAAAATCATCAACAGGAATGTGAAGTTGAGAAAAATATAAACTTAATATATTATTTTGATTTTTCAGTATATTGGCTGTATGGAAGTACTAACATCAATGAAAAAACTTGACTTTGATACAAGGTCTCAGGTAGCAAAGTAAGTAATTTCTGGTTATTAATGTTCATACAAAAAATATAATTTCACCAGGCATCATTATAATTATTACAAACAAAGATTTTAAAAGTCAACATCCATACAAAGAATTCAGAATCTTAAGCTACTAAGCTTTTAAATTCAGCAAGTTCTGGTACACACTCGCTCACTGGCTGCTAGAGATGTCATAAAACAATAAAGCAGACATAATGCGATTTCTAGTTCTATAGCAGCTTAAACATATTTACTTTTGTAATTAGTCATTCACCCAGCTGGCTGAAATGCTTATCAGAAATAGTTTGAAAAAGTTTTGACTGTGTTTATTTTTTTAGAGAATGTATCGCCCGGGTGTGTGCCGCAGCTGGTCTGCGGTCAGCAGACAAGAAACGAAGAGTATGCCAAGCTGCAGTCCGAGCTCTCGCCGCACGACCACGCATGGCACACTCTGGGGCAAATGTAGCACTCACAATATCTTCTAAAGCAATAACTCTGGCTGCTTTTGAAGGCGGAGAAACAATTGCCCGTCACGATATGCCCCGCGTATCCTTCGCTTCTGGTGGAGATACAGACTCCTTAGACTTTGTGGCCTATGTCGCCAAGTCTGTACCACCAGCTGAATGGAGAGCGTGCTACATATTGGAATGTGGGGGCAGACTAGCCCAAGATGTGATAGCTACTATAGGACAGGCTTTTGAACTCCGATTCAAGGAATTCCTAACGAAACCCTCAACGTAAGTAACTTTTATTGTAACTATATAATATAAAAATGTCACCACAGATGCATCACATGGTGATGACATAATGGCCTGTTTACATATTTGTTAGTGCAAGTTTTAAGCTGTGGTTTTGTATTGTTCTCCACCAATATGTAAGTACATATTTTATTTGTGTGTTTTGTGTTATAATAATCCATACAGTATAAATAAAATAATGTCAAAACTAAAAACAAGTCAAAAATAACAAGATATTTGAATATATAATACATAGAATTGTCAACGTCAATAAGAACTAGAGCCTAGGCTCTAGTTGTCCGCTCCTATTGGTTGATAAATGGCCTTCCTTGGTAAATGGGCTATCCAACACTAAAAGAATTTTTCAATTCGAACCAGTAGTTCCTGAGATTAACGTGTTCAACCAAACAAACTCTTCAGCTTTATAATATTAGTATAGATAGGAAAACCTATAAGAAGTCTGTAGTCTTAAAATAACAATGTAAATCTCTAAAATTGTGCGTACAAATTTACATTTGTTGTTGGAATGTTTTACTTTTCAGTTTAATAATAATAATAAATTGACACATCTCACACACGGCCGTCTGATCCCAAATTAGGCAGAGGCTATACTATGGTAACCAGACTGCTTATAAACATACGTATTATAGATAAATTACACCTAGATATGATCACGCTCATCGCACAATTATTTGTCCTGGGTGGGTGTAATTTATCTATAATACGTATGTATATACCAAGTTTGTTCTTGGGATAAAACGGGACCCTCTCTACGCGAGTTCAACTCGCACTTTGCGGTTTTTTAAGAATAGTATGTAATAAGATACTTTTATGTTTCCTACCAAAAAAAGTAAGAAGAGAGAAAGCTATCAGATAGTCAACCTTGCGCTGTGGCAGTTTCTTCTGGGTAGAACAACGTTAATAAAAATTACCAAGGAGGAATAAATAACGTGAAATACCAATAACTTGTCTTTTCTTAATAGGAAAAATGACACAGTTTTCTTTATTTAGTTATCAAATCAGTCTTCTAATCAATACTGAGTTTCAACCTTTCAACGAATTATCATGAGTAATGCTTTTTTTGACTAAAATACTCACTGAATGACAGTCGATTCACCCGAGGCGTCGGTTTTGTTGCGAGACGGGCGCAACAAAAAATACAGGCAATGAAGGCAAAAGAAGAGTCACTAAATCCGTGAGTGACCATCGTGTTCTTTGACGTCATTGCTTAGTTTGTCATTACAGCCACACCTATAGTTTGATTGAGAGTCGCAAGACTTTATTAGTATTATCGCACGGGGGCACAAACATTATTTGGCCTAGGGTCAACTATTTTTAATTGTTCCATAATTTCGCGTCATGCGGTTGCCACTACTTGCATAAAACATCCTGTGTAAAAGCTATATTAATGGTACAAATAACTTAAAACTTAGGAAGTCTATTTTTTCCTCTCATCTTTGTTTCATTATTCTTCTTAGCATAGTCTAAGCCTGAAAACATTTTTTTTTTAATTAGAAAATATTAATAGTTATTATTATCTATTCGTCTGTTAATAGTGATTGCTGTTATGTTTACTGTCGGAGTAAAAATATAACATAGATAGTGGTTAGCTGGACATAAAAGTCGCTCATGGTGATTCATCACATCACTTGATCATTGTATAATTGAAAGAGCCAACAAAGCATTTACCAGAAATTATATACATGTATCTATATGTATCTGAGTCACCTTCCATTAGGTTGTGCCTAAAAACTATATGTACTGTATGTAGTCGAGTTGCAATAAATTTAATTCACTGATATTGTTGAACTTTGAAAGTTTCATTTTATTTTATTGACCAGTAAAGTTGAACTGTCATTGTATAGAATTTCCGTGCCATGGCAGGTCAACGTATAGACACGTCTAGATTATTGTAGCCGTATTGACATAATTTAAAAATTCATAACACATTGTAAATATAAACTTTAAGTAATCCAAATATCACATTCCTTTGCGAACTTGAAACTCGAAACGAAAAATGGGGAACAAAGATTCACGTATTAATATACATAATATAGTATAAGTCAAATAACTGAATGGAGTTTCTATGTATAAATATAATAAAATAGATTACGTAATGAAAAATTGCGCCTCGCGATTTCACCCACGTAAGTTCCGATGCCGTGGGCATATCGTAATAAAAAGTAGCCTATATGTTAATCCAGGTGTCCAGCTATCTACATACCAAGTTTCATCGCAATCGGTTCAGTAGTTTTTACATGAAAGAGCAACAAACATCCATACATCCTCACAAACTTTCACCTTTATAATATTAGTAGGATACTTTCATTCTTATAGCGCACATAGAGTAGCGGTAGCATCACCGGCTTTTTACCGGATCTAAAAAAAACGATACACGAAATAGGTGAAGTTGTGTTATATATCTACATCTACGGTACCGTTAGAGTAATAATAGGACATAGTAGAATTGCAACGACACTTACCTGAATCGGACAAACTGAAGAAGTATCTCACTGTTAACCTATAGAATTTCTTAGCTACAGATCTTCACGATCAACAATTCAACAATCATCCAAAACCAACAAGGCAATTTATAAGCATGTATTTACATTTACAGGTTAAACTTGAACGGCTCACGTGCAGTCTGTGAAAGCACAAGTGCGCAGACACAGGGTCCAGAAGACCGCGAGTACTACAACGACATGCCCGATAAGTCGCCGCCAGAGAACGTGCACGGGTACAGGCACCCGCCACCCCCTCCCCTCGGGTCACTCGCACCTATATCTTCGTAAGTACTATTTTTGGCCTATCATCTAGAGAATTGACTTAATAGATTGATAGGGCCAAAAGGGTTAAGACTGTTTTTTTATTTGCGCCTGGAAAATTAAATTATTATTTAATTTCTTATGTGCTACTATTCGAAATTTACAGGCTACATCTCAAAATGAATAGTTAATCGAAATTGGTAAATTAGTTAAGGGCTCTGGTTCCGCATTGAAACTCTAAAATCGGTCCATTATGCGTTCAGATAAGGCTGGCTAGTTGAGCCAGCCTCGCTCCTTCCAGAAGCACAGAAGCCTTGCCCATTATGTGACCGCTTCCTCGCACTTTGGGATAACGTTTCCTTTGCGTTGAGACTAGTTAATCATTTATAAGTAGGTACTAAAATGGAAAAATAAGTAATAATATGTATACAGGATGTATTTGAAAAATCTTTAACCTTATACATTCCACCTACTTTTATGAAAAGGGAGCTAAAACAGGGAAAAATACCTGGAAATTTAAAGGGTCATAACTTGTAAACGGATAGTGTTTTTTTCAACAATCTTTATTGTAGCTGCATGCTAGTCATGCCCTTTCAGTGATCCAAGTAAGTGTTTCTTTTTCAAAGACACCCTGTATTTCTATTTTTATGCGTCTTAAAACTTAATTCCTGCAGATGCAATGTGATAATCCATTTATAAATAAGTAGGAATAAGAACAGGTGTCTGACTAGCAAACGCATATCTGCGACTTACCACCATCAGGTAGACCCTGCTCATTAAAGGGCGACAGGAACGGCATATCTATGAAGCTGATAGGAAGAAAAGCTAGGCAATGACTTGAACTGCTTGGTCTACCGCCTCTCGCCGACACCATGTGGTTTCAGTCAGTTCACAGTCAGTGAACATATAAGCTTAGCCACACTTACAGAAGTATACTAATTGTTCAATTTATTGTTATATTATAGCTGCGAGGAAAGTGTGAGGCACTACGTGAACCAAACCCCACCACCTCGCACCCCGCCCACAGCGCTACTGCCAAATCATCACACCGATATATTCGATATGCGTAAGTACCTTCTATTTCTTACCTGCGTGTGCATTCTGGTACTGTTGAATTAATATTTAAAAATACAGTAATAAAAAGAACAGATACTGGTTTATAATTACTAGAGATCGCCTGATGGTGGAATTTCGACCATAATTTCATTACCAATTAGGGTGTTACCAATCGATCGATAGTTTCTACCACATTGATCGGTCGGTCAACGTCGACTAATCCATTCTATCATTAGTATGACGTAAGAATCGATAGCTCTGTATATTATTCGTCCAGCCACTGAAATCTGGGCATTCACTGCGTGCACACAATGAGTGCTCTATAGCTTTACTGACCGCCAGGAACATAATATTAAATTGCACGTTAATATATGATCTTCCGTAGGTCGAAGCTCTGCCAGTGTGGCTGCTCCTAATTTAATCGAAGCGTGTCCATCCAAATAAAACAGGTAACAATAACAATATGTATTCCACAGAACCGTTCACGGCAGCGCCCGTCATGTCGTCGTCGGCGGCGTCGTCCCCCTCCACGGCGTCGTCCGCGTGCGACGCGGCGCACTCGCTCAGCGCGCACTCGCTCAGTGCGCAGGCGCAGGCCGCGCTGCTGGCGCACGAGCCCTGGTTCCACGGACCTATCTCCAGAACCACCGCTGAGAAGGTACAAAGTGATACCGTCCTGTCACCAGTTATCACTCGCTCACTAACTTGTGACTAGTCCAATCTATTGGTTGTCTGATTGCATCTCCAGACACATTCGAAATAATTTTGATTTTCCAAATTTAAAAATTCATCTCTTTAGTCGTTTAACTATCGATCGATCGATCAGCCTATCATAGTCCACTTCTGGACATAGACCTCTCCCAATGTGCGCCACGGCACCTGGTCCTCCATTAAAAACTGTATTACACTTAATTACAGTTGGTGGTGGAAGACGGAGAGTTCCTGGTGCGCGAGTCGGCCGCCTGCGCCGGGCAGTTCGTGCTCACGGGCGCCCGTCGGGGCGCGCACAAACACTTACTGCTCGTCGATCCTAAGGGAGTGGTGAGCCATGCCCTCTTGATTCACTTTACTTACATTTTCAGCTTGTTAGAAGCCTCGTGCACACATCTCGTCAAAATCGATGAATCTAATGCAACTAGCAGATTTTTGTTATCTTTTAATCATAAGGAATCGTATGCTTTTTACCTGCTATATATCCTACTAACATTATAAACGAGAATGTTTGTGAGGATGTATGGATGTTTGTTGCTCTTTCACGCACCAACTACTGAACCGATTACGAAACTTGGTAAGTAGATAGGTGGACACTTGCATTAACACATAGATTACTTTTTCCCGATATTCCCATGGCATCGGGACTCACGCAAGTTTCTCAACAAATTTCTCAACAGCATTGCAGTGTGACAAGTGTCCTTTTCATCACAAGTATCACACTTATATGTCACTTAAAAACCTGTCTACTATATAAGACAAATGAAATTATTAGGTAAATAAATGTTTAGTCCTCAAGCACTTTGTAAGTTGCATCAACATCTTTTTGACAACGCTCTTATACGTTACTTAAAAGTAATTAATGTAACATAAATGTGCTTTTCTTTTCGTAATTCGTAAATGCTGAGAATGAGTTTTTTTGACAAATTATATTAATTTCAGGTGCGAACGAAAGACCGTGTATTTGAGAGTGTGCCACATTTAATCAAGTACCACTGCAGCAACGAGTTACCGATCGTCTCGGCGGACTCGGCGCTGTTACTGCGCAAGCCGGTGCTGCGGAGCGACGCGTCGTGAGATATCCAGCGACCGCTGTAGTTAATACTTCAACGTAACGTTTATGTTAACAATGCAACAAACCCCATTCCGTTCCACCACACGTGACTTATTTTCGTTACCTGACCAACATCATCAATTTCCTTAACCTTTTTAAATGAACGGTCAAATATACAGCCAAAGGCTTTTAAGATTAGATGCCTTTAACTAAGAATTGGCGATAGCGGTTATTGAGTGGGCTGGCACAGTACATCATTCCCAGTAGGTATACTGAAGCAATTATGACATGACGACTGTAGTTCACATCAATTACCTTTAATGTTAAATCCACTCCAATGGGTTCAACAGACAAGTTTTTAGCTACGTCAGTGATTTTGGTTCTCATTCTAGTAGAACAGTAACATTTGATTCTTAGTCTTAGTAACACATCATTCAGAAAAATTCTTCCAATATCTTCCATATATACGCATTTATTTTCTATTCCTTAATGTTTTATCGATAGATTCGTTTTTAGAGAGTATTGGTACCAAAGGTATGATGACTTGGTTTCGTTGGGACTTCCACGCAAATAAAATGTGATTTTTGCAATAAAAATAAACTTATTATATATAATACTAGTCTTCACCAAATCATTATTTAAGTGTGAAGGCTGCTATCATGTTTTAGTGCGTATGAGCGTGAGATAAGCTAATGTACTAAGAATATTGAATATTGGTGTGCAATTGACAATGCCAAACAATAGTCGCGACACAGACGTCTTATTTTTATATTAAATGTATTTTGCTAAAAATCATATATTAAATATTACATGCCGTCATGGCATTCTCATTGCGCACAAATTTGTAAGAAGCTCTCTGCAGTATAGTTTAAATAACAGATAGGTGCTATAATGGCTTACTTAAATAATTTTATAAAGTAATGTAGCAGTGTAACAATAAAATTGTACATAAATCCATCACAATATCATTTATAATTCGTAGACTATTTTAAGACTGTTATTTTAGACTCGAATTCTTTTACAGAGTTTAGTGATAAAATTATAATGCTTTAAATTTTTTTTTCTCTCAGTAGCGAGAGTTTGTTTGTAGAAAAGCAATACTAGAGGCAAAGCGTAGATTTGCAATCACTTATTTGCAATGGCTAAAATCAAAGCTTGGGATAATATGGTGGTTACACTTATGAAAAGTGTTTAAACGTATCTCAGCACCTCTAAATGATCTAATGCACTGTATAGAATATTAAAGTAAATGCAATAATTCATTGACATACAAATCAATGTATATACGTATATATATGTACATCATCATGAAATATAGTTTATGAAAGTATGTTATTGAACTATCATTATTAATAAAATTGATGTATTTAAAGTATAAATGTGATCTAAATAAACTATTTTGAAAATCATCAGCCTTTCATTCCCTACTCTTGTGGTTTCATTAATGTTTTTAGTTATTTGGTATGTTAAAAAAATATATATTTACCAGTCGACTTTAGCAGTTAATTCCGAAAAATTCAAAGAAAGGTGTATGGCCGATCTGTTGTAATTCGAGCCACCACCCTCGAAAAACCAGTTAGACATCACTACTATTGTACTGCTATTTCATTAATGATGTTTAGGGTCGAAGGTTAAGGAAAGGTTAAGAGTAAATCTTTGAGCTGTCCACGTAAATGCTTAACAATATAAAAGTCCAAAAAGGAATCGGTCACCACCTGATAGGTAAGTATATGTTGGTTGGGGGGTCACCACTTTAGGGTTTATCAACATGGGAGTGGGCAGTTAAATAAAAATCCTTCACTAAATAATCTTGAAAAATACTTTTCCAAGGTGAGTACTTATTCCAAGATACACTAGGGATGGACGATTTGAGGCTGGGACACAAGCTTGCGACACGGTTGTGACGAGACAACTCGTACTTGGGAACAGTTCTTAATTAGCATTACTGACGCCTACAGCGGGATAGCTACTCAACAGTAGTAACACTGGTGTTACGTGATTTGATAGGCATTGGGAACCGCTTGCCATGAAATCGGTTACGGCGCAACACATATACTTGTTTACTGTCTTGGTGTAGAAAACCTTTGAGGACCGACGGATTTGGTAAATATTTCCCAAAGAACCAGCGGGGTCTATGGAGCTAGAGTAGAGAAGGTACTCTGTCTACGGAGACAAAGTACCTTCATATAGACCAGTGCAAATAATTGTTGAAAGAAAAAAATTATAAAACAGTATGAAAACTGTTAGAAAGGGAAGAAAATATAGCGAAACCAACAGGAAAAATAATTTTAAGTCGATCTAAGTTACGAGGGTGAAATCTGGTGAACTTTTAGGGATGGATAATATGGTTTTTCACGATTTCTAGCGAAACTATAACTCCTATCAAAAAAGTACATTGTAAAAGTTTTAGATAATAAAAAGATCTATAACTTTTGTACCAACCATTTTTTCACATAACCTCAAACTTTTGGAGAGAAACCGAAAGACTAGATTTTACGTTTTTCATTTTTATCTCCTAGAAAAAATCCTTTTTTTTTACTTACATTTGTCCTAAACAAGCTGGTTTTTTTTTTTCAATCACAATATTTACTTTTACAGTTTATGTTGATCTACCAAAAAAGAGGACTCTTTTTCAACAAAAAAAAATGTTCTGGAAATTGTTAAAAAAATATATTATGTTCGTCTTGATACTTCTAGTTTTAGATGGTGTAAAAAAATAAACATTGGTACGGAAAATTTTGCCAGAAAATGCGAAAATCTGTAAACTGGGGAATTCCCCAAAATGCGAAGATTTCAAACCAATTGGCTAATTTATGGACAGAGCATCAATGTGGGGAATCGGGGATTTTTTTATTGTAACCTTATTAATAACAGTAAGAACTAAGAACTACTCATTTTTTTAAATTCAAGCATGTATATTCTATATAGCATGACAACATTCATCTGTATTACGGAGAAACCCTTTCTATTATGTTGCTCTGCATAACAGGGGATGGTTCTATCCAGCTAATGTTAGAGATAAAACTGAAGAAGCCAATCGCCAATTCTGAAGCCTAGTAATTTAAATCCAAACCACTGAAACCTGTACTTTAACGATTCCCATCCGTGGAAAGGTCATTATAGTTTATACAACAAAAGCTGGCTGATTAGTGGCAGGCTCTCGCTGTGCTGGACCACTCTAGATTTGATCTAAGTGTAGATCTTGATCGATTTAATGATTAAGTTTTAATGATACGTTTTCCAATACTAACCTGAATGTAGCGTTTGATTCTTTCTACGATGATTTTTGCCTTTTTTACAATTTATGTTTTCCTGCATTTCAAAAACGGCTCCTCACAAAGAAACGAGATTTAAAATGGATAACAAGAGGTTTAAGAAGCAGTTTAAAAACAAAGAAATCCCTGCGTATTAGATTCTACACTCATAAAACAAGAGAGTGTAAAAGTAAATATCACCAATATTCAAAAATCCTACGAAAATGTATCAATAAATCACAAAAGATTTACAATAAAAACATTTTACAGAACTCTACAAACATATGTAGAACTGCGTGGAAAGTTATAAATGACGATATCGGCAACACTTTAACCCAAGATATAATATCAGAAATTAGAGTTGATAGTAAAATAATTCGACAGCCAATAGATATAGCGAATAGATTCAATGAACATCTTATAGCATCAACCACTAGAAACGCAAAAAAGACTCACAACACAAATAAAATTAGAGCCCTGAGTAGTATATTCTTAGAACCAGTGGATTTCACAGAGGTAAAGAATATAATCATGTCCTTAAACAATACCAATTCCGTAGGAATTGATGAAGTGACTACTTATATACTCAAACAATGTGTTTATGAAATAGTACCCGTCATTACATATTTAATTAATCTCTCTTTTGAAACTGGCGTATTTCCTGAACGTTTAAAAAAATCCATAGTGAAGCCACTATACAAAAAAGGCGACAAACTTGAGCTGAGTAATTATAGACCCATTACATTAATACCAACCTTGTCAAAAGTATTTGAGAAAGCGATGCATAAAAGACTAACTACGTATCTGAATAGGTTTAACTTTATTAAAGAAGAGCAAAATGGGTTCCAGCGAGGTAAATCAACTACACTAGCAGCTTTTCAATTAATCTACAAGGTTCTGAAAAATGTCGACATTAAAAAACCTACAATAGTAATATTCTTTGACATGACAAAAGCCTTTGACCATGTTGCGCATCAGCTGCTTCTTGAAAAACTAGAAAATTACGGAATACGAGGCCCAGCACATGAATGGATAAAAAGCTACCTGAAAAATCGCGAACAATGTGTGGATATCATTAAAAATGATAACTCAGTGATCACTAGGGAGAGGTCCACACTTCTAATTAACGAATACGGAGTTCCTCAAGGAAGTATATTGGGACCATTACTATTCTTAGTGTATATAAATGATTTACCAGACATCACTACTCATAAATGTATATTATTTGCTGACGACATTTCTATTATATTGACATCCAAAATTGGTACTGATTATGACATTGATATTAATAATACAATAAAATCCGTAATAGAATGGTTAAATAATAATAACTTAAATGCTAATCTTTCCAAAACTAATTTCATACAATTCCAAACACAAAACTCAAAACTAAATCTTAGAGAAATAATATATGGCGATACCGTCATAAGATTATCATTGGATAAATATTGCAACTGGAAGACACACGTCGATTCAGCCTGCAAAAGGGTTAGTAGTTTTGTTTACGTGCTAAACCGATTAAGAAGAACCACTACTCAACAGACAGTACTTCTCGCGTATCATGGTCACGTTGGTTCTGTACTAAGATACGGTCTATTATTGTGGGGAAACTCAGTTGATGCTACTCGGGCGTTTTTATCACAGAAGAGGTGTGTTCGAGCTATGGTGGGCATTCCTCCTTATGAATCTTGTAAACCTTATTTTAGAAAATTTGAAATATTACCGTTGCCCTGTATGTACATCTTTGAAGTTAGTGTATTTGTTAAAAGTAATCCTTGTTTATTTAAGAAGGCAAAATATATATTCCCACGCAACACTCGTGACAGTGAAAGATTAGTCCTGGACTTTGTTCCCAGAACTACATTATTCCAAAAAAATTGTTAGAATATGTGTATCAAAATATTTAACAAATTGCCACCAACCATAAAGATGTTACCCTTACTGAAATTTAAAAGGAAATTGAAAATATGGCTTTTGGAAAAAATTATATACTCAGTAAATGAATACTTGAATAAGCGATAGTTACTATGATACATGATAATATTTTATTGTATGATCTATTCTATATTAATAATATTATAAATGATCGGAATGAAAAATTTGACATTGCAATATTTGACATTATTTATGATTATTTGTTTATTGACATGAGCTAAGCATTTAGTATTGAATTTGATATTAAATCAATGTTATTATAATATGCATGCACCTACTTACATTTTAAATTTTGCATGTCAAAACAGACTGACGAAATATGTGATTCTTTTATAATGACTGTTTACAACCTATGTACCGTATTTCTGCAAATAAAGTATCATTTCATTTCATTTCGATGATGCTGGAACTTACTAGGCCAAATTATTCCGTCTTAAAAATAGTGCAGATCAAGAAATGTGTCCAAATTTAAAATAAGTAAATCGTCTAAGCACTGAAACTGTTATAGGATTAACGGTCTCCAGAGAAGGGAACCAAGGGTTGAGGTTGGATACTTCAAATATAACTTTGACTAGTTTTAATCTAGAAATTACAAATTTCTTTTTTATATTTAATTTTTTTTAAGAAGATCTGTGGGGAACCCAGGTTTTTTTCTGCCAAACATGAGGAATTTAACCATAACTTTTAGGTAATTTAAGAAAATACTATTATCAACGCTGGTTTTATGTCTTTGCCACAAAGCCAGAATCCAAAAGTTGAAGTTATGTTTGTCCGTATGTATCGTTTTAATTACAAAAAAATTAAGTATGTTCAACAGCGAACGTCACTTAACTGTTGTCGAAAAAAGATGCTTGGGTTTTGTATTAAAGCAATTGTGCAATATTTCTTAGGTAATAACAAACCAGAAAATAACGAAGAAATTGTTTCCAATTAATTAAATACTTAATTATCACAAAATGGGAGTGATTATGTTACTGAAAATAAATTTTTGCAATCGCACTTAGATTTTTGCCGCCTGGGAAGCGTAAGAGATGAGCGTGGCGAACGTTTCCATCAAGATTTAAAGGAATTTGAAGACAGGTACCAAGGTTTTATAGGGATAAAAACATGCTGGCCGATCATTGCTGATATATCTGACCCAGACCAGTATAAAAGACCGTCGGTGACCGTCGTCGTGACGGTCTTTTATCTATGCTACTATACTTTTACTATTTTCTGGATAAAAGAGGTACTCTACAGTGTTTGTATACTCTTTGTACTCTATTTTCTTTTCTGTATCCATGACAACGTGTATACAAAATTTCATGATGACAGATTGACTGCTTAAATCGTGATATTATTGTACACACAAACAAAAAATTCATATTCGTATTTATAATATTCATTAGTTGAAAGATTATTTGTAACTAGCTGTGCCCGGGACTTCTTTCGCGTCTATGTCGAAAAACAACAATATGTTGCTTCCTCTAGGAATTCCTCTAGGAAGGATTTTTCACAATAAAATTTATAGGCGGTGAAACAATTTGATGCATACAAAATAATATTGTTTTGATTGTTTACACGCGAAATAACGAATTTCACCTCACCGGGCGGGTGAGGCCGTATATCATTAAACCGACAAAAACTATGTCGTGTGCCTCGGAGCGCCTATGCCTCCAATGGTCCACCAAGGGGCAGCCCGAGGGTGGCAAGCGGGTTCCGTCTACTAATTGAGCGATATCCAGACACACCCTTCACGGGGAGATTCTGCTGCGGGTGAAGGACATAAACCCGTCTCATCCACCCGCGGCCACTGTTAGGATATACACGTGAGCGCGAGTGAGACCGTTCCGCCTTGAGGTTTTCCTACCGGGTCCCCTCCGCCACCTCCTTGCGCCAGAACTTCTCGCAGTATATCGCGGTCGCGATAAAACAACACCTAATGCCTCGATTCGTCCGACTAATTGGGAGACTTGCTAATAGCTAGAAAATGGGCCCCTAGGCCGTCACCAACATGTCATTGGTAACTAAGGTCCACCTCCGCAACAAATTAATTTTGGCTCTGAGTTTTGTTTATAGTCACGGGGTAACATAAGATTTCACACTAATATATATAACCGAACGGAAAATGAATGGTCTAGAAATTTAAAAGAACTTCACCGGCTATCTTTCAATATTTCAGCAAAGATGTAATTTTGTTGGAGATAGTGTGACGTGTGTTCGGCCGTTTCGTATTTAGACTTTAGTCTAAAGTCGGCTTTTAAGCCGACCCCAACTTAGTTCTGAAAGGCGCGGAGGATGATGATGATGATAGTGTGTGTCGTATGAGATCTTTTTGTTTTATAACCGTTCTATGTATAATCTATCTATAAATGTATGTATATTCCTTACAATACCCTGAAACATATTTGTGAATTTTTTGCTGGCGTTAGGTGGCTGCGAGGAGGCAAAATAGCTCGTTGGCATAGCAAAGAACCGGCTACCTCTCAACACCTTCTTGAGAATGCAAAGTCACTATCTGAATACTTTATTGAATATATTTAGGTATGACTTCATTTTCGAAGTGTCGGGACTCACGGTCAGCAGATAACCGCGGCTTGTGTTCCCCTACGCTATCCTGACTACCTGCCATAATAAAACGAATTTATTATTTTGTAACAGTTTACAAATAATTTTATAATCGCACAGAGAAAACACACGTAAGTTAATTTAAGAAAATAAATGCGCAAAGGTTAGTATTTTGCGAAGAATTTTAACATCGCAGTTCAAACAATGTCCCCATAGCCTTCTATAGAGCACACATACAAAACACTTTGTAGGTTATGTGCACTTTTATGTAGAAAGTATTAAATTTAATACTTTTTTTCGGTTATTTGTAAAAGTATTTATTCTTGAATTCAAGAATTGTTATTTTTTATAAACTAAAGAAATATTTAACATTATTGTTTCATGAATAAAATAGAAGTCATGAGTAAGTATTCGTTCATATTAATTTGGGCAAATAACGGAATGTATCGACATCTATTGGTCTAATCTGAAGTAATACTTTAGATACCTACTGCATTGTAACGATATGTCTTTTCTGGAACATTTTAAATGCTTATATTTCTATGGATAGAGTGAATTACGTACAATATTTTTGCACAACTGAACAGATAAACAGACACAAATTCCAAAAATGGTTTCACTTGATTGACATCAAAGTCACGTGTTACGAGCCGATCCATCGGAAGTCGGTCTTTTCAAAGGATGTTCGGTATTGTTACGCTATTGTCCGCGTGGCCAGGAGACGTCCACACTTGCATTTATGACACGCGTTGAAGCACGCCAGATGACACAGATACAGACACGGGATAAGGAGTGGATCACTGTCTCTTTTTTCTTTTTTTTTTAGCACAAATTAATGTAATAAAGGCTGCACTATCACAAGCCAAGTATAAATTTACTTCCGCTGTTTCTTCGGCAGAGGACGACATAGCTGCCTGGTAGTCGGAACTTAAATGAAACCTCCGATCGACTCCTGTAGTGATGCCATGCCACGCCACTCTGCCTGGTTCGACATCATGCGACCGTGTCATCATGCGAATGTTAGTAACCGTGTCAGCACAACCTAGACCGTTCACATTTAGCGTAACATATCCTGTAGCGATGCCACGCAGTCCGGTCCGTTGTCATGTTACAAGTTTGGACCCGGCTTAACACTCTTTCTTGGTGTACTTACAAAAACGCAATATCTACAGATTTATTATTATTATATATAATTATGTATTTATTGTTGTAGATTTTTTTTTAAACAATACTAGTAACGTGGGTCACACATTACTAGTATTCTTGTTAACCCCTCCACCTAAGCTAAATGCTTGTATTAGGAGTAGGTTCACACCGGTAGTGCACTGGGTGGGGTTCGAACCCGCAACCACTTGATCGCAAATCCGACGCCTTAGCCATTACGCTGTACTAGTTTCTATTACGCGTTTGTATTAGTTTATATTAAATTGCTAGCAACCCGCCCCGGCTTCGCACGGGTAGCATAGTATATGGATTTTTTTCTGTAGTGATAATGAATCTGTTACAGTTTTATTATACCTATAGATTTATTTATTTGAAAAAAAAGTTATACGCTTTTTTTATCAAGTACTTGAATATTTTATTGTTTCTCTATGGTCTGCTCTCTATCATAGAGTAACACTTACCTAACTTCCTTATGACTTAGCACTTCTACAGACTTAACTACAGATTTATATTTAATAATTAAAGTATATAACATTAAAATATTAATTTTAAATACTGAACAATTAGACAATACACATTTTATTAAAATTATACCGTCGTAGGTACAGCATTAATTTTATTTTAAAATAGCTGTTGCCCGCGACTACATTCGCGTTAAATTTTTGGTGAAATCTATCCAAATTAATTAATTTTTCGTTCCGTAAGAAACTAAGAACCTTCTACAAAGTGTTAGAAAACATAAAAAAGGATGAATGAAATCGGTTAAGTACTTCTCAAGTTATGGCTTGACCAAGAGATATATGTAGAGATTATTTTTATTTTAAGTACTTGAATTCTTGGATACTGGATAGTAAATTTAGGATTCCGGATACCGGATATCCGTTTCATCTCTAGTAATAATCACTTTTTTGGCTGAAACCATTTCATAACTAATATTTAATACTTGGAAAATTTACTACTTTCGCATGTTTTTTTGTAAATCCCATACTTTTAACGGTTTCGAATTACATTAATTAAATTATATTAATGTAGTAGTCTTATATTTTTTCAAAGATTCTTAGACATTTGAAAAATAATTTGTAAAAATTAAGTTTCTTTAGTAAATAATTAATAAATTTATAGAATTCACGACCCTAGTAATGGCGTTGCTATTTTATTAATTTGATATGTTTATACAAATTATTTTTTTATTTATAGTAATGGTTATTTCCGACTTTGGCGTGGTGAGCACGTCAAACATTGCATTTCGAGATTGTTTATAATTATAGTTTTTCTATTATTAAATGAGATAATCATATAAGTTGATGAATTAGCCACGGGCCTCCGAGGGTATAGTTACGCCACTGGCTTGTGCAGTTCCATACCCTGTCAGCAAAACAACATGACATGTATATTCAACACAGTTGTTAATAAAACGAAAAAGGTATATTTACATTCTTAAATTTCTTTATTAAAAAATGTAATTTACAGTATAAACAGTAAGGTCATACATGGCAGTGGTGTTATTATTACTTATAAATATTCCGGCATTCGCTATACACAATCCGACCAACACTTCCATATTCGCCATCATTCCACTCGCATTTGACACTTAAAAAAAATAAAGTCAACATTGATTTGTTACAACATATCAATAAAACTCCAAAGAAACAACAAACAGACAAGTGTCAAATGCAAAGTGCAAATACTGCCAACCCTGAGCTTACTTGCCTAATCCATCCTAATTTTACATCAATCCAAGAAACAATTTTTAATTACTCCTAATTTAAATACAGTCTAATTTATCAAACAAAGTCAACTCATTTTAATAAAATTCAATTTAATGTCAGATCCCAAATCTGTCAAATATTCAAGTTAAGTCTGATTAACTAATCAGTATTCAATGAAACAATTTTCCAGTTGCCTACACAAATACATTATAACATTCTTTGGGACATTGCAGCACTATTCGCCAGACCCTGCTAAAACGTAGGGTCTCTTTCCGTGCAATTATACCTAAAAACTACTATTCGCTAAAGACTGTCTAGAAAATCAAACTAATGTCACAGTACAATAAAAATAAATAAAATTAAATATGCTTCTATACAAAAATAAGACATTTATATCATGGTGAACACGTGAGCACTTCAGACCGCAGCGGGCGGACGCTCCCTACGCTCGGCTCCCGCCCGGCTCGGCTAGCGCGCCGACAATTGACTTCTTATATCAATATCTCGCACAATTACAAAAGTGATCGAGGAGCGTGTAAATTGTAAAGATTCCGTATTACAAAATTACATTTTATCATTAAAAATATTTTCAAGTCGTCGTTCGAACTATTTTAAGGAGTCTTCTATTAAAAATAGACCACGAGTATTCGAGAACTCTACTCGATTGAAACGATGTCATTCATCGTGAATGCTACCTATGAACTAGCTAGCTTCTAATACTGCGTACTGTGAAAGTCAAAGGAATCACGCGCCATTTCGATTCGGTGACACTACGCCCCGTCAAACGAAACCTAAACTTGCGATATAGAAAAAGATCAGCTTCGTCAACACGAAACTAATCATACACTCGCACACAAATAAATACAGGCACGATACGCGCGGGACTCGGTTACGAAGCGCTCATCCGAGGATCGCTCAGTCCGGTAGCGGCGGGAGCGGCGTTTGAGGCGCGTGCAGAATCGAGCCTAGAGGTGGGCCGAGCGGAGGGCCGAGCGGAGGGCCGAGCGGAAGGCCGAGCGGAGGGCCGAGCGGAGGGCCGAGTGGTGGGCCGAGCGGTGCGCCCATTGGCGGGGCGGCCGGCGCCGGGCCCGGGGGAGGCGGCGCAGGCCGGTGCAGCGTGAAAGCGTCGAAAACCTGCGCAAGCTCGTCCATGTGGTGCTCCTCCAAACACAGAAAGCCGGCCAGAGACGGCGAGGCGCGGCGCGCGCACGCCAGGCAGTGTACCACGTGGCGTCGCTCGTGCTCGCGGACCAGCAGCGCGTGCCACACCTCTCGCTCGCACGCGCCGCAGTAGTGCGAGGCCTCGCCGCGAGCGCGTCCGTGGAAGCGCACGGGAACGTTGCGCGCGCGAACCGCCCCCAGGGTGCCGGCCGCGCCGCGAAGCGTCTGCAGGAGGCACGTGCGCATGGCGCGGTGCAAACGCG
>OY982561.1:7343781-7697087 GCA_963859945.1 Euplagia quadripunctaria | reverse complement strand
CGCCAAGTGATCGAAATTCGACAATGATCATTATTGAAAATTGAAAAAAAAGTGTAAACAAATTTTTACAATAAATTTTGTCTAGTCTTTCACAAGAAAATACACTTTTATATTTACTGATAATACAAAACCATTCAGTACCATTATAAGTAATCAAATAAAATACCGTTAAATTACTATTTTATTTGAAAACCAAACATTTATTGATATGAAAGAAAATTTAATTTCAATTCAAAATCATACAGAAACTACTTCAAATTACGAAAATGGACTTATTGAATTGAATAAAAATTTTGTTATTCTCAAAATAAACAAATAAAATGATTAAGTAATTAACAAATGAAATGAAAACAAAAATATTCTTTATAAAAATTATTATTTTATTGGGTAAGTTGCCTTGACATATTGGCCAGAACACATTCAGAAATATGAAACTATCAATGAACGAACTCTGCTTACAGCAACATATTATTGTCCATGCGACTCGTTTGATCTACTACTAAAACAAAAGAAGAAAAAAGAAAATCGGTTGACAAAAAGAGTAGGGAATGGTACAGCACTGCTTTTTCTTTACTTACTTACCTATCTAAATAAAAAACTATCTGAACCATATGTTATTGATATCACTAAAGCTTGTCAATAGGTACAAGAATCGGTTGACAAAACCTAGAAGAAAATGTCTTGGTCTATTTATATTTGGAATCACTGTTACGATCGCAATGCAGTACCAAAGAGAAACTAAAAAGAAACTAAAGATCTATACGTTTTTAGAATCTTGTATAGTTTAAACTTCCAAGGGCACATGGAATATCATTTCTATTCCGGTAGCAGCTGCGTATACTGACTGGAACAACACTAGTACGTTAAATGGATAACAGACTATTAAAATATTCCCTTGGAGCAAAGTACACGAAGTTTCGAGTCTGACGACGCACAGTAGGCTGAAAATCGCGTTTCATAGACATTTCATAAATCGGTGGGAGCCCTTTAGGTTAAGCTATATATGGCTATTATTTTCAGTTACACGCGTTTTCTGACAAGTTATTAAATTAACTGGAAAAATTTGTATAGAAAAAAAATTAAAACTTTTCTCATCTTTCGAGCGAGTGTTCGTTATATGCTCTGGTGGATGGGATGATTCTACATTTTTTTTTGCATTTTTACACATATCACATATAAGGGTATTTTTTTCACTAGAATCCTAGGATTCTAGTGAAAAAAATACATACATAATTTATATTTTTATTTTACATTTTACGTTAAACGTGTGTCGTTGTACTTTGATCCTACTATGAAAATTCATTGTAAAATATTTTATCATTATTAAATAAAGCAGAGTAATCGTCTGAATCTAAATCGGAGTCTCAAGTAGTCATATAAGTTTTAAAGTAATGATTGGAATGTTGTTTATCAAAAGTTTTGAGCTTAATAATGTAGTTGCTTCTTGATCATATCGATGTAATGAGTATAGTGTCCTTCTATTGGCTAACTATTGTATTAACCAATGAGCTATCTACTCATTAAGTTTGTTTCGGTTAAAGATTATTCATTATACTTCCAAGATAATGAGAGTATTCAGATAATTAATTGTTTCATTAGTTACTGATTGATTCAAGGCAACATAAATACAAGACGACATTACTCTTGCATTTATTCTATAAATAATTGTGAAGTGAGCAACATCACTACATATTATAAAACAAAGTCCCCCGCCGCGTCTGTCTGTCGGCCTGTTCGCGATAAACTCAAACACTACTGAACGGATTTTCATGCGGTTTTCACCAATAGATAGAGCGATTCATGAGTCTATAAAATACTGATTTATGGAGAGGATATCATAAACCAGTCAATATTGCCCTTAGGAAAATTTTCCGAAGAAACGTCTGAGGCACATAATAAAGACTTTCGTAGATATAGAGAGCATAATTACCGTAAGACATGCAGAAAAAGCAGTAACCAGGACATTTTGAATATGCTTCTTTTGTCATCAAACCCATATATCTCTGCAATGAGACCGATACTGCGTACAGTTTACAAAAAGCAATTAAGCCCAGAAGCAATGGATCTTTTGTCATATAATAATTACGAATCAGATTTTGAGTTCTGTGATAAGGCTAACGATGACGTAGACTCTGAATCTGATTTAGACAATGACTGTGATCTCGATAGTTGTGAATAATAATTATGATATAATGATTTGAATTTATTAAAAAAAATATAATTGTGATATTTGTATATGTTTATCTATGATATAGATAAACATATACAAATAGCACAATTATAATTTTTTTAAATAGATTCTATATGTATATATTTTTTGTTTTTCCTTTCTTTAATATTAGTAATTGAAATAGTTATTTTAGTTTTAACATCTAGAATGTTTAAGACGGAAATAATGAATAAATAATAAAAATATATATATATATTATTATATTACATATATTACTCTATGTACAATATATACTGTATATATATTATTTTTGGAAGTTTACTGTATTAGTAGTATGTAGATATTTCTGATATTTTTGTAACGTATTTAGTCATTGTAACATGTAATTTTATGTACCGAAATTGAAATTTAAGAAATTAAAAAAAAATATATACATAAAAAGAAATCTAACGCGTGCCCCTTATATGTGATATGTGTAAAAATGCCAAACAATATGTAGAATCATCCGGTAGGATGAAACAGAAGAAAATTATGGCCTTATTTTACTTGAACCAAAAGCGCCCCAACGATTTCAAGTATAAAACCAATACATTTTTATGTCGATTTCTATGTCTATGAAATGCGATTTCAGCCCACTGTGCGACGTATACTGAATACGTTTCGGTAACAAGTGATTTTAAATTGTCTACACTACGTTAAATTAACTGACGAGTCTGACACGGCTCATATATAAATTACCGGTACCAAAATATTTCGAAAGGAACAATAATCTGACTAAAAAAAAAGTTAGTTTTTGTTCTCAAAAACAATTAAGTTATGTTTGGCTCCCTCTCTTTTGTGCCAAACGCACATGAGATGACAGATAACATAAACCACTTGAAAACATAATATACAATAACGACAAAACTGAAAATAAATCGATACTATGTATGATAGACATATCATACTACAGTTATAGTAGTAACTGGCACACTAAATGATTAGCGTAACGTTTTAAAATCAGCTGTAGCCTCCCGTCTACCCCGAAGATGAAGCAAAAGAGGTCAAGGACTTAAGAAAAGAAATGGAAGTGGAAGTAAAATTACCATTCATCGAAAAACAGGTGGGTTTTATCCTTCACGTGAAATGGTTGGTAGTGGTGTTTCATTGCAATCGGTTCAGTAGTTTATGCGTGAGTAACAAACATCCATCTATCCATCTATCCATCCATCCATCCATCCATCTATCCATCCAAACTTTCACATTTATAATATTAGTGGGATAGTGGGATTAGAAGAGAGATTATGAAAAAAAAAACAATTTAAAATGCTTACTCACTTTAAATTTTTGACCTAGTTTATTTTTATTTGGCTCATTCCGATCGCAAAATGCATTACTGTTTCCTCATACGTGATAAGTCTTCTTTCTTCACTTAGTCAAATTTTCCTGTGTCCACAGCTAATGGGCATTCATCAATGAATAAAAGCATGAATAATCACGATCAACGTATGAACGCCTCATACTTTCTTCCTAAAAGTATGTCGAAAGAAAAAGCTTGTGCAAAAAGGTGAACTTCTAACCTAACCTTAGCAGATGCTTCGAACGGAAACCAAAAGATAAAGTCCGGTCGCAGACGGATCCCCCGATAGTATTTTATCAATGAAGATTTTTTGTGAGTATAATGAATAGTTTACAGCTACGTTAAAATCATTTAAACCTGTTTAAATATGCTAATTATTTAAAAGTACGGCACTTGAGTTCAAAGGTTAAAATAGTAGTGTTTCAAAATTATTTTGAATATCATTAATAGCAAAGTGTTATTATCATGTTTAACGTAATAGTAATTCCGACTACAGTTCCTGATCTAATTAAAGATAGCAAAATAATATGTTAAAGTCAGTTAGTATGTCCACCCCACTAAGACATGTTTTCGTGTTAATAACAAGAAAAAAAAACCGGACAAGTGCGAGTCTGACTTGTGCACCAAGGGTTCCGTAAACAAACAAACTTGTATGTAGATAGTACGTCCACCTCGGAAATCAGTTCTCAAAAACTTATCTTTTTCGAAAGAATAACTTAACTTTGCGGTTGCGATGTATGAGAAAGTCAACAATCCAACCTACAAAAACTATTTTTTTGTGATATAACAACAATTTAACGACTTTCGGATTGGAAGTACCCTATAGGTTTTGATTTACCTGCGAAATGTACAAGTTTGTTAAAATCTAAAGTTTAATGGCCGTATCTTTTGATTGCGTTGAATTAGAAGCTTGATTTTTTTACAGCTTCAAGGGACAGCTGACATAAGTATTTGATGTTCATTTCAACTTGATGCCTCTACGGGTTCGTGAGGAAAAGGGTCTTGACAGACACACAGACAGACAGATATAACGACAAATTAACGACTTTCGGCTTTTTTTCCTTTATTTGTGTACTTTTGTTGCTTTTTACCAAATTTCATGATTCTAGGTCAATGGGAAGTACCCTATAGGTTTTGTTTTACCTGCGAAATGTTCAAATTTGATCAAGTATAAGGTTTAAGTGGCCATATGTTATGATTTCGTTGACATACAAGCTTGATTTTTTTACAGCTTTAAGGGACCGCAGACTTTTGTATTTGGTATTAATTTCAACTTGATGCGTCCTCGGGTTTCTGAGAAAAAGGGTCTTGACAGGCAGACAAACAGACTGACAACAAAGTGAGTGATATAAGGGTTTCGTTTTTCTTTTTGAAGCACGGAACCCTAAAAAATAACAAAATAGAAAGAACACAGTGTTATATCTATTTTGTTATATTTTCGAGAAAACCAATAATAAATAGAGATTGAACACAAATAAATGACATCATACATCAAGCCTGTAGGGATCTACCAGTATTAATACACTTGTCTCACCTTGTAACAAAGATCACGAGATTACCGAGATTAGATAGGTACCGAGGTGCTCAAATATATATTTTACAATCTCGGCCATTTTGATTTAATTTTATTATATAATAATAAAACAATTTGCGACGGGATGCTAAAGGCGAATGATGACCTATATTCATAACAAAATATTAGAAGAAACTGAAACCAAACTAGAAAGATTATACAAAAATATTTTGAAGTCCAGACATGCCAACAATTAGACTGATTTGCAGAGTTTATTTATTCCTAATTCAAAATAAAACACCACCTCAAAAAACCAGGCAAGTGCGACTCGTATCACTCGCGTACGATGGGTTCCGTACCATCGTACCAGATTTAACACTATGTACTTTTTAAATATTCTCCTAAAAGAACCAATAGAGGCGCTATGACAATATGTAAATATTTGTAGTAATACACATTGTGTGAACATTTCAAGCGTCTTCCAGTTCATTAAGATTGAGTAAAAAACGCAAAAAAATCTTCTTTGTTTTTCAACTTTATTTTATTATTATTTGTAGTTAAAGAGACTACAGTAATATTCCGTGAAAATTTTAAGTCTCTACCTGTTAAGCTTCAATAAAAGTGTATTGTATGCGAACTTCCTTTAATGTTTAACTTTATTTTATTTTCATTATTTGTTGTTATACTATGGTAAAATTATAGCTGCTATAACAACATTTTGAACAACTTTTTGAATTTCATGTGTCCTACCTGTTACAGTTCAAGAGTTACAGCGACTATTAAAGTCGAGCAAAAATTACGAAAAAATTACGTTTTTTGTATGGGGCCTATTTACTTTTAAATTAAATTTATTTTTATTAATTGTTATAGCGGCCATAGAAATACACACTATTGTGAATGATTCAACTATCTATCTATTACGGTACATGAGATACAGCCCGCCAAAAGGACGTCGTGTCGCACACATCACATTTCGAGAGCCCCTTTAATTTTCAATTCTGTTTTTATTATTTGTTGTTATAGCGGCAATACAAAATATACAAATACATACTCTGTGAAAATTTCAACTGTCTATTCCGGTAGATGAGATACGCTGATAGATAGACGGATAGCAGAGGTTTAATAATAGGCTTCCGTTAGCACCCTTTGAGTATGGAAGCCTAAAAAACTTCGCAGTTTGAAAACACAATGCAAGCAAAGGACTTCCAGAAAACTACTTTGAGATTCACTGTGGGCAACGGCTTTTCGTGTAGCGATGCACGCGGCCTACTTTTAAACTTATCTATTTCTCCGTATCTCTCCATTTTCTTCTATTCTGCGTATCTATACTATCTCTGCTGCCAATCAGAGGGCACTGTGGGGAACCCACGATACAGGCGGCTTTTGCTGTCACTAGAAATTGTTCCAAAGCGTTTCCATAGAAAGGGAAATTTTCTACATTTAAATAGCTGTACAAATATGTAGGATAATACGAAGATCGCTTTACGTCGGTAGCACTGCAAATTTCCCCGTATTTTCAATTATGTAATATTAAATTTTCCTTATAATTACTGTTATGGTTTTGTGATTAGAACATAAGGAAGGAAAATCCTTAATGTTAAGTTATATTATCATTTCAATGGAATCATGATTCGTAAAAACACTATAAAGCTGAAAAGTTATATTGTGACGTACAATAGAATAATCTTTATTGTATACCAACGACATATTGCTTTAAATAAATACAAAAATAAATACACGCAAACGACATGTAGGCCAGTAGGCTTAAACTTCAAATCGGAAATAATTGCTACAGAAGGTTTTATTGTTTTAATGAGTTTATTTGTAGCCCTTTGTAAATCTGTTCAGCAGTTAGAGCATGGGGCAAACATCCCAACATCTTCACAAGCTTTTATAACTAGATGAAAAAAATAAGGACTTTCATAAAGTAAAGCTTTACCTCTAAAGGGAACCTTAGACCTCTTTAATCCGGACCTGTCGCAAAATCTTAACATCTATAACCTATAAGGTAGTCCATTGTCAAATTTCAGAAGTCTAGTACAGAAAAACAAAGGACTTCCATATAAACTTGCAAGAACTTAGATCTCCTTAATCTGGTCCTGTCGCAAAATCCGTTTCTAGCTAACGTTTCCTACAAATGTTTAAGACCTCCCTGCCAAATTTAATACGACTATTCTCATTATCTGTCCTCGCTGGTCATGAGTGCGCACGTAAGGTAGGTCGTCGCAAATTTGATTAACTTCGACGAACTACGTCAGCTCGTCTTCTTCTCGGTATTGTAATGAACACTATAAAACGACACGGAATTGTTTTCACAGTCGATCAAATGTGTCAATTTGAAAACCTCAAAATAAGTCGTCGAGTCACGATAAAATTTCTGGTTATTTCTAAACCTACAAATTCAATATAGTTAAATAGAATGCCAGTTTAAAATAAAACATCAAAGTATACCTAAATTCACTTTATCCAATAGGCCGGACATAAGCTTAAAAAATCCCGAACAAATGGGTGAAGTCGAGATTCTTTCCCGGACACCTTAAAAAAAACGCCAATTCTATTAAATTTATAGCGTTATAATTTATATTGTTAACGATTCATCTCACAATTATAATTGTCCCCTGTCCGGACACTTTTTGAAAACCCCGCCTCCTCCTCCTCCTCCCCGGCGTCCTCCCCGGACGCCCTCTAAACTAGGACAAATCCGGGGAAATCCGGACGGATGGCAGCCCTAACCAAGTCCAACGTAAAACGGAGGGGTGTTATTATTTTGAAGTGTGTATCAGTGTTTGTCTGAAACATCGTAGACCCTAACCGGATGGACCGATTATGATTTAATTCTTTTTGTTTAAAAGGTGACTTGATCAAAAGTGTTATTAGCTATATTTTAAGATAATCTGTTCAGCCATTCGAAAATCATCTGCTCTTTTCTAACCGTTGAAGAGATTTTTAAATCAGGGGTATTTTATTTTTTTTATTTATGCTTGTCTTAAAATCCATGTTGTATTTTTTTACATTTACACAACCACACGTATGAAATGACAATTTTGTTTAACACATCAGTAAGATGATAGGTCCGCTTTTTTTTCTAAACTTATCTAGTAACTTAAAATTGATACACTATTGCATTTTAATACTCGCGTTTTACAGTTAATTAAAAAAATAGATAAAAATTAAAATAAAGGTGTAAGACCGTTGACTAAAGAACGCCATCGCGCCATCTAATTGAGATTGCTTTCTAGAAAGTTCTCGTATTGGCCTGTGGTTCTAGACATAACAATATTGCGCTACGACTTATAATAATGGATCAAAAACCGCAGAGCATGGCTAGTTAAAAAAGCATATGAGTTTAATGTTACTCACCACTCAAAGGCGTTATAGTGATAATAGCAGAGTCCTAGGCCGTACAGAAAGAGAGGATCCTTCCAGTTATCCGGTTCTAGTGCGTAAAATTTTTGATACGCCGACATTGCTGCAAAATAACAAAATATTAATTCTCACTATTTTATCAATCGACAAGGTAGGTGAACAAGTGCGCGGGGTTTAGATTTACTTATCGAGATACTACTCTTGAGTATAATCAACGTGAAAACAAGTCAATGTAGAGTCGATGCAGTGCCATAAAAGTGCCAATTCCCTTCAGAAACGTATAAAATATAGTAGGCCAAAGTATGTACACATGGTTATAACTGTAACTTGCT
The DNA here is from genome assembly GCA_963859945.1 of Euplagia quadripunctaria. Classification (NCBI taxonomy): domain Eukaryota; kingdom Metazoa; phylum Arthropoda; class Insecta; order Lepidoptera; family Erebidae; genus Euplagia; species Euplagia quadripunctaria. Next base: position 7,688,367 of record OY982561.1, on the reverse strand, counting down.
TGCTCGCAGATTTGCGCGACGTACAGAGGCAGTAAAAATCACTTTATCTATGGCCTCCTAACAATCTTCTTACACGTGCAGTCTGTGGACCAGATATGGTGGTCGTGTGTACAGCGATCTACGTGTCCAGTATAATAACACACTCAGGATATTGTTGGAAATGTAGCGCGTCGACAATGTTCGCCGAAAGACATATAGATGATTTTGAGCCATCATACGTTAAAGATGTGCCTCCACTGTCGCTCGCCTCCACAGCAGTGCCAACGGTGTCTCGAAAGTTTTTTCAGACAAATCAGTCTTCAATGCTGTGACATTGGATGAAACTCACAAAGCAGTATGTTTACTAGCACTAAGTCAATTGTTACTAACATTATATGGGCTTGCCCGAAATAAAAATTATTACTATATATTATTATCACGAGAATGTTTCTTCCATTCTTCCTTACTAGAATTATCAAACGAGAAGGAAGAAGTTTGAAAAGGTGTGCATAGTCAATCCGTTGCGTTGCAGCGTGTAGATAGATAAGAAACAAATATTACGCAATTTTTTCTTTGCCTATTAAACTTAATTAAAAGTTCTATTGTTAGGGCCTAAGAATGACTGTGTCAGAAAAAAATAATTGTAATTCCAATTTAAGAAACGAAACAATTGTAATTTTCATCTAGGAACTTGAGCCGTTCGAGAGTTAAACTGCAGAAAGATAAGCAGAAACCCTTGTATTCTATTCCTTGCGCTAAGTAAGATTCCTCAAAGCTTGCAAAAAAAAAAGCAAGCACCAGGCAGACTGGTGTAAAACGGTGTATAGGAAATAGTATGAAGCATAACAATAAAAAGCTTAACAGGAAATCGTAAAAACTATAAATGTAAATTGGATAGAGTTGCAAACAGACATAAAATATAGATTTCCTTACAATTAGAATGTATAATAAATACGGTACTAACAAGTACTCAGTACAGTACTTCGCTAATTTAAAAAAGTTGTCTGGCGGCGGCGCCACATCTGCTCATAATACTTGTCGACTACTCTTCAGTCGCAACCCTTACAAGATTATGCAGCTGTCTTACCAGTGTTCCCCTTATAATATATATTTACATAAAATCATTTGATTTAATGTCAACAATGTTTTTTACTTTAGAGCATCCACCATATACCAGTATCGTTGTTCAGATTCGTGTGATAAGCATATTAGGCAAGTTCTTAGAAATAGATGACCTTGAACGTCGAAGGTGTATCCCCGGAAAGGTACACCAATAGATATACATAAATATTTATCTCCATAAAATTTAGAAATGAGAGACGTCCTGGGAATTGTTAGGATTCCGGGAAATATGTACCGGCATCTTAGATTATATATAGGTCCAGATACCGTGACTAGTACAAAAGTCACCGTTTACTTTGAAGCCACTTTTTGGTGCTGTGTGAGTGAACCCCGCCCAACGCGAGTGTCTACGTACAATGTTTATGCTTGTGTGCATTGACGGTTTTACTACCAGTGCATAGAGGTTACCCCAAAATTCAGGGACTTTTTTATTAAACATATTATTTTTTTTGATGTAAGTAATATTAAATAAATACATTTTGAATGTATTTAAATCAGTTACAAATATTCGTTTATTTCATTTTTTCGTTTTTTTCATTTAATTCGTTTAGTTAAAAAGACAAATGTAAAATAAAACTACTTAGTAGGAACTATTTATTTATCACAATATTTTTTTGGTTTCTTTTCAAGACATTTTTTTTAGAGTTTCCTCCTTAAGAATCGATTTTCATATAAGGCCGTATGAAAAAAAATATGAGAATAAGAATAATTTTTTTTATGGTAAATGTAACATAAAAGCTCTTTTGAGTAATAAAATTAAATGCAACTTTATTCACAGGAACAGAGTAACAAAAGGTATTTTGATAAAATAAAGTAAATGTTTTGCCTTGTTTTGTAGGACTTGGATATATATTTATATATATTTTTATAAAGTATCAAGAAACTAGCAAAATTTTACAAGTCCTAAGTGCTCTATAGCTGTGTTCGTTAGGAGTAGTAATAATAAGTTATAATACGAGTACAATCCCACAGCTAAAGTATCGTTTGACGGACACATTGAACTCCGGGTGCTAGAGTTTAGAAATTAAGAATATTTGAAGGATTCCAGTTTCGCGAACATTAACGTTAAGCATATTTCTCGTCTTTCTATAAATAACAAGTTTGGCAAAGAAATATATATATGCTGCTAGAATGCGTTATGGGTAAATGAAATTCACATCCTGGCAACATCTCTAGTAATGGCGTCGTAATTTTATTAATTTGAAATTTTGTTCTATTGTTTATAAATACATTAGGAAATAGAATACTTACATATGAAATGTGATGTTCGGACACTTAAGATTTTTTTTTGTATAATTTTTACAGAATGTGACAGCACAAGCAGGCATTTTTAAATATTATAAGTAGCGACTCAAGACGTACTTCAGCGGCGAACGTTCGCTCGCGTGTGACGAGTGAGACGCTTATATTTATATTAGACGCTTGTATTTTTTGGCTTCAGTTTTGAGGCACGGATTAGGCATCTGGACCTATATATAATCTAAGACCGGCATTAAATAAACAAAGCCTTTTAAAGTACAGTTTCCTACAAGCTACCTGCTTCTGCGCTTCTACACAACAAAGTTTTTATTCTGAACGTCAGTTACCTAGTCAATTAAGCTACAAACGCCATCTACTCTCGCCACTTTCAGACATTGACTGCATTCAAAAAACAAAAATTATAGTAAAACTCAATTTAACATAATTCCATGCTTATTAGATTATGGTTCATTAAATATTTTAACAGAAAATATTTAAATGTAGACAGGGGTTTAGTTCTCCAAACAAGAAGTCAGCAGCAGAATTCAAACAAGGAAGCGTTCAGAGACCTATGAACACATTACCAGTAACATTAGTGAAGCGATTATGTCAGTATATACCACGCTGACTAAAACTACACCGGGTTCCATCATGGGTGTTTATGGCCGACGGCTCAAATATAACCTAGGAAGGAACTTCCTGAACCCCTGACAGAACTTTGTTCTGGGAAGAAAATTTCTCGAGTTTCGAGCACGGATTGGGAAACGCAGCGTAAGATTTAATGGATCGATGACCTGGTTAAGGTGTTAGGGAGCTGTTGGATAAATGCGGCTCTCTATGAAAGTTTTTAAAAGAGGCTTTTGTTCAACAGTCTATAGTTGACTTCCTACGACTGAGATGATGATGAGGGTTTATGTCTGTGGTTGCCCCGGAAAACCTTCTAAGGGACCCACAACACGGACCCGCAACTAATATGAACATAGATAAAGAGTTGCGTCTGTTTATTTATGTTCATATTAGTTGCGAAACCTCCTTTAGTATGGCGACCATAATAAAATTATTTGAACACGCCCATATAATTATATTCCCGTACACTTTTCAAAGTTCAAAAGTTCTTCCGGCACAGTGTGTGTAAAGTGATATTTTGAATATAAGAGGCAGTAATATACCTATTTAGCACTAACATTTATTAAAAGTAAATCTTTATTGAACAAAATTTACATGTAAGTAACTACAAGTCTTTAAATATAATAGAGATTCCCTGGTGTTGATTGAATATACACCTTAATTCATTTAGTTTGAATTTATAGGTTCGTTTCATTGGCAAGTTTAACTTGAACTGTCATTGTTTAGACTGTTTAAAATTTTAGCTTTTGGGCACTTCTATACAAAATCTTTAAGTACCTACCTATTCCCAATTTCACTTTCTTGCGTTCGCGAAATTTTCTTTGCAATGCGTACAAAGAATTCTCTAAACGTATTAATATATAGATTTATTAGAGTTTACTTATGTTAAGTATAAAGCATAAATAAACCCATGATTAATTTTATGGTTTTTGTGAATACCCATGTGAAGGAAATTAAACATACTAGGAAAATTGCCTTTAAAATAAATTGTGCTCTGATAAACCATTTATGAATTATTTAACTATGAATCTATATAATATATGAATCATATTGCAATGATTCACTTCTTATAAGGAAAGGAAAATATATGTATATAATATGAAATATATTATAAATCTACTGTAAAAAAGCTAAAATGTGAAAACTGCTACAAAAAGCTACACGTCATTGTACGGAAAGTGTTCACAATAACAGTTAAACTTATATAAATAGGTCAATGAAATAAAACAAAACATTCAAAATTGAATGAAGATTACTAGAACTTCGACCACCGGGCTGATGATGGTATGTAAATCCTGGTATTGTATGTGACTTTAATTCAGGGGTGCAACAACCCTCAAAAAGTAGTGAGAGTCCAAAATATTTTTTATGAGGACTAAAAAAAAGGTCATCAGAACACTTTATTGACGTATTTCAAAGCATTGTAAGACTTTGAATTTATTTATTTTTATCAATACAAAGACGGTTGTGCTTGTATTTTTTTTTGCACTGACCCAGATTTTAAGAATGAAAAATCTTACCATCCATCCACATTACCATCCTTTTCTCGAAGCTATTCAGGACGATTGCCACTATTTTTTAGGAATTCAATGAAAAATAAAGAACCTTCTGTAGCTTCGTTGTGGATAAAGCTAGAAGCGTGAATTTTCTGTGACCACTATGGCATAATATAACAAGGTATATTTCCATATTTCATTCAATTTGAAGCCGTACTTTAAAAACTATTGCAAGTCAAAGTTCCTTAATTTTGTCACTGACTCACTCACTCACCGATCATCGAAACTCTGAGGTACTTCCAGCAGACACACAAGCTTCAACTTTTAAACACAGTGTTTAGCCTTCACAGCAAGGAAAAACTCAAACATACCGCAATTTCTGTCCCGTTTTCTGGATATACAAACTGCATAATTGTAACTTTGTAATTAATACAAATAAATAAACTTGAAGTGTCTGTTTGTAATATCAAAATAATAGTTTTTAAGCTCATAGCTCATAAAAATCAGTTATTAATTTTTTTTCTGTTTGTTCTGGCTAATCTCCGGAACGGGTAGACCGATTTCCACGGGCCTTTCACTGGCAGATAGCTGGTGTTATAAGGAGTAACTTAGGCTACTTTTATTTTTGAAAAAGAATTAGGGTTCCGAACAAAATATATAAATATGTACACGCGAGCGAAGTCGCGCGGGCACTGCTAAGAAATAAAGATGTCTCATATTAATACGCTCACTATAAAATCTTGTTAATTAACTAATTAGGTAACAATTAGATGTCATCACTTTTTGCGGTACCTAGTAACTTGCGGAGACTTGCAGTTTATTACTCGTTATTGTAGTCGCCAAATTAAGACGGTGGCGCCATCTATTAACGAGTAGCGGAACCAAATTGAGACGAGACTTAATTGATAACGGACCTAATAGTCTGTCAAAAAGAATATTTTACTAGAAGTTCCGAACTTTGATAATATACTTGTCTATTTGACATATTCGGCCGTACAGAACGGCGCTAATAAGGTCGACTATATTTCGTAGACTCGCGTGTTACAGACAGTTGAATATCTAAGCGGCGACGTGTTAAATGATATGTTTGTATCATCTAACATTAATAGTTAAAATACTTCAAAGAATAATAATAATAGTCTCATAATTATTATTCTTTTATTAAAAATACATCTCATCGACTGAAATTAATCACTTATTTTCACTAATTCACATTGGTACCTTTGTAATTTTAATTATACCGATCATTTTTCGTTTCTAACAGATTCAATCCCTTAAACCTCTATTTAAAAACAGATTATATTTTTCATTGCTTTTTTTGTTGATTAATATGTTTTGTAATAAATTCATTTTCTTTTAAATAATTATTTTAGTGGAAATCCCCCTGGGCCACCACCTCACTGGGCTTAGCTGGTAGGTCCGAATCGAACCGACTAAAACCACAAGGTGTTCCGTCATTGTTATTGCAAGGGACTCGGGTATAGTCTAGGAAGGAAATCCTCGAGAGCCCCGGCAGACCTTGGCCACCTCTTAAACAGTAGGCTGCCACACTATTGCGTGCAGAGGGCCTTGCCCTGCCCTTCCGGTTAAGAGGCGAGCACGCGGAACAAGTTGTGCTACCGTCTAAGGGCTGCTTCTGCTAGGGTAACGGGCAGCTTCACTCCTCACCCCCAGGCCAGCGCTCATAAAATTCGGAGATTACACTGCAATCTCCGGCGCCTGGTGCCTCTTCTTTAGGACGGAAGAGGATTAGAACTAGACTCTGCCGTTCCCTTTCCGCCGCTTCTTTGGTGGACATCACTTTTTCACACAATGAAGCGACGTAATCCCACGCTTTTCACTTTGGACTATGGTCTCCAGCGAGTGGCTATATTAGTATCCTTGCGACCGCCTCTGCAGTGATAGCAAGCAGACGTTGGCTCTCGGCCTATACGACACAGGTACCTTCCGAAGTAGCCGCGGTCGGTCAGCACCTACGTCAGCCGGTAGAAGAGGCTGCCGTGCTGCAACTCTATCCTAGCTTCCATGATGGGTCTTGCCGCGTGCCCTGCGCTCGGTCGCCCATTTACCTATTACGACTCAAAAAATACACCCATTATTAAGATATAGCAAACTCAAAAGTTGTATTTGAACTCCCTTGAATTTATTTTATTTTCATTATTTGTTCTTATAGCAGCCATAAACATAAGAACAACCAGAAATAATAAGCTTGATAGATTCACCAGGACGGTGGCATGCCCGACAGATGTCCACCGTACCAACTTTCAGGGTATATTTATCGGAAATATTATCGGAGTTATTGGTTAAAACAACTTCGTCCATAATTGCAAAGACAAAACCTTCGGTTTCTCCGAAAAGATCAGCAAACCGTAGCCAAGATATCGATGCTTTAAACTCTTTAAAGTCTATTTCAGGCCCATTTAGGGCCCGATAAAAACGACCATGGAGCGCTTTGCTCTTCCATACCTCCCTAGATCTGAGTTTTGTTGAATCATAAAATTCGACTCCTTCAGATTCTACTATCACACCTTTCTTTACATGCATGATTGCATGCATGCACTTCTCCACACCAAATTCCATCCTGATAGTTACTAAGTTTTCAGTTGCCTTCAGTAACGCTGTCAATTGTAAATTAGTGGCAGCTGGTAGTTTTAAATCATCCATATGTAGAAGGTGAGATATAACTAGATTGTCTTTCTGTAACCTATATAGCCTAGTCTGCCATACATGAGGTAGATTACATAAAGGATGATTATAGTTTTTAACCGACGATAAAAAAGGAGAATTCGACCGTATATATACATATTTTTTTTATGTATGTTCAGCCCTAACCCCGTTAATTTTAAACCGATTTTGATGGTTTTTTTTTTAGATAGGGTATACCTCTAGGGTGGTCCCATGTCAAGGAAGCTTGGATCTGATGTTGGGATACTGATGAAATTGGACCCCTTGATTTGAAACCCTCGAAAACTGTGAGCACAAATAGTGCTTCTGTTTACTTTTCATAACTGTATCAGGTATTGCGTTTAGAAATCATCACATGATGCAGCTGAGCTGATGATGAAAAAAATCATGAAATAAAAATCTTAAAAAAAAAATTAAACTAACGAAAAGATCTAAAAAGCAAAAAATAAACGTTTTAAGTCTTAAGTGTTGAGCTTATTTACATAAACTATCAAATATTATACAAACTAATTTTGAGTCGACGCCAATCAACAAACTGATTAATTATTTAAATTTTATATGCACCTACGTAGAAATGGACATGACTCTACATAGGTAATTAATCATTTTATTATTTGGCGCCGGCTCAAAATAAGTTTATATGAAATTTGATAGGTTATGTAAATAAGCTCAATACTCAAGACTTAAATGGTTTGTTTATTTCTTGCTAAAAAGTTTTTTAAATATTATCTACATACAATACTGTGGACTATTTCCAATGATTGTCAATCTCACCTTTGGCGTAATCCTCTAACAGAAGATGAAAGTGTCCCAATTTGCAATATGTTTTTGGGTCTATGCAAATTTCTCTTCTAGCTCCCGGTGAGCACGCCCTCTCTTCCTCCTGATAATAAATAATATAGATTTTAAAATAAATCATATCCTAGGATATATATACAAAACAGGGAATTAAAAATATGCTAAACTCACTTATGTATTGAAGGGAAGCTTAACTAGTTTCAGAGCCAACAAAATCGAGACGTAAATCTAGGCTTATGGCTAAACTATACACTAATTAAAAATAATTACCTTAACTTGAACCAACATGCCTTCAAGATATTTGACAGCTTTGAGAATAAGTGCTCTTGTTCTACCATGTTCGGTACCACGCAGCTTCAGGAAACCAAACTGGCGACTGAAAACAGGGCAATAGTATTTTTGTTACTATTAATAATATTCACAAAATTAATTGCAATTTAATATTTAAAGAACTATACGATTATAGGATTGTAGCCAAAGCTTGTGAGCCTTTCACATAATTTAAATAAAAAAAATATCTGATCCAATTTTTCATATGTTTTTGCAAATAAATTGATTGTTTCGAAAATACCTACCTAATTTGTTCGAATTAACAGCTATGACGTCACAATATGCCGCAAGGTCACTCCTATTCTTATTTGAATCGCATAGTACGTGGGTGGATAATTTAAGAAATAAATAAAATGAAACCAAAATAGAATTTACATTATTTTATTACTTATTCAACTTATAGTCAAGTTAAATTAGGTCAAAAAATAGTGTTGAGGTTACAATAATTTGCATAGACCTGATATGAATGTTGGAAACACCATTATAAATAAAATGTGAGCCCCCATCTATCCCATATCTGTGTTATTCAAGGACAAAGTCCTCAAATATGGGTTTTTTGTATTTTTCAACCAAATGGTGAGTTTTATCATAAAATAGGTCAGATAAGAATAACCATTAATGAGATAATAAGCACACTTTTCTACTCCACCTGTGAGGTAATTTACTTTGTGCGTTTTGTTACTGTGGTTTCCCCGGTAGGTGATATATCATAGTCTTGTTTAATTGAATAATATTGTATTAAATAAAAAGTCATGTAAATTATGAGTAATTGAAGAAAATTATTGGTCTGATTGATAAGTATCATGGAACTTCAAGTGTAATGTCTTCTTCTATTTCTCCTACGTCTCCTTCTTCTTCTTCCTGCTGGATACATATTAATTGTAGAGATTGGAGGATCTCTTCGAAATAAATCTAGTATTTCTTTTTCTTCTTCAGGTGGATGTAGTCTACCAAAATCGCTTCTTTGTGCTGTAACATGTTCGGTCCAACTTGATCAGGAAACCGCACTATGTACTCTCTCCCTGAGTTGCTGTAGCATCACCGTTGCAAAATCCATAAATAGAGTGCCTGCATATTCTTCATTACTGAATGTAGCCATTCTAAGGCTGGCCAATGTTGAAAACTTTAGTTAGAATTCAACTATTCAGTCAGATGGATAGATCTAACAATACATACAGTTGGAGGATACTTCATACTAACTGACCAATTGGGTAATTGTCCTTCTTCTCTGTGATCCCTATAATCGTTACAGTGTCCCAGTGCAAGGCAGTGTCATACAACAAGAACCACATGTGTCATATGGTGGTGGTTTTTATTGACATCTGTACCATTTTGAATAGCTCAGGAACTAACGAAGTTAATTCAGTAATTTGTATGCAACACACAAATTTTTTCTTAAAAATGTTTATTTTCTTAAAATGTAATTTTTTCATGAAAGAACAAGAATCTTTGGCAAAAAAATTATTTAGGTTTTTTTGGCCTTTGAATGATTTTCTGGTCGTTTGCATACGAGTAAAGTGCAAAATTATGTATAATTCACCACAAGTAAGTAAGTACATCATATTTCCTATCACCCTGTTTAGGCAGTGTACTCATGCATATTATGGAGTTATGGAGACAATAATATTTGGCACTTTTTGAATTGCTATATCTCAGAAATGGTAACTTTTAAGAAAATAGTGTAAGGACTTTTTTTTTATAGATAATTTCATTGGCTACATTTTTTTTCTAACCTATTTTATGATAAAACTTACTGCTTGGCTGAAAAATACAAAATACCCATATTTGCAATCTTTGACCTTGAATAACTTGGCAGATGTGGGATAGATGGAGACATTTAACATTTCACTTCTAATCATATTCCCAGCATTCATTCCAAGTTTTAGCTCTATGCAAATTCTTGTAACCTCGAATGTCTATTTGGCCCGGACTATTATAGCATAAATTCTGAAATACTCAAAAAGCTAAATATTTGAAGACAATTTAAAAGTATTTAGTTGATTTCATGTATAATTACTTAATAATATACTACTCACTAGAAGGAAAGAACAACAATTATGTGCATGCAATAAAGTAATAATCACATATTGTGAAGAAACGGGATAATACCAAAAATGCTAGTTGGGGATTTCATACATTTTAAAACAGACTAGAATAGTTGGTAGTAGTATTTATAGTAAATTTTACTAAAATAGGTACACTTAAACCAGTTTTTAATAATCAGAATCTTATTCAAATTCTGATGAAATGTAATAAAAATTACCAGCATCTTCATTACATAGACAGGATTAACAAATGCATATAACTTGTATCAGTACAAAACTATAAGTAAAGTACCTGTAATTTTATAGTTGTGTTTTAAAATTTTAAGCTTATAAAATTCTATAATATAGTATTTTCAAACCATTAATCTATAAGGACTTCATAAGGACAAACTGATGGCAAAGATGCAATCTGCTTATTTTCATAATGATAAAGAACTACAACCTACAACAACAAACGGGAAGATAAATATTCGAGATGTGTATACGTGACAATAAACATTAATAAAATTAAGAAAACAATAACTTCAAAAAAGCAAATAAATAGTATTTGGAATTGTTTTATTATTACCTGTCAAGTTCAGATAAAACTTGTAACTCCGGAGAGGTTAAATGCAATTCTTCTTTTTCGTCCATTTTTACACAGAATATTATGGGAAGGAAAAGTAATGCGACAATTTCAGAATTTTAACATATTTATTAAATATGTACTCTCGTATTATTAATAATAACACGCAAACAAGGCGCGGTTCCACACGCACTAGTGACGTGACTTAACAACATGATTATGATACTATGATACGTCAAAGTTCAATTAGTTCATTTTCACACAGTTACAATCACAAAACAAAAAAAAACAAAGAAAATTTAAAGAGCAATCTCTTACTCATATTATTATATAATGAGTAAAAAAATATATAAAATTATAAAAATTGAATGCATAAGTTATCACTCCACAGATAATATAAATTCAACGAATATATTATATTCTGTTATCCTTCAAGAAATTGTTTCTTATATGAAACAATTTCGTGAAGGACAACCAACAGACACTAAAATGGCAAAAAAATTAAGTATATGTACTTAATTTTTTTTTGCTATTTTAATTGTTCGTTAACTGATTTTCATGGATCTATATTTTTTTTTTTTGGGAAAATAAAAAAAAATCTTTTGTAATTTTTTTTAAAGAAATACAACGAACAAAACAAATTATGGAACAATAAAGCACAGTTAACGCACAATTAAAAAGCGTAAAAAAGAAGTCCAAAAATCTATAGAATTGCTGCTAACTTGAGCGTAATTTGTTATTTTATACAATAAGGAATATGTAACAAACAAATAGCATCATAGCAAAAAAAAAAGTAGGCTGTCATGGGACTGACGACAGAAGTGAAAACTTAAATGAAACGACGAACTTAAAACGTCACATTAACAGGTTGGTGACATTAATTAACAAAGAGCTGACAGAACTCAATGTTTAGATTAGCGGCCTCTAGCGGATGTATTTATGTACTATTAGCGTGACGGTCATGAGTTCAGCAGTCAGCAAAAGCGCACAAACGTCTCTCTCTCTCCCCTCTCCCTCTCTCTCTCTTTCCCTCCCTCAGTCCCTCGCTCTCCATGTCCCTCTGACGCTGTACAGGTAAATATAAGAAACTCGCCTCCGTCTTACGAATTTTCGATCTCGTCATAAAAATATTTTTTTAAATGTAGGACACATTTTCCATACATTTTCGATCAGGGTCACGTGTCCTGACGCGAGTTTAAATTTTTTTACCCATCCTAAAAAGTACTCAACGCCGCTAAAGAAGTTTTTACTTCAAAAAACGTGTGTGTGTCACTGTGTGTACAATTCACACACGCCCTGACACGGCAGAAGTGAAACTCCAGAAAAGTAGAATAAAATTAATTATAGATAATTTATATAAAAATTATTGGGCAAATTAACACAGATGTGTTAAATAATTAACATACATTAATTTACCAACGAATTTTAATACGCAAATGCACAAAAAATGTTACACGTTGACTATGACGCATTTCCTGAAGGCTTCGTTGTACGCAGGCGCAAAGACACATGCTAGCATACGAAGAATAAAAACACTGTTCACTTGTATTCTATCTCATTGTCTTACAGCCTAAATCCTATTTATGAATATGTTTAACACTTTTTAGTGTGACTCTTTCGTTTCATTGATTTTCAAATCGCAACGATTCTAAAGAAGTGTCAATTCAAAAAGTTCAAAAATCTATAGAATTATTTATTTATTTATTTAAACCACTATCATTACAGATAAATACCTAATGCGACAGTGTATACAAATAAAATCTTAAAGCTAGTCTTACAAATAAATCTTACAAACTAGGTGTATAAAGCTACTTACTAAACAAATCTACTTACTAACTACACAATATGTGACTCTTGTAAGTTCGTTCAGTGCGCACGAGAACAGATCAACTTGTTCAGCAACCGTATTGCTAATTAGAAGGAAGAACGGTTATAAAAAAACCGGGTCAAGTGCGAGTCGGACTCGCGCACCGAGGGTTCCTTAAAATATGTTTATTATATGATGTAACAAAAAATTTACTATGATACGTCAAAGTTCAATTAGGTTTTTATTATATGATGTAACAAAAAATTTACGGTTTTCGCAATTTTTACGTACGGACAACAAAGTGATCCTATAAGGGTTCCGTCTTTTCCTTTTGAGGTACGGAACCCTAAAAATGACTTCCCCTTTGCCAACTTAAGAGAGCTAAAGTAGGGACAAGGTAATAGGTCACTTGTGACAGATGTCAGTTTTATATTCATAGTGAGGTGACCTGCTTAAAAACATCGATTAAATGAATGAATCGAATGAATCGATACAGACTTGAAACATATGTGAATTTTAAAAATGATCATGCGAATCCCTGTCCCATTATTATTTTTTCTTTCATAAATTAAAGGAGCAAAATAAGACAAGTACCTACGTAATTTAACAAAAAAATTGCTTTTATTCACTTGAACTATCGGTACTGCTATCTTCATCACTGCTGTCAGCACTCAGAGATATTATTAATTCATTTTCAATAATATTGTCTATTCTCACATCTCGTTCAAAATCTTGTAAAATTATTTTCTTTGTCTTCTCCACGACTTTTCGCCAGTCTTCTGTAGTGACTTCTGCACATGCAGTTTGTAGCAGAGTCATCATTTTAGCAGTACTGAAGGGTGGTTCAGTATTGTTCCGCGCTGCATGACCCTTTATTTGTGCCCAAATAAGCTCGATGGCATTATACTGGCAATGGTAGGGAGGCAATCGAATAACTTCGTGTCCATGCTCTAGGGCTAGTTCATCGATTACATAGCGGAGCTTGGACGGCTTAGTTGCTTTTACCAGATTTAACAACTCAACTTTTAATAAAGTTGGACTTGCCTCCACACCATTTCTTACCAGCCACGAGACAATTTCTTGCTTTTTATTTGCTTGAGTTGGTGGTTTATCAACTTGTACAGAATGATACGGAGCATTGTCCATTATAATTTTCGATGGGTTTTCTAAGCTGACTAGCAGCTTCTCAAACCACTTTTTAAAAACATCAAAGTTCATTTCCTCATGGTAATCTGTTGTAGTTTTAGAGGCGAATGCGAGGAGGCAGTCTGGAATAAAACCTTGAGAAGCTGATCCCGCGTGACATCACTAAAAATTAATAAATATCATTAAAATGTAAAGAAAAGTTGAATTATGACAAAATTGGATATTTTAAGATATTTATCTTAAATGATCCTAAATGTTAATAGGTATGACAATTCAGTCCATTGTTTTTTAAGTTTTAGTTCAATTAAAATATATTGGAGACATCTATAATTACCTGGAAATCATCATTGCTGACACCCTGCTTGCTAGTAGCTTCTCTTAAAGACTGTAATGATTCTCCAACAAAGATCCTGTGTAGCAATGAGAAGATCTTTGGAGACTCTGGGCTTGTTTGAAGGAGAACAATGAGCCCACCATTCCATGCAGCCTGAAAATTTTAAATGTTGTATATTGTTAATAATGAATGTATGAGATAAAATTATTTCAAAGTATGCTTATATGTTTGCTGGTTTGCTATTTTAATAACTTAACAATGGCATGCTTTGTTGTGGCTCAGTCTTTTATTTTTGTCTTTTGTCTCAATGCTTTGTTATTAGCAGGTTACAAAAAAAAAAATACTATTAAACTTACTTTCTCCATGGAAGAACTGTATGTCTATGTATATATGTGATATCTCTACTATGTGCTATGTAGAAGTTTTTATAATAACAATATCAATTTTTTAAAAAGACAAGAAATTTAGGTTACATTATAAAGAAATGAGTTTGGCAGCACTGACAAGCATAAATATTATGAACCATTTGAGTTAAAAAATTTGTTCTATGTATTATTTTAAATATCCAGAAATATTTTACCAATGTAAAATGTAAATAATTATTTAGACCCATGTGGCAAAAGAACCAACATTTACAATGTTTACTTACCTGGCTCAAATAATGTGCATAAAGTTTTTCCGTGTTTGTTAGTTTATTGAAGGCCTGTGAACTGTCCAGTTCTACAAATTTCTGGTTATTTGGAAGCAGAAAATTTGACTTATCCACAGCCATAGCTAGAAACACACCTGTTGCTTAGCGTAAGAAAGTACAAAAACTAAGCAATATAATATTTATATTTAATTGTACATTCTCGTAGTTACTGACCCTTAACTATTTTTGATGGTTTTGCTGTTTTAGACTGCTGTCTGGACGTCGAAGAACTTAAGTGTTTACTAATAAATGAATCAGCAATAATAGTAGGCCGGCATTTGGTAAGGTTAATAGTCAGAGTCCGCAACATTGGAATTAAAAACTGCAAATGGATTTATATATATATATTTTATAAGAGTTTATCACCTACTTACTGATTCTTTTTCTAATATTTATTTGAAAAATCCTTTGAAAATTTGTCAATGTCGAGTACGTGAAATGGGAAATAGAATCGATTCTTATTTCTTCCACAGAATATACTTTTTATCATCTTTTTGAATGGCGTGTAAAGGATAGCTATGAGTTTTGTAAAAACGAAATTAACGAAGGTTAAAATGTATTATATGGGAACTTAAGTAATTAGTTAAATATTAATACAAAGTTTATTATTAAGTTAGTATGAAATTCATCATAATCAATTAATAATAAAAACACTTTTTATACTCTTGTATGTTTTATTATCTGTCTTAGACTTCTGCTCCTAGGTTCAGGCTGCTTTTTTTTACATTTTTTTTGCTCTATCAACTGTTCGTTAACTGTTCTTAACTGTTATGTTAAATTTTTATTTGTTCGACCTTAGCTTTTTTTTTTAAATAAAATAAAAAATTACCCACAAGTTGGCGGGGAGAAGTCGTTATTTTATGTTTTTTTTTTGCTTTTTCAATTGTTCGTTAACGGCTCGTGCGTTATGGTCACAGTTCTAACCTAACCTAAACCTAGCCACTTGAGAGTAAATTTTTATTTTATATAGAAAAGAAAACTAAGATCGAACAAATAAAAATTTTGATCGAACAATGAAGAACAGTCGAACAGTGGAAAGAGCAAAAAAAAAATAAAAAAACGACTTCTCCCCGCCAATTTGAGGGTAATTTTTTATAATTTAAAAAAAAACTTAGATCGAACAAGTAAAAATTTTGATCGAACACTAAAGAACAGTTAACGAACAGTTGAAATAGCAAAAATAACATGTGAAAAAACGATTTCGGCCGCCAACTTATTTATGAGTCTTATGACAGCCGTACTACTTTACTCTTTGGAATTGGATGGAATGCACTATCTGACGTTTGGGCTCTAACACAAACGCGCCCATCAATGAAGTAAACATTCAACATGGATGGTTTCCGACTAAAAATTTTAGTAATAAATTTAAATTTAATTTTAGTAATAAATAACGGTTCTCAAAACTGTTTATTTTCAGTTTTCTCTTTCACGCAGTCCATCCATGTTTTCATTGGTCGTCCTTCACTCTTATTTCCATCCGTCAACTTCAATGCATAAAACTCTCTTCCACACCAATCGGTCTGAAAAAGCTACCACACCAGTCAATCGATGATGGCATCGATCGATTGGTGTGGTGGTCGTGGTGGTACTCTTTTGCCCGATTCCTATAATTAAAAAACGATTCGTTTAACGTTTTGCTTACGGACGGTAAAATTTAGTTGAATTTTCAAGAGAGTTTGAGGAGTTTAAGGAAATGCAAGGCTGATGGATCATCTTAAACGACTTTAAACAGGAGGAGGTTCTCAATTCGACTCAATTTTGTGTGTTTATATTACGCGATATATTCGCTATTTGTGAACCGATTTCAATAATTCTTTTTTAGTTCTATTTAAATTTGAAGAAAATATTCCATGTCTTAGGGTGGAAAATTAAGGGATGAAGAATACAGTTTATTACAATTTATTATGATTTAGGCGCGTTGAAGACGGTGATAATTTTTTGAAAGTTAATTATTTCTGCCCTATTTGCTCCTTTTTTAACCGACGAAAAAAAGGAGGTTCTCAATTCGACAGTATATATATATATTTTTTTTATTTATGTATGTTCAGCCCTCTCTCCGTTATTTATGAACCGATTTTGATTATTCTTTTTTGTTAGATAGGGTATACCTCAAGGGTGGTCCCATGTCAAGGAAGTCAGGATCTGATGATGGAATCCTGATGAAATTGAGAGAAACCCTCGTAAATTGTAGGAACGAATAGTGTTTCTGTTTATTTTTCATTACTTTATCAGGTATTTGCGTTTAGAAATCATCACATGTACCTGAGCTGATGATGAAAAAAAATTATAAAATAAAAATATTTTTAACAAAAAATTAAACCGACGAAAAGAACTAAAAAGCAAAAAATAAATAAACCTCTTAAGTTTTAAGTATTGAGCTTATTTACATAAACTATCAAATTTTATATAAACTCATTTTGAGTCGGCGCCAAATAATATTACCTACGTTTAGCCAAGTCCATTTCTGCGTAGGTACATATAAAATTTAGATAATTAATCAATTTGTTGTTGGCGCCGACTCAAAATAAGTTTATATAAAATTTGATAGTTTATGCAAATAAGCTCAATACTATTCCTCAATGGGCCAAGGTAAAGTTATATTACGACCTGGCAATTTTCCCGTATTATATTGTGATAGTTTGTGCTGACAATACTGGACGCATAGTTTAACTCTGTTGTGTTCACTCTTCATTCATTCATTGTGTTGTTTAATTACGTTTTTTTGAGAGCACAGTGTTTACTCGTATAAAAATTAAAAAATATATTACTTTACGTTCAAATTATATTATTATTCGATATATAAAACCATAAAATTTCCAACATGAGTTACAGGGATTCGGTGAGTATTTTCATGTATTACGCCGTAATTACACATTTTTAAATTTAAATGTTTAACGTTCTCAGGATGTATTTCTGATCATTCCTGGGTTTTTATTGATTATAAGTGAATATATAAATTACATTTTAAGTTGATAAATATAGAACTGACCATTGCCTAGATCTATTTTTAGACTATTATTAGTCACAGATTCAAGGTCGCTATGTCCCATCCGTAATAAGAAAGGGATATCGGCTTTCGTATTAAAGCTCATGTTTAATATTAGGAATATATTAAATGTTATGAAAATGAAAAAGCGATAATAAGTATAAAGGTCAACAAATTTTTTTCGCAGCTTTCATACCCTCGGTATTCCCGAAGACAAGTTTCATATTCCGATGTATGTACCTACTTTGAAATTTCGTTTTAAGTTTTTTTTAATAATAGCATTAACAAAATGAATGAAAATATTTATGTAACATGTCATTTTCATTCAACTCATCATTAATAACTTTATCTTTAAATATTATGTTTTACTCTTTTGAGTTTTTTTTTATTAATTGCACAGGTCTGCAATGAAAAAATTTTAAGAATTTTTTTATAGTCAAACTTGTTGGTGTTGACCTATATATTCTAAAAATGAGCTTTGTTTTAATATACACATCACATTTTTTTTTATTGATACATACATAAATTCGCAATAAGTGAAACCTGAAATTTGACACCGCATAAAATAAGCAGATTTAGTAGAAGTAATTATAAACACAAAGGATCCTGATTAAAAATATTGAATTATATCTTACAAATGTAAAACATCTATAAAAACATGAGTATGAAAAATAATTTAGTTTTTAAAGTATCATAGTGGATGTTTTTCAAAGCTATAACGGCTGATTTTACTTTCATATTAAATATCTAAAAACATATTTTTTACTTAATTCCAACTAGTTCAATTGTTTATGTTGGTTATTGATATTTCAATCATTACAATGTACCTATTTAATATTTTAATCTTCAAAATCGTTAAAAATAGTTTTATTTCAATTTTTATCTATTTAAGAGTTAAAAATAATAAAACAAAATATATAATTGAAATGGCTGTGATTTGTACGGTCCAATTCCTCAATCTAAATATCTTTACCCCCAAGTGTCAGTTACATATCTTTTCCTTGAAAGTCAATAATCCTAATATCCATCAATAATCCAAATGTCTTGTTCTTTCTTTAAGAATTGGTTTTCATATAAGGTGCCCGGTAAGAAAAAAATATGAAGAGTAAGATTTAGTGATCAAATGACAGCGTTACGTTTTTTGTGCGCAAACTATTGTATGCTAGGTTCACTTTTTAGTAATGTGTGTGTATAACTTATATACTTGTGTGCAGCCGACATACACAGGGTATGCTGCGAGGCTGACGCATGTAAGTAAATATATATACTTTTATGTTACATATAAATATAGTATATACTGCACAGCGTCAATGAATATATATATAAATATATAGTATATCAGTTTTACTTGATACGGATAATGAGCATAATTTTTTATTTTAAAGTTTTGTTCTATTATTCATATTCATCATCCTCATCATCCTCTGCGCCTTTTCCCAATAAATTGGGATCGGCTTTCAGTCTAACTATGATACGGCTGAACTTCTATATTTTATGTGAAGCGACTGCCATTAGACCTCCACAACCCAAGTTCTAGGCGATATCGAAGTTCTGTAGTTAGACCAGGTTATCGGGATTTTTTAGGGCTCCAACTACCCCTAACGAATGCCACAGATGTTTGTACGGCACCCGAGACCGACGGCTAACGTGCTCTCTGAGTCATGGATGGCTCTCAATGTGTTAAGAATGGTCACCCATCCTAGACTGTATTACTTAACTTTGTAATGTGCTAATCTAGTCGGTTACCACTTAGCCACGAGCGAGTATCTAATGGAATCTAGGTTCAGAATTTTCCCAGCACTACAGAACCAAATCACCAAACTTCAATACCCACCTCCTTGCTTGCCGCTATTCTGATACATGTGTGTTTACTCAGTAAACTTTGATATGTTACCATTACAGGCAGCTCACTATTACATAGCATTAGAAGAAACGTGCTCAGAAAATGCTTATCAAGGCTGGACCTGCACTTGTTGCAATTTGCATCATGACTTATATTTGCTCTATACTTGAACTTAGGGTTTCAGATATATTATACACCATTTTAGATGCTTGGATATGGAGTTATTATCCAAAAATGAACCAGAACTCCTCTATTTTCAATCTTTAACAATCCAGAAGCAATAAATATGCTCAACAATACCTATAGTTAATTTTTTTCTGCTATTGGTATCTGAAAGCACCTAGAGGACTTTTGGTATTGCCAACCGAAGGTAGTATAGATTTTCAAAACAGAATTGGTTTAGATTATATAAATTGTTATATGAACTTGACTACACTGTTGCATCATCAAACTAAATCTAAAGCAGCCAATCACGCTGCATTCACTAATTTGAACAACGCCGTGACCTCTCCGCAGCCCCTGTAGTAGTGACGCTAGAGCGTTGGGTCCCAACCTATACTATATGATACAAGTACTTTTTAAGTATCCGTGCTCTGAGACTACCTACTTTCATCAAGAAGTGCCTTGTGGTGTAGCTCTACAACCAATCCTCCATGATGAGAACACCGCCGCTCTTAGCTTTATTGAGCACACAGATATCTTCGGAAGATGTCAACTTGACAATGTGACGATTTCTAACCTGGCGACGTATATAGTGAATTTATTGGTGAATACCAAGAGAAATTATTGGATTTAATATAATTCCGATTTTTTCTAGCCGAACGTCAAATAGCCACTTATGGAACCTAAACTGCGTTAGACTGCGATTGAGATGGCGTGTCATCTAAAAACAATGGAATTCATCTCCAGCTTAAAATTCAGAGGTGGATTAAGCGACTTCTAGTTTAAAAAAAATGCTTATGGTCCGTTCCTTCGTTCTGGACTTTCGATTAAGAATACTCTGGACTGATAATTAATTAGTAAAGTAAAGTGTATCCCAAGTGTGTTCCTATGGACAGTATGTAATTGATTTGCTGTAAAAACTGTTTTGGTACCGGCACAGAGCCTCGCGGAATTTATGTCAATGCAGTTAAAGCAACTACCACCCAGCACAGTCTTAATTTATTCGTCGTATAATATGCTGGAAAACCATTTACTTACGCTGTCGCATGCTTCTATTAGATAGTTCGACTTAAAAACATTTTTTGCCGATACAAATCGAAGGTCTTGCATTCACAGAGGTGTGTTGAGAGACACGAGAAGTTCAGCAGTTGAGGGACAATTTCCAAAGTCGCGTAACTCAATAAGCTAAGTCCTTTACTACAGGTGCTGAATATTGATCATACACTCCATTACTTTTGAGAGTTATGATGTGATACCAATAGGCCTATACTTCGACGGGTTAGATCGGTAATGGTTGTATTTGGATGAACTGTACATCTAAGATGTTTTTGCTGTACATACATTAAATTCTCCAACGCGGCAGCTTTAGAATTATTTTAGCTTCTGCATTCGACGGACGTGTTTATTTTATTTAAACTAGAGATCGCCTGTTAGTCAAATTTCGCACTTCTTCTACATATAAGTTTTAAGTATTCCAAATTTGAGATTGTTTAAAAAGGGGCACAAATAATTGTCTTCACGTATTAATGTAATGATGATGGTGTGTCAATATAGAATAATCTTGTCCGACAACTGAACTAGTTGGGATAATCCTTTTCATTGTTTTTTAGAACAACAAAGATGACGACTACAGTAACGCCATTATCTAATAGGACTTTCTAGTTTCTAGATTGCATAAATCTTTGAACCTAATTTTCTTAGTTCAAAAATAATGTGTTCGCAGAAAGTCTATAGCACTACCTAAAAAAGCATGCCCTGATTGTAACGATCTGAATAATCAGTACTGAAGATTCACGGAGACGAAGGGCTTATTTGTTATGATAAACTAATTTTTTAACCACAGAGGAAGTGAACGTGAATAAACCCCGATATATCAACAAAAAAAAATATCGATATAATATATAATTTGAGTCAAGTTTACAACTTTGTTTTCGTGACTTGTTACAAATCGTCTCACACGCAGGTTGTACAAATTCCAGCCAGAATGTGGCGGCTAGATCTAAAATATGTTTATTACTATAGGTTATATAATATACACATGATCAGATCATCCGCATCATCTGTTCTGTGAAGGGTTCGTGGAGTCTTTAATTCAATGGAGACTTGGTGTGAAGTGTTTGTAAAACATAGCCACGACCTCGATCTGAGTAACGATTCGGCATCAATATCAATCGCAAGCTTGGGTATAGCGATGACTTGCAAAGACTAAAATGTTAAGAACACTTTAGACGAAAGGATTAATTAATATGTTTTAGATAGGTATAAAACTTAAGTTATTTTAAAATTAATTTTCATTTTATGTCGTATTTCAATCGTAAATTTTATCGTATATCAATAATATATTTTTAACTCATAGTTACATTTACATATTTGTATCTTATAATGCTTTATTAATATTATACTTAATGTTATTGACAGTACTCACTATTTCCAAGAACTCATTCATACTGTGCGGCTAAAGAACAACGTGTAGGATCCTACCTAAGGACCTTAATGGTATTTATTACTGGTCTACATTTGTATGACCTGTATTATAAATCACACAGTTGACCTGTGCTTGTTTTTACAAACTATACATAGATAAGACACGGTAAAGGTTGTGTTATGTTATGAATTCAATGAAATTGTATTTATCAGCGGTCAAACACCTCATCATTTTAATTTGCTTTTTTTAAATAAAACTTAATATACCTAATGAAATCATATTACATTTTATTTGTGGTTTAATTTAATAATGCTCATCAGCATCTTATATCTTTAATTTCATTGAAGTTGTAAGTAGAAACAAGCTTGCATGCTTTGCTTTTAATATCGGGGCACATATATTGGTATACCCTGTAAATAACTCTGTAAAGAGGCCTCGACTCATTTGAGTAACAGTTGACCTCTTTTTGGACAGAGCCAGGCTTTTTCAGATTGACATGATTAGTAAAATTTCCTAATAGACCTGTTTTACAGGTTACAGCGAACTGTTTTTAATGTTGTACAGAATCAACCTAAAGCCTGTTTATGCGTGTGGAATCCCCATGGGTACCAAGAGGTACTTTGACATGACTGTAAAATATATTAAAGGAATTAGAAAAATCAAAAAATATTTGAAAATGACATTATTCTTTTAAAAAAAATGCAATTATATTAGGCAAATTTGAGTGATGTTAAAATTTAATTTTATATAGTTAATTGTATGATTACAGTTTTAACGTACTAAGTTAATTACTAACACTTAAGTTTGCACAAATTAAGAATCTCCAGCTTTATCTCACATTGACATTGGTGTGACGCTAATTACCAGTTGTTTATCAGCATTTGTAATGAAACTACGTTGTTCCATGACTGCAATATTGTTCACATTAAGTGCAAGCGTTTCAGTTGCTCTTAGTTATTTTTTATGGATAATACTTAACATAAATGTAAGAGATATGGGTCAATCATTTTGTAAATATATAACGCGTACATTCCGCATACAGAGTTTTGGAGCACCGTCGTCAGTACTAAATACATTGGCATCATTCCGCTCTGGTCCATTCGCTGATATCTCGTACAACGCAACGCCGGATGTTAACGAAGTATATCCTGGATTGTTTGTTGGAGACGCGTGAGTATTTTGTGTACATTCTTCTAAATCAATAAAATATGACGAAATCTTTTCAATTATAAAGAGCTATCGATTCGTACTTGAGCCCCCCTAGGTCATAAGAGAGTTCTGGGTCCGTCGCGTGACTTGACAACTGAATGTTGAGACCAGTTGAATCAGTTTACTGTCTATACTTATCTACTATATTATCCACTCACGAAAATTGTATATTATAAATATCGTCGCAGGGACTATGTTATACTTTAAGAAAATATTTTTTAATATTTTAAATCGATATTTTGTTTAATTCAGAGTTGCAGCAAAGGACAAACAGTTCTTAAAACGAATGGGCATAAACTATGTTCTCAACACAGCCGAAGGCAAGCGGTACACTCAGGTAGATACGGACCATATTTATTATCGCGACTGCCCTGGACTTCGCTACAAGGGCTTCCAACTTATGGACCTGCCATCGACCGATATATCGAAGTATTTCTACATAGCTGCCAACTTCATAGATGAAGCAGTTTCAAGCGGAGGTAATTCTTTATTTTATAACTAATCATTTTGAAGGCAATCTAATATTAAAAGCACAAAGCTTTGTATCTTAAAATATAGATAACTAGCTGTTGCCCGCGACTTCGTTCGCGTGTAAATTCAAATTTATCCCACGGGAACCGATTTTCTGGACAATTTTCTTCCTTCCGTAAGAACCTTCCACAAGGTTAATACCTTTTGTAATGAAAACAATAAAAAAAAAGATGAATGAAATCGGTTAAGTCGTTCTCAAGTTATGACGTGACAAAGGGCAATAGGGATGTATTTTTAGGGTTCTGTACCCGAAGGGTAACCAACGGGATCCTATTACTATGACTCCGCTGTCCGTCCACCCGTCTGTCTGTCAGCGGGTTGTATAGGTGACAGTTGAAATGACACAGACATACAGAATGTATATTTCTGTTGCTGCTACGACAATGAATAATAAAAATTAAAAAGTACTTACATAGTATTAAATTTTGTACGATGGAGCAAAACCCTTCATGCGCGAGACCTTGGCTCGGATTTGGCCGGTTTTTATATATAGATTACTCTTTAGAAAGATTCTTACCTTATGACTTTTTAGATTGCAGATATTCATTTTTTTTCAAAAAGATTCTATTTAAATTGATGATTCGATATTCTCATATTGAAACAAAATACCTCTGATTTCTGTAACCTTTTTAGAATGTTGCTGAAGTAGTTCGCTCTTCTTTTTCGTAAGGTGGACCGATAAATTATTTCTTTTTATACCTGGTATCCTACTTTAACAAGGGAGGATAAATCCTATTCAAAATTATTTTAGTCGATTCTACTAAAATTAGCCAGCCGTAATTCAACTGTGAATTAATAGTTTGACGAACCAATCCTCTCTTCTCTGGAGGTTTGGTACTTAAGTCGTCAACTACCTAATTCGTAAAAAAAAATGCTAAGGGACTATCTCATAACATTAATACTTACCCGAAACCGAAAATAAAATTGAAACTTATTATAATGTGTTGTGTATGAATCACCATATATAGTTTTATTTTCGGTTTGGTTAAGCTATTTCAAGAGTAAGGTAGTAACCCATGAGAATGTCGAATGATTGCAGTAATTGGTCCGTCTGACAATTGATTGAGTTTATGTTAAGACCTAGTACATTGTAGTAAATAATGTGTGTGTCTGTCTATCCCTTTCAGGCCGTGTTTTAGTTCATTGTATGATGGGTGTTTCACGCTCAGCTACGTGTGCGCTAGCATTCCTCATGATCAAACGAGGAATGTCTCTCGCTGAAGCAATTGGCACAGTTCGTGCGCGTCGCGACATTCATCCCAATGAGGGCTTCATTCGCCAACTACAACAGCTAGAGAGGGAGCTGCGCCTTAATCGGATCCGCTGACCTTACGGTATACACAACTCTCTCCTCAATCTCTCAACATCCGCCCGACGCTATCGAGTACGAAGTCTCGACCGAGCTTATTATTACCATGACTAAAAATTTGTTATATTTCGTGTCCGTAAAAAGTTCAAATGGACTTAAAGCTTCAAAGTAAAGCTCAAATGATGCTTATACAACCAAATTGGTATCAATCCATATTTAATTTTGAAAAGAGAGTGGGCGAGAGTACCGACCGTATGTATTTACATCTAACTTTAGACTAACTATTATGCGACCGTTACTAAAAATATACTAGCGTTCAAATTTGACCTAGTGTTGTACCTCATTGTATTATTTGGCATTGTTAATGCCAGTGTGTGGCCAAAAATTAAATGTAACAGGCATTTGTTATGGACTTTATCGTTTAAATCTTGGAGAGTTACGTTGTTACAAATTTTACATTGATAACTACTGTTTTAGATAATATGTTTTCAAATTTAAAGTCGTATTTAATATATATATTCATGTGGTAATGTTGTAGTGTGATTTTTGTAGGACAGTACCTACGTTAAAACCAATTTTGCAGAAATTAATAGCAAAATTAATTATTTATTTTACTATAATTGCCTGGTATAAAACTCATTTTGTATATTGTATTTATTAAATCAGATGTTTTTGGGATAGTCTTATTATAAAAATACAGTAGTTGAATATTAAATAGGCTACATAAAGTTATAAACTATGCAATCTGTGCTCTCAACATGAAATCATAAATATACTTATTTTTAAATGTTTATTTTATACTTAGTTACAGAAAAATATTTATAGGTATAAGTTTTTGCCACAAATATGTAGGAACTTGATATTTTATATTATTTAAAAGTTGTATCTGTGTTATATTCTCGTGTGCCATTTTGTTTTGTATTGATGGACGAATATGGCTGTTATTTTTGGTAGAGAAAATATATAAAATTTTAAAGCTGTTACATAGATTAAGATAACTATTAAAACCAGTTTATATAATGTTAAAGCTTACAAATAGTATGTAATGAACGATTAATAATATATTGACTATAGTACAATGCATAGCCTTATAGTCATGAAATGACGTTTTTCTGAACACAATAAATGTCGATATTGCGTATAGAATTACCTACCTACCTATATTTTTTTATTAATGATAAGTTTACTTTCAAGACTGGCAACTATGGCACGTTGAGTGATGAATGACTCGTAGTAGTGGTATTTAGTTTAACATGTATGTCATTGGCTCGCTCGCTACTCGCGGCTCGTGGGCCGGGGCACATGTCACACGCTGTGAGCACTCATTGTTTGAGGACTCGCACTACTTGCCAAGTAACATTTGGCTGCACATATGTGTCACTATTAAATTCTATCTAATTTTAAATCAAATCTCTTATGAAACATTATAATAAATCAAGTTTATTTTTATAACCAAGCTTTTACTTATTTAAGTGATTATAAATACAGATTATATTTGAAACTTTTAATAAGTATTGTGAGCCAAGAGATGTCTGCTTTAAAAAAAAATATCAAAAATAATTGTTGGGTACATTTTTAACTGCCACATTTAGAGACATTTTATGGTTACTAAACTACTCCTTAATATTTCGCACCTTTATTTATAAACTAAATTAAATCAATTTTGTGGGAAATCGCATTTAAAGTTTGACATATTTAGATTGATGACTGCCAAAAATCATAAAAAAATAAATAGATGGGTTAGGTCAATTACAAAAACAGATATGTGTAGCGTAATTAATGAAGTATTAGAATAAAATAGAAAATTATACTATTTCTGTCAAGAATACACCTTAGAGAAGAGTTTAAAAAAAAGTTCGTAGTTATTTCACTCTTCACTAAAATATGTAATTAATCGAATAATTTTTATGTAAACGGAGTACTTGATTGGAAATATTGCAGTTTTATATTAAAATTATCTTGCAAAATCACACATAGGCATAAATTTTCGAAGAAATATTCCTAATTAATACTTTCTTAATTTTAATTCCATAATATTAAATAATTACCTGATTCTAAAATACAAATTATTTAGCTTTATTTCACTTTTTTTTTAAATTACCTATGTAGGTCGTGAATGGCTCTATAATGAATTCGCTCACTTTACCGGTATCGACATGAACACCAATGTACCCGCGAGTTAATTAAAAAAAGAGAATGATGATCTTTTATCTCTGTCATTTTCATACTATCGAGTCAGCTGATGGATTGTACGTATTCTACTCACGAAGTTAATTCGGTTTTTGTTTGAAAATTAAAAAAACATAACTTTTTATTAATTTAGCTTATGATTAATAGTGCGAAATATAGATTCTTTTTAGAAAATCTTAACTAAGAGGCAATTTAAGAAACCAATTAACATGTCTTAGTTCGGCAGTTTTTGTCTTTGGTTTAACAGATTAGACCTATATAGATAAAAAAAGCAGAAAACAAGGGTACACATTTATGCACATACCTACATGAAAAAACAAAAATATTTATTCTTTGTTAGACATAGCAACTTGGCTGGGTTAAGAAGTGGTTTGTGATTCATGACGAGCTAGTCGATGTTTATAAGTGCAATATTTAAATAGAAGGAGCACCAAAGGAAACAAACATTGTGATATTGAATGTAAAAGGCATGGTTTGAAGATGAGTAGGAACTGCCGGATGAATAATAATAATACTTACTCTATAAATGTTGGTCAATAGAAAGTGGTTTTGATGTGATATGTAAGAGCCTGTGCATTGTTTATATTCAGACCGACAGTTTCTTTTTGCATCTTGTGACTAATGTGATTTAGAAATATAATTTTTTTTATTGCAAAATATAATAATTTTAAATATAATACCATAGTCTCCATAGAGTAACAATATAGTTAGATATTAAATAGATATTTAATATTGTAGTTAATACTAAGTCTTGCTAATTTATTTAAACAATAATTAAAATAATGGAACATGAACATAATAAAATAATATGTAATACTGAAGTAAGTATGAACCTTAAAACATTCATATAAGTACTTGTAAACTGTATGCTGACATAAATCAAAATAATATGAACACTAGGCTAGGTATGTCATGGATGGCATTATTAAATTATGGAATGAATATACAAAGTATTGCAAATAAAGCTATTTATTTAAGAATTTTTATTTTTATTGACATATTTACATAATACCCCTTAGTTTCGGATAACAAATCTACTTATAAAGGATTTTTTTGGGTCAGGCTAATATGAAAAATATGGTAGCAGTGTACAACCTATGGCTCCGATGATGATATTTTAATGGCTATTCCTAGGTTTTGATTCATATTGTGTATCCTAGTTACAAGTTTTCTTAGAGTTTTTCATCAAGAATTTATATTGTGGTATAAGGCAACAATCTACATGCAGTTTTAAAATTAAACACTTGTCTGATTAGGCAGAGAAGTGTATTTAAAATAAAGACAAATAAGTCTAATAAGTAAGCTGATGAGCTAGAACACACTAAGAAAGAAATAACAGGCACACATACATCATAGTTAATCTATTGCCATTTGCAGAATTATAGCTTCTCTACAGTTTTCAAAATGCTAATACATTTGCTTTTTTTTGTGTGGAAGCCCCCTCAGTCAGCCATATGTCGGACTTAAAATCAAACTGAAACCACACTGTTCAGTCACTGGCTCTTGCTGCTGGGGCCCCAGGTGTAGAAAGAAAATTCTTGTGACGACTTCACTATGATGAGCCTGTCCCATCTACTTTAGAGAAGCGCAGGCGGAATAAATATGCCGCGCCGCCGTTTAGTCCTAATACATATGTATTAACATTATATCTACATGTAGATAAATTTCGTGTCACATTGTTTGCATTGAACTCAATGAACATTGAAATTTAATAAAATTTTACACAATATGTGCATTTGTTTTTTTATTGCAAATTATCAATTCTCAGCAACCTGTAGCTGGGTGGCTAGTTACATATTGTACATTATACAATACATTAACATTTTCGGTTCATTTAAACAAATATGTTATATTAACTGTTTTATTTAATACTACAACTAACAAGCAATAAGCATAATTTATAAATAGGGGCGATTCATTTCGGTTTTCTTAGCCTTCTTATCCCTAGCTCTAGGGAACCATCTGTGATCTGTTGTTAGAGTGATAGTAGACAACTGCTTTCTTGCTAATTCTGGCTTCATATCTTTAAATACTCTGTAGACTTCAGCTGTATCGGTCATCCTTAAAACAGAATTATCCACTTTGGCTTCATTTGGAAGTGGTCTTGAAAATTCGTAAGGAAATTCTTCCTCTTTATGAAGTGCAACTATTGTAGAACCATCGTCTGTAATAACGATTTTATTATAGCATCTTGTGACTATATGTTTAGATCGAAATGCAATAGCACGCATTAAATAAGTCATTCTTTGAAGTTTTTGGAATTTTCTTCACACAACCTAACAATTATATTTCTGACAACTGATATTGACAACTTTGACAATTTCATGCAGTGTTACCAAGTCCCAAAACTATTTATCCCTAAAGTAAAGTCGAGAACCCATAAAAATGCCACAATTACTTGAAAAAACCCCTAATTTTTTTTTTACTTAGGTATACTATGAAAATTCTCTAAGTTGATATTATTCCATATGTATTTCTAAAATACTTTATTTTTCTGGTTATGACTTTTTAAAGTTTCTTGCATTCGAAATGACGTAGCTAAATAAAATATTCTTCTGAATCTTATCGATGGACGGTTTTGGTTGTAATTCGAAGGCGCCGGTGATTCTATGTCAAAGTATAATAAATATTGAATTTAACGCTGTCTCTCTTGATTATTTGTAAATTACAATGCAACTAAACTACCTTTTAGTTCTGGACCAGTTTCCCAAATTTTAATGTACCTTGGAATATATATTTAGGTATAATTAACAGATTGTTTATCTATACAATAACAAAATTAAAATAAATAATTTTCTAGGTGTAAATAACTACCAACGTATTTCCAGTAAGCAACATCTTCAGTTGTGCATTAATATCTAGAAACTATAGTTAACAGTTCACCACAGATTTTTTATGAAATTTTGTAGTCATTTATCGCCATGCTTACTACTTACTTATAAATAAAAAAAGTCCTTAAAAATATCCCCCTAAAAATACAGGGTGTAAGTAACTAAGCGTATTTGTGCAAGATTGAGGAAGGGTTTGTTATAACGACCAGCTGGTAAAAAAGATATATTTATTATGAATATGTTTTTAATGACAATCAAACATTGCGGAGAAAAAAACGAATGAACATCAAACTTTTTACTTATCAATCTTATCATAGACTATTGACTAATATCATAAACACATTAACAACCTTCTCACATCCCCTCCTAATTTTATAAATCATACATAATTTTATGAAATTACAAACTATAACAAATAAACTTAAGCACAACCTACTCTTCCAACAATTTTTAATTTATGTATCACAAATTTACTTTTATTCAAAGCTTACACACAAACAATATTCTATACTAATACAACCTTTTCTGTACTGCATGTGAATATAAAAGAATCTAATTTCGATATCCCTGTTGAAAATGTCCAATAGGTTCCATTAAAAAAAAAACTTATCGGAATCTATTGTTTTTGTCGCAGTAAATCCTAATAGATCCCCATACCAATAGCAAAGTTGAAGAATTGAATTGGGACGGATCAAATTTTATTGGTCAGTATTTGTGTAATCATTTCTTATTTGGATGTCCAGTTCTAACAAATGAGTGATTGGATTGACATTGGACTTCCTAATTGTACCTACTATCACTTTTAATGGTTTAAAATAGGCACTTCCTTTAAGATACAGAATTAAAATTGTTGATTCTTATTGGGATTTACAAGATTAGTTCGAAATCACTCTGATCAGTATCTAATTGTTAATGCTTATTGAGTGAGGAATTGCAAATATACCTAAATCATTTGTAGGAAAATTGATTTTGATGAAACCGATTATTGTAAATTTACAAATACATCTTTTCATCACTAGAGGGCTCTACAATAAAATACTACACACCTTAATACTATGTATTTACCACTGACGTGGTCAATAATCGTAACCAACAAAGAACATTAATTAGGACCTTATATGGTAGGCCGGGTAACGAAACCATAGCGCGATTTAATGTTTCTGAGTACAACGCCGTCTATCAACAACAATTTGAACTATACTTAAAGTTGAATTAAACAATTATTATTGAAAACATAAATTCTATTTTTTAATAATGGGATTCCCGTTATATCTTATTACAAAATGACATAGCCATTCCACATAACAACCTAAATTTTCTTATAAATATGATCATTAAATTTATAACTGGATCGACTGATAAATTGTCATAAAAACTCATAGTGAGATTGGATTTTAAAAGAATGAATTGTGTTTTTGTCGCAGGAAGTCCTAACTAATTTTCTTAAATCCCATAGCATATGCTAGTCGGTAATCCTTTTAGAATCTCATGAACAAAATTATATGTTGTCTGTGAAGCCTTATACATTGCCGAGTTATTGCTTATGAGGAATTACTCATGGATTTCTACATTCTTGTTCATGGTTATTACGAATAAGGAACGACAATTTAACTAATTTTGAATGTTCAAATAGAAATCCATTTGTTCCCTTAACAGGAATGACTTATAAACTCTTAAGCTTGATGAGGCTACTTATAAGGAACACTGCAATCTTATAAGTCAATTTAGTGTTTACCAAACGCATTCAAATTTAATTCATTCTCATTCAAAGATAAGTTATATGTGGATTTACTTTTACGTTTCGATTGATTGCAAACTCTGTTGTATCTGGACAACTTTTGTTCCAGATAGACCAGATGGAAACTATTGGAAACCCATAAGATTCCTATAGTGTTCTATAAGTTTTCAATGGACATTTTCAACAGGGATGTTTGGGTCGAATATTAAAAAATACCATCTTTAATTAAATGGATAGCATTCTGGTTATCTACTTTAAATAAAATAGTAACATTAATTCCAATCTTTTCATAATTTTAAGAAACTTTTCATTCCATCTCCTTGATGATTGCCTGATCATAGACTATTGACTAATATCATAAACACATTAACAACCTTCTCACAGTAACATTGCCGAATATTGAAATAGTGTATTCAGATCATCATTTTCGGTCGAAAATTATTGGAATTTAATTTTGGATAAAAGTGATATCACAATGAGTAAATAGAACATTTCTCCGAAAAAAAAAGCTGTCAGTGGTAGGACTGCACGTCAGAAGTGAAAACACACACACACATCATTCTGTATATATGTATCTGAGTGTGACGGTCACACGAATTCAGTGCTTTTTCCCCATACCAAAAGTGCCCAACGTGTCTAAAGAAGTTTTCACTTCAAAAATGAATAAATACTGCATACGGCTAAAAATTGCAACGTAATCGATCAAACAACATTTAAACATTTTATGCAATCAACAGGTCTTGACGGTGCGGAACTTTTAAGGTCATTCACCGTACCGCAGAAAAAGAATACCTACGTTTGTAACCAGGGTCGCAACAACAGGGGGTGTCCACGGTGTCTAGACACCTCCTAAAAACCTGTAGACACCCCCTTCGAGGGTGTCCAAATATCCCCATATAACCCATAACACGATGCGCTGAAGAGTCTGCGCAAAATTGTAATAAAAATGTGAATCAAAATAAATTGTAATTAAAATGTTGTTCGTCTTAAAAAGAATGTTTATCGTAATACCAAATTGAAATACTTTTTTTTAGTCCTCATATAAAATAGTTTAAACACAGGGGGTGTTTAAAATATTTTATTATACTTGAGGGTTGTTGCATCAATGTTTGTAACGCTTACATTGCGTAGCGCCAAAGGAAACTAATGACTATAAATGATTAATCTCGCATTTTTATGATGAACTGACTTTTGTATTGTGATAAGTATCTAC
Organism: Euplagia quadripunctaria; assembly: GCA_963859945.1. Classification (NCBI taxonomy): domain Eukaryota; kingdom Metazoa; phylum Arthropoda; class Insecta; order Lepidoptera; family Erebidae; genus Euplagia; species Euplagia quadripunctaria. Next base: position 7,655,066 of record OY982561.1, on the reverse strand, counting down.
AGCACACACACAAACTTACATGCTGCATAAAGTCCCTAAAAAAATGTCATCCCACTTATAAACTCCCTAAATTTAGGAGGAAACCCCCTAAGTTGGTAACGTTGATTTCATGGCACGCATCTTTGAAACCACAGAACACTAAATACCATAAACTTAGTATACTATAGTTACTAAAGTTATAGTATACAAGTTTTTTTATAGTTACTTTTCACACTAGCAAGTAGCACGAAGTAACGCATCGAGTCTTGTCACGTACGGTATATATGGCGTCGTGTACCTACTTCGTAAATAAATAATTTACGTTCCTATGCGTAATTGAGTATTATATCTACGTATTAAGCCTTTTTTAACTTTACTGTGTTTTGAACTACTCACTTCTTTATACATATTTATGTTGCCGTAAATACTTTACTTTTTGATTGAGAGTGTCAGTTAAAACCACTTTTAATCATAAATTTGAATATGAATTTACATTAATGTTGTAGGTAAATTGTGTAAATCTTAGATAAAAAAAAGGTGTGTGTCAGCTCCGACCCACGACTGGAGTTTACAATTTACTGTAGGTTCACAGTATATATTCTATATATATATATACATACATTATATATTTTCTACATAAAGGTATATACACATATCTACTTAAATGCGTCGAGGATAAGGAGTAAACTCCAATAAAGCACAACAAAGCGTTAAAGCGTTACGCTGCCCTCCGATCACTAAATTTTACTCTTCATATTTTTTTCATACCGGGCGCCTTATATGAAAATCGATTCTTAAGGAGTAAACTCCAATTAAAAAATCTTTGAAACATTGGTATTATTAATTTCAAAACAAACATAAAATATGGAAAGGAAGAAAACTAACCTACTTTAGAACAATATCAAAATAAATACACTGCAAAAATGTATAACGAATCAGTATTGGTTGGTAGTATTTGTTCATTATCTCGTCAGTGCGACAGATGCAAAATGCGAGTAACGAAATGAATAAGAGTAACATTTCGTTACTTAAAGTCACTTGATGTACCCGTCACTGTAGTAACGAATACATACGGTTTGCTTTACATAAACTTAAGAACTTGATACAACATAAACTAGCATATATATTTATTATACTAGTATATTTATAATAGTACATAAATTTAAGAACTGTATTTATCTTAGTTTACTAAAAATATTACAAAACAAATATTATTCAAAGAGATGTAAAGCGCTGATTACACTTGGCCGAATTCAGTCGTCTGAATTCAGTCGCTACTGAATTCAGTCAAGTGTACTCGCATTTAGCAAGTTAGCATCCTGAATTCAGAAGCCAGGATGGTTTCTGACTGTCTAAATCATTCAGAAGACTGAATTTAGGAAGGTGTAATCGTATTGTTACCGATTTCAGTCGCCGCGTGGATCTCCATGCGTAAGGACGTGAATTCACGGATACATTCAAATAATTGTAAATAATTTTATGGTTTTACCAAAACAAAAAAAAATCGAATGGCGATTTTCAAGGGTGAAAAATCAATTCACTGCATTGATTCATTCGATTTTGGGCCTGTAAAATCGATTCTTCGATAAATCGATCTCAGATCGCCATCCCTAGGAGCCATCCTCGTACACGCACTACAGGTCCAACTTCGTCGATTCAGTAACTGAATTTAGGACAGTGTGATCAGAAGCCTAACTTCTGAATTCAGTAACTACTGAATTCTGTCAAGTGTAATAAGCACTTATATTTTGTTTTGGCAACTCGGGACAATTCGAGTCCGTCTAAACTAGGCAACACTGGTAGTTAAAGTCAATAAAAGTGGATTAAGCATTTAATATAAAAATAAACAAACTGTTGCAAAAACTGTTTTGTCTAAGGGGTTGATTGAAACGTAAAACAATTCCGATTTAAATGGATTTTCCTGCTACACCATCAAATGCATCAGATAGTAATGAATATCCGAGTGTTACGCGTTCACCCTTTCACAGTGCACCAGATGACAATAAAAGACGCAGGTATTAAGAACTACAATGATGCTATTAAAATCATTTTTATACCTTACTTGAAATGTAATCTCTTATATAATGCGTTTCAGTTCTTCGCGGTCTATAAAACGGAGACGATTTGACGATGAGTTAGTTGAATACAGCTTGGGTTTGCCGGGGGCTTCGCTTGGTAAAGGAGATAAGAGAATGCGTACTCAGTCTTACACGAGTCAGGCTGCTGACTTTCCGGTGACTAGTGCTCCAATGACACCGGCAAATCTTCCTCAAGAACGGCGCAGGGCTTCGAGCAAAGTGTCTGGTGGAGGGAGTGTAGCGCGCAAGGCTCGTCGCAAGGGACAACTGAGCCACTTATCAACTAAAGATTTAGGGCGTTGGAAACCTACAGATGATCTTGCTTTGATATTAGGTGTACAGCAGGTAAATATTGTTTATATTGATGAAAACAACAAAAACAATGTGTTTATTGTTAGTATATTTTATACTAAAGTTGGCAGACACTTATAACCCTCACTTATGTGTTGCTTCCTATGCTGGCCTGTGTTGGTTTTCACCATGTTCCAATTTTTACTGCATTATTTGTAGCTAGACGCTGGTAATGTTGTGTTGCTGGTTTAGGTATGTAGTTTTTTATTTGATATTGTCGAAAGTTTACGCGAATGTTACACATTGAAATAAAACAATTTTTCACGGATTTTATCGCGGTTTATTTGGTGTTATTTTACTATCTATACTGATCCCGACGTTTCAGTTGCTTTTCAGCAGCCATGGTCACGGGTAGACTAAGATGGTGGTTGTCTCATGTATCGAAGTGCAAAGTTATCTCAAAGTAGAAGTTTGTTGATTGAGCTTATTCTGCGTAAATAGTAACACCAACAATCAACAAACTTCGGGTACTTTGAGATAACTTATGTAGATAACTTTTATCCCGATATTTCGCGGGGCGTTGCTAGTAAAATCTATACTAATAAAATGAAGCTAAAAAGTTTTTATTTGTTCAAACTCACAAAGAGATGTTCTAATCTCTGGAAGTATCAGTCAGATTTGAATCATTATTTTTGTATTGGATAGAGTATTAATTGAGAAACAGTATATATGACCCTTAGGAGCGACAGTAACAGTGACAGTAAACACATGAAACTGCAGGGAATGCCTAGTTATTAAATGGCGAACTGGCAAAACCAAAAAGTTCATTAACAGTTTTTTTTGTGTACTTTCAGACTAATGACTTGCGAATTGTTCATCGAGGTATAAAGTTCTCATGCCGCTTCACTGTCAGCGAGTTACAATCCCGTTGGTATGCTCTGCTTTACAATGCAGAGATTTCACGAGTGGCTATTGCAGCAATGCGCAATCTCCATCCAGATTTAATAGCTGCTGTACAGCAGCAAGCACTGTATTCTACTGCAGAAGAAGAATTACTTGGAACTTTAGCAAGTGTAAGTAATTACATATAAAGACAATGTACAAATTCCATTTGTCTATTCTACTTATATTATTTGTAAAGTGATGAATGAGTAACGGAGGCAACTTACTATTACATATGATGTAATATTCTGTACATTAAGTAAGAGACGGTATACTGAAAACTGAAATAGTGAAATCATTATTCTGAGTTCAGGAACATTCCGTGGTTTTTTTTTATTTTACTTTTTTTGGTTAAAAATGATAACATAATGATAAAATAGATCATTTTACTTAAAAATTAATCAAACTATATTCAAACATTTCATGCAATCAGTTTTCTTGCTAGCCCGGAGTTTAAAAGGTCATGCGTGTGGTTGGCGCACGTGATACGATACCGCGGCGAGATTGCATTGGTAGCTGTACATTGCCAGGCTATGCCCGCTTCGCACTTTAGGCATGAAGCTACAAGTACCTGGTGGCTCGACTAATCCAATGCCAATTATTCAGTGGGCTACCAGGCGCCGGCCCGGTCGCACCTGTGGTCGCACGTTACTTCGATGCTCACTATCGCGCCACGGTGATGACGGGGAGAATTTCGTCTAAGATAAGAAGGATCATATTACGGCTGATATAAGTAGCTTCCAACAGCGTTAGACGTGATTCCCATAATGATCTTCTTAAGATCACATGCCGAGTATAAGTAGGTGTTAGAATGGATGTAAGATTGTTAAGTGTATTTGCATTAATAGTCCCCATAAAATTGGACAGGGCGATGAGGCATTGATTAAGTAAATCAATATTTATAGTTTTTGGAATGACATGAAGCTATGGGTCTAACTTCTAGTGTATTAAGAAGTTTCCTTACTTTAGTTGGGTGTCCGTTTTGAACAGTGTGTGTTAATCATTATAAATCCTTAATCTTAAATTTTTATGGTGAACTGAAATTTCCATCGTGATAAGTATCTACAGAAAGTCGTTTGTACAAGGTTTTTGTTACGCCTTAACTTACACCCTTTATAATTATAAGGTTTGGGGGTATGTTTAGTAAGTGGATCCTTCCTGAAATTACAGTAGAAACTAGATTGTTCATTAGCTAGGCTCTTATATAGTAGTTACTATATATATGAATACATTTCATTACAGACATCACATCCAACAGAAGAAAAATTCCAAGAGCTGCTTGAGCAAAATCCGCATGTATTCTATCCGTCTCGCACACCAAAGACTTTGATGGCACATTGGCAACAACTAAAACAGTACCAATTATTACCTGACCAGAGTGTTCAACCACTGCCGAAGAGTAAGTATTTGTTGTTGTTTTAACTTAGATTCTAAAAGTTACAGTGTGGAATCATTAGTTGCCGCAGTAGTACAATTCTTGGAGCTACAATTATGTTCTTAGCGGACGGTCGTTATTATTTTGAGATATACTTATTTTTATTAAGTATATAAAAATAAGTCTGATGGCAACAATGGCTGATGAATTAAAAAGAAATCATCAAAATTAATCCGCATCGGCCGTTCAACATGCGATTTTTTTCATATAACACTCTTCCCAAATGGTAACACCTGTTTGCCTAATTTTAAAAATGTTGTTCGAAATGAATCCAAGTCCGTGGTTGAATCGTTTTTCAAATTATCAATAAAGGACACGATCTCAGTTTCGTCTAGGGTCTTGGGGAAGGAGGACAATAGAGTTTAACACAGGAGGTGTATCAAATTTATACTGAACTTGGGGAGAACCACGTTTGAGGTTTGTGTACAATCCTGACCGCAAGTTCCTTGCCAACATTAGACAAATATTTAATAATATCCTCGACAGATTTTTGTGCATCTCCTGTAGAAGTAAGTAGTTGTTTTAGTGTTTTGACTGCATCTCTTCTTTCTGTTTTTAAACTATTTCAAAACGTAGGAGGTTCTCAATTTGGATGTTTATATTTTTTTATGGATGTTCGGGCTTAACTCCGTCAGTTTTGACGACGACGACGTTTTCAAGAGTTTGTTCTGTTTGTTCCGAAATGGTCCCATTTACATTTCGGCGCATTAAAGTCGGTTATATACTTTTTTTTTAAGTTTATTATCTAAGCAGCAAAATACAAAAATTGCAATACCTTTCATGTCATTTCGAGGATGCCGTTGGTTATGTCTTTTAGGAACTTTTTATGAAGCTTATCTCTATGACGTATGCATCTAAGTATACCTGGAGAGTGCCAGAGTATAGTTTTACGATTAGGCACTTTAGTTCCTTTCGTGTGAAGTGTCCAGGCATTTATCCTTTTTCTAAAATAGGTATCATCATAGGGTACATACCTTCACTTACGCCATAAATCCTTTATCTGCTTATTTCTAGAATTATGTGTGTCAGTGTGTCAGTTACGTATTTCTTATTTTTAAATATGCACTAGGTTAATACAGATATACTTATTTTAGATGCAGGAAACAAAGTGTTATCGTTTTCTGACGCTGAAGACGCATTGAATGATTCCGAGCTTCCGGATTATAAAGAAGATGGGATGGATATTGAAATGCAGATTGCTGACAGGTACAATTTTTTGTATTACAAGCTAAAAAACTCTTTGTTATAGATGTAATCGCAATTAAAATTGTATTAAGTTATTTAGATCCAATGGCAGCGATTGCGACCACGACGTCACAACGTCACAAGTGAATTGATGTTCCCATTAGTGGGTTTTATGGAGAGCCGCGACCCATAAAGTCAAATCTTGACCTGTAACCTCTGACAGAAAATCGTCTTATTGCCATGGTTTACCTATCTTGGTTAAACGCCGGCCCCCTGCGTATGACGTGTTATATTGTGTACCCACTCACAATAAAATTGTTATGAAGAATGATTTGCTGTAGCATAACTAAATGTTTGACATTGAACGACTCGCCGCTTAGCAAAACAGGGGTCTTCTTTTTGTCAGGAATCCAGGACGCATCAAATTAAAATTAATACCAAATGCTATCGGGTCTGCAATCCCTTGAAGCGGTAAAAAAATTAGATTTAATCAAATTTGAACATTTCACAGGTAAATCAAAACCTATAAAGTACTTCCCATTGACCTAGAATTATGAAATTTGGTAAGAAGTCGTCAATTTGTCGCTAGGTCATACAAAAAAAAAATTGTGATTACAAACTTACATTTTGTGGTTGAAAAGTTCACTTTGTCGTAAATCGATGTATATATTTTTAGAACTGCAAAGTTAGGTTTAACTTTCGGAAAAAACGGGCAAAAACCTTTGAGGATTGCCCCCCGAGATGGACGTACCATCTACATACAAGTTTGTTTGCTTACGGAACCCTCGGAGTTAGACTCGCACTTGTCGGGTTTTTTTTACATTTTTGATTGTGGGTGGTGCAGAAAACAAATTCTGCAGTCGGGCTACTCTGTCCGTGTATGGAATTTGTTTATAATTAGGCTAGTTTATAATTATCACCTGTATTCAGGATTATCGAGTAGTTAACTCGATAATATTGAGTAGGTTACTACATTGGGGACGTCAGATACTGGTGGTAAATATATATTTATTTTCTATATATATATAGTTTCAGTTCCTTTGAGGGACATAGACATCATTTCTAATAGCCTAAGTTTTAAAAAAAATGTATGACGTACATTATCTAGCATCTAAATATATACAACTACTATTCACTCCACTACTTTTTGCACAACTGTTTTAATTATATTTTTTTTTTTATCTACAAAGGCCATTTGTAATTAATTATTTTTGTAATGTCCATGTTGTAGTCTCCTATAATTGAGGAAGCACAAGACATAAAATTTTATTCACTGTAAAACTAGCATGTAAGGTGTATTTCTTGTTGGAGATCCAAATTTAAAAAAAAATTGTTACGAGCTGAGGTTCGGGATTAGAAAGTTATACCAATTTATTACTAAAATAGACACAATTTATTTTAATAAATCACAAAATATACAGGGAACTAACAACAACACAATTACAATGCAAATTGCACTTGCTTGTTATTAACTAATATAAACTAACTCCGTAATGCAACGTCTTATATAGTCGAAACGTTAGTTCCAAAAAAATCGCAACATCTCTCGTAAACTCGACAATACAGTAGTACTTTCTAACACATGGTGGCACATTCCATTAATGGGTTACTAGTTCCGTGCTCTATCAACAGACAGCGTGCATCTTACTCTAATTATCGCTCTCTACGACTTCCCACAGTCGCCAATAGATGGCGCGGGTTATTTGTAACAAAATATACTTTGCGACGGGCATGAGTGATCTAAACCTCAATGAGCCTCCAAGAAATTTAAATAGACTTTTTTTCAGGTCTTGTTCTGTCGTTAAAATTCACGCAATGACAATACTATATTGATTTGTTATGTTTTTTTTTCATTAGAATTGACAAAAAAGATATTCGGCTACTGGAGACCTCAGCGTCGCGATGGCAAGTTTTGGTGCAGTCTGTCGCCGGCGGTAGCTCAGAGTTGGACAAAAATACTCTTGCAGTACTGCGGGGAAGACTCGTTCGATATCTGATGCGTTCTAGAGAGGTAAGCGATTAAAAATTATACCGCGAACACCATACTCCTGACGAGTTAGACGCTCATTACAAGAAATAGGCTGTAGACCATGTTGTGAGTTTTCAACATCAGTCATAGTTTATAATACTTAATAATAATAACTTGCCACATCTCACACACGGCCGTCTCATCCCAAACTAGGCAGAGTCTGTACTATGGTGGCCAGACTGCTGATAAACATACTTATGTATTTCTAAATACATACATATTAGAGATTAATTACACCCAGACACAGAACTTGATAGTGCTCATCACACAATAATTTGTCCTGGGTGGGAATCGAACCCACGGACCCAACAGCTCGGCAGTCAGGATCACTAACCACTAGACCAACAGGCCAGTCAATATAGAAAGGGTACGACGAAAATACCAAAAATTAAAACGGTTTTTTGACAGGAGATTATTGGAGACAACATTTTTTAATTTTTTTAAAACGTTCGCGTTCCATGATATAATATTATTTACGTGTTTACGGGAATTAACGCGATCACGAAAAGGTATTACATACCTCTGAATTGCCTGACGTTTCGACCATGTTGCATTGGCCGTGGTCACAGGCTGAAATAGTGTTTAATATTTCAACAGAATATTTATATTTATAAAAATAATTTGTGAATATTGAAGGATACACACAAAGAACAAAATCTCCTTAGTGGCACCTGTTTGTAAAACTCGGTTGCGATTGCGAGAAAATTATTCGTAGCAGGCAACCGGTAGCGTATAAAAGAAAAATAATCTTCTATTGCAACCAGTTGCTAAGAAAGAAGACAAAATCATCTTTCACAACTGGTTGCGAAACTTAGTTGCCATAGCGGTCGAAAGGTACATTACATACATACATATCATGTTAAGTATGAATAAACTTGAATAAAATAATAATTAAAAGTATAAAAAATATTGAATCCATACTAATATTATAAAGCTGAAGAGTTTGTTCGTTTGTTTGCTTGAATGATTGATAGCCCATTTATCGAGGAAGGCTATATAACATCACGCTACGCCCAATAGGAGCGGAGCAGTGACCATAAACGCAGGTGAAACTGCGTTGACGGCTAGTAAAATATATATTCACTAGTACGTACACAAACGTACATACACTCATATACATACAAAATAATAAATATAGATATATATACCTAAAATATATATTAATCATAGAGAAGGTTAGTAGTCCTTGACGAGTTTTTTGGAAACTCGGTAACGACTGTGCTCGTCTACGTCTCGACTGTGATAGCCTCGGACAGTGCGTTCCGCAGGCTTGTACTGCGAAGGAACTGTCGTAAAAGACTGGACCCTAGGTTTTTGTATAAGGCTATGTATTTCACCTGCACACACTGTTCGTCTATTACGCTAGTTTACTATGTTTATGGGTAGTAGTAAAACCCTCTGGTGTGCAACTCTGTTGTTTGGTAACAACAGTGTTGCCAGCTAGTAGTTCAGTTCTCCATCGCTCATTCAATTGTAAAGGTCGTCCAATGTGCACAAAAGTACCATCACATATAATGGATTACAGAGCTATGTTGCTGTGATATCATCACATAGAATGGATTACAGAGCTATGTTGCTGTGATATAACTAAAATTATGTGACAAGTCATGCTATCGTGTCACACATTACTGAAAGAATCATACAGCATGAACACCTTGATCTTCTATCGATATAATAAAAATGAATCGCCAAATGTGTTGCTAAACGCAAAACTCGAGAACGAATCGACCAATTCGGCAATTTTTTTTTTTATAAATTCGTTGAGGCATAAGGAAGGTTCTTATGGAGAGAAAAAATGTAAAAATTGTGAGGAAAATAGCAAAAACAGCATTTTCTTTTGCCATACAAAACAAAAAGTAAATAAAAACACATGTGCACAGCTGTCAAACATTTGACGTCAATCAAAACAAAACAAAGGAGGATTTTTTGGTATGCCTTCAAGTTGATTAGGCTGTATGGATATTAATCTACGCCTGCAGAAATTAAAGTTCGAATAGTTCATGCCGCCTATAAGACGCTGGCGCAGCAATGACTAAAGTCTAGCTAGCATGGTACGAAATAGAAAACTTATTTTTGCAAGTAATCGTTGCTTATTATTGAGATATTAAATCAATAAATAAAGTTATCACTCTGAAATACTTTTTATTATTTTTTTTTTCTATTGGACTGCGACAGGCCAAAAACCTTTGACAGGACAAAGTCTGTTGAGGCAGCTAGTTAAAAATAAATGTGTGATACAAGCTGTGTTTTAATATAATACCTACTTTTTTTTTTTGGTGAATAATTACTATTTTAATTTCAAATTTTCGTTCCACGGGGTGCATATGAGCTTCACTTGTAACTAACGATGTAAACAAATCTTAGAACTAAATTACAACCTACTTCTATCTGTCGTATCGAAATAAAACTTTGTTGGTGATGAGCTGATCTGATGATGGACCGAGGAGGTAGATAGTGAAATTCTTCAGTGGCTACTAGTAAACCCTTCGCGTTTGGGCTCATATGATTCGTTTTGATGCGTTCAGCAGATTGGGCTTGTTAACGATGGTCTGATGATGGAGCCAGGAGGTGGATGGTGGAACTCTTCAGTGGCTACTAGTAAACCCTTCGAGTTTGGGCTCATATGATTCGTTATGACGCGTCCAACAGATTGGGCTTCGTAATGATGGCCTGATGATGAAGCCAAGAGGTGGATAGTGGAACTCCTTTTTACTTCGGTTCGCCATTAAAGCGTGTTTTTTAGTTTTACTAAACCACAATTATTTAGATTATCTGACTATTCTGGAAGGTATTCGTGATATCTGGGTTTGACTACTATTTATATATAGCAAGGCTTCGCTTGGCTTAAGAGGATTTTGGGGTCGTGGTGTTAATGTGTAAGGAGAGTGATTGATAGTCGACAAGACAACTGAAAGATAATATATTAAACCTGATCTAGCTACAATAACAATATAATGGGTTCATAGAAGTGGCCCTGCAACTTGACAGCCCTCCACTCTGACTGCTGGCTGCTTCGACTCTCTTCTGTTCCTTTTCTAAAGATTCTATATAATTCAAATATTGTAAAAGAACAGATTTAAATGTTATGTTACCAGCCAGGCTTGCTCTACACCCGAATGAGGTTCAGGCGTCACAATATATAGCTAAAATGGCAAATAAGCACCCCCCTGATTGTAACTTTAATAATATGATTGACATGAACTTTTACAAAGGCAATTTAAATGTATCCATGTATCCATCCGTAATAGTAGAAACATTTCCGTAACAAGTTACGTTAAAAAAAAAACTATTTACCTTCATCTTATTAATTCTAATTGGGTTTAATGACCGTATTACCCCACCTTTATGGAGTATATCTTGGCGTGTGTATACACAGCTGATAACTATAATTATAAAATCCACGCAGGTGTTATCGTTAAACAATAATATTACATTGGTAGACGATTAAAATAAAGCTAATATTATAGATGATTAATTTAAAACGATTACTGTAAGTAAACTTTGGTTAATACGATCAAATTGGGCGAGCTAAGGAAGAGTTAATTGTCGTTTATGTTTGGAGTCACCCAAGACAATTCGCATTTGAACATTTTATGTTCCTGCTGGTTGATGTTGACTGGCCTGTTGGGCTAGTGGTTAGTAACCCTGACTGCTGAGCCAGATTCCCATCCAGGACAAATAATTGTGTGATCAGCATGATCATTTGTTCTGTGTCTGGATGTAATTTTTCTATAATTTGTATGTATTTAGAAATATATAGTCTGGTTACCATAGTACAGGCTCAGCCTAGTTTGGGTTCAGACGGCGGAGTGTGAGATGTGTCAAGTTATTATAAGATAACTTATAAGAGACCCCACAAATCTTCGTTCGGATCTATTTTTGGATTATGTGCAAGGATCATACTGAAAGGTGTTTTTAGCTATTCATTTTTTAAGAGATATTAAACTTATTAACAGTACAGATGGACTGATGGTATTTTAAAGCTCAGCAATGCTAGACGTACGTAGATACTTAAGTTTTAGGGACGCATATAAATATAGATCTTTTCAAAATGACTTCTAACGGATAGCGCCTATATCATGATGATGAGTTACCAAGATTACCATTCTGAACCTAGAATGTACTTACTATGTACAATGTACATATATGACAAATATCTTTCAAAATATTTTTTACCTTTTAGATGAGTTCTTAATAAAAGCTTATCTGTAATATTTGAAGTGAAAACTTAATTAGCCGTTTAAAAAAAACATCACTCATTTTTCGTAGGGGCACAACTTACGGGGTGACACTGCGCCTCGCTAGTCTGGCGCAAAACGTTTGCCTATGTTTTTTTTACTTTTAATTTATTTGTGTTATGGCGTAGATCTTTAGGTATCATACCCAGTTATTTGTCATAAATGAATACTTGCTTTCGTAAAATCATCATTAAGAAATAATTTAACAAAAACATTTTTTTTCCGGTTAATGACTATCGTAATGAAATAGAATCAAATAACAAAAAAATAATCGAAAGAGTTCATGGTTTTATGCTTAAAAATTGTTACATATACATATAATTTATTTTGAGATATTTGGTGAGAAAAATACAAGAATCTTTCCTAAGCTGTGAAACTGTTATCAGCATTCCATTACATCATGTAATTGAAATGTTTTATCTGAAAATAGATCGGATTAATGCTGCATTATATGATATATATACGGCCAGCTGATTGCATAAAATGTTTAAATGTTGTTTGATTGATTACATTGCAGTTTTTGGCCGTATGCAGTATTTATTACTCGTACGTATATTGATTTTCAACTCAGAATGATGGTCTGAATACACTATTTCAGGATTCGGTACGGTGTCGCTTACACCCTGTAGACATCAAACCATTTCAGTACTCCGCTTTAACTTATAAGTAAAACATATTTTTGTGTAACGGTTGTGATGCCCAAAGCCCAAGATAGGTGTGGTTCCAATAGTTTGATCACCGAGTAGCATCAGAATCGTTATTAAGATAACTCTAGAGGAATTAGGCCAATTATTCACTGTAGTACAAGCTAATCTCCGACCAGAAACTTTAAAGCCAGGCTAACTAATTTATTGACTATTAAACGTTTTTAATTTTATTATTGCACTTGCTTCATCCTTTCCGAATAACAGAAATAGCACTAAATACTTTGTCTTTTGGCGTTTGTGATTAGTTACATAAGTGTGAAAAGGTTGTTGAAAAATCATTTGCAAAGTATTCACTTAGTACCTATATTTATAACTAACTTAGTCCTAATTATCCATATATACCTATAAAAATCAATGCTACTTTTCGTTGTAATTTTATAACTCAAGAACGGGCTCACCTATCCAAACCAAATGTTTAGGCTTTGTTCGGACTATTTAGTACATGGTTTATGTGAAGTTTGCACAAAAAAGAAAACTTAACGAGGGTTTTACGCGGGTGAAACCGCGGGGCGCAGCTAGTATAATATATAAAGTATGACAAACGTAACAAATAATATACAAAGACATACTTAACTCAATTTCGGCCAGTAAACCATTAAAGGTTAGAGAAGAAAAAGTAATAAAATAATAGTCTCGTCTCTATAATTAATCTTACCTCTATCACATGTCTAAAAAAATCATTAATCATGTTTATTTAGTTTAATCAGAGTACACATCTCTTTGTAAATTTGTTACTTGTTTGTCTATTCTAGTTTTAATACACTTACTTTGAGTCTATATAAGTCGTAGGTTGAAGGTGATGGAAGTAATTAATTTTATGTTTATATGACAAAAGCAATGAACAAAAGTAGGACTGTGTTGTTGTGGATCCAAATACATTACTTTTCTAGAATAGTATGTTTTCATAATAGTTTCTATGGAAATACAGTTAGGTACTCACCCTTTATTGTAAGTACGTAATCAATCTTATATAATGTCAATACTGTATGGTTATTGAAAGATAACCATCACAGTGAATTTTCTCGACCCTAAAACGTTTTTGTTTGAAAATATTAAAAAAGCTACCCAAAATTGATAAGCTTTTACTATATTCCTGTTCTAACAATATAATCTGAAAATTGTTTTGCAATAAATTAGTCTACTGTGGCTAATAAATAGTCCAGTAATGATGCAATGCAAAATAAACATTTAGAAGTACCTACTTATTCTGAAATATAAGTTAGATCACTGATTATATTTTTCTAACAATAAAATCTCGGACGGCAGCGTTTTACCAAACAACCAAGGTTATTGTTGTCAACCCTGTTATGATAATAGTCTTCAGTAAATTTTACTCGTGGTCATGGTTTTCGGATACAGTTAGAGGCGAGGCCTAATTCTTTCTCAAGATTGCATAAAAATTGTGGTAGCTGTGTGGCTGTAACATACCAGATGCTTTACAGAAACGGAACAGCCCCAGCAACATCCTAAATCTATTATTGTACTGGTTCCGAAAGACAGTACAGTACTTGTGCGCTTTTTGCATGTATAAAAGACATTTCGGCTGTTCACTACAGTGGTGTAAAAATGCGCGCACCTCAGACAGTCGGCGTCCTGTGTTCCCTTTTCATCTGGTCGTAGGTTATGTAGAGCCCTAGCATATTTAAATATGTACAATTTTTTTTGTTAATAATCGCTTAATTTTACTAGGTGTATAGTTCCGAGTTTTGGACATTGACGTCATCAATATGATATAGGTTTCGCTTACCATGAGTTCAACGATTAGATCGTTAATAATAAACATATTTTCTTTCTTTCTTTCTTTCTTTCTTCTTAATATAGAAATTAAAAATTACCCTGTCTTATATAGTTCCGCGAACGACGGTAAAAATAAGGTACAACCTCCCAATTTTTTCAAATAGATGGATTTTCTTGAAAATTTGGAATTAAGCTCTACTTACCTTCCACTTCAATATCTACCCTATGCCGATGTGTGCTAATGACTCTTAAGGGTGAAAACTACCCCTAATTGACAAAAATTAATGAATTCATAAATTTAGGCATTTAACGCATGAAAAAATGTATAAGGATAGCTTTTGATTAAAGATTGTTTTATAGTTTGAAACACTATTTGTGAGCTTTCCACCCCTATTTTATTCTTTATACCGTCTTAAAACACCCCTTTAGCCATAAAATATTTTTTTTTTGAAATGTTTAATTTCTTGTTTGGATAAATTATTATATTTAAATCGTATACAACTTAAGAAAATTGTTACAGATAGTTTTCATCCCCTAAAAACCACCCCTACTATAGTTAAATAAAAAAATATCCCATAAATATTTGTACAATATATAATGCTTCATTAAAACAAAATATTAATTTTTTTGAGTTCATTATTTTAGAAACATTCATAAGAAAAAAAAGAGTAAAAGTAAAAATTCATTCTTCTATTGATTCCTGGTATTTTTTTTATTACCGCCCCCTAGTTAAGGTGGTATTCACCCCTAGCGAAAAAGCTCACATTGGCATAGGGTAGATTTTACTTTATGAGGTATTCCCTACTTACTGTCAAAATTTCAGCAAAATCCATCTTTCTTGAAAAAATTAGGAGCCAAAAACCGTCATACGCTGGACTAATACCTCGGTAAGTCATTTTAAGCTACACCAAGCGGTTATCGATCCATTTCACGCTTTTAAGATGTGTAATATACGAGTATTGAACAATATTTAACAGCATATTTCGCAGTTTGTTCCACATGGTCTAGTACTCTAGTTAACAAGTGTATACTAGCGTTTGTATGCTTCATATAATATTGCAACGTCTTCAAATTATCACAGCACCACTTTGGTTTTAATAACAGCGATGACAATAGTCTTATAAGATCACAGAGAAACTATGAGTGACACATTCACAGTTAGGTTTACTATGCCTAGCCGCCTCTATGTATAGGTAGGTAGGGTATTTAAATATAGGTAAACAACAATAAAGTGCGTGACGCATGGGCGCTAAACCCTTTGCGTCATCATGTGAAATTTTAAAATTATTTATTGATTGAACTATATTATGTTAATGATCACAGACAGAAGACAGTCCGTCTTGAATAGAATGGTATCTAGGTTAAAAACAAGAATATATTTCTTACATAATAATATTTATAATTGATTCTTTACAGAGGGTTTACTATACTTGGCTTTGGATACATATAAGGGTGCTAACTCGAACCTACACTTCTCTTAATTGTGGTGAAAAACTGACCTATAATAGAGAATTTTCAAATCACATTTTTTAAATAAAATGTATGACAGTATTGGTTTGGTAGATCGAGCACATCACGTTTTGTAAATATTATTATAATTGAAGTGAAAACTTCTTTAGGCACGTTTGTGCACTTTTGCTATGGGGAATAAATAGTGAAATCATGAACTTCACGCTAATAATACATGTATAGGTCTACTAGAGGGCGCTAATCTAAACATTGAGTTCTGTCAGCTCCTTATTAATTAATGTCACCAACCTGCTAATGTGACGTTTTAAGATCGTCGTTTCGTTTAAGTTTTCACTTCTGTCGGCAGTCCCATGACTGCCTATTTTTATTCATGCACAGTCGCCATCAGATATATTGTAGCAGACAAGGTGACCAAATACTTCTGAACAATTTAAATTGTCAATAAGTTCCATTCACTACAAGTTACCATTAATATCTGAACATTCATTACCTCGTTAATATCTGAGCAGATGCTTGTCAATAATTTCAATACAAACTACTAACCAAAAATATCTGAACACTTACAACGTGGAAGTGCTTCCAACTTTACTATAAATATGTATTTATAGTAAAGTTGGAAGCACTTCCGAAGTTCTGAGTATGGTAACAGTTTCTGTCTGTTAATTGTATATTTAAAAGTCCTCTGTGAAGCAGGGATCATTATTTAGAGCAGGAATTGTCTTAAAAATATAGAAAAAACAATAACGTTTTACAAACTGATTGAATCCTGAGCTTGTTTAGAAATTAACAACCGCAACAATGTTGCTTACTTTTTATAAATAACGTAGAACTGTACCTAATGAAAGTAGGTGTAATGGGAGTTTCAATTAAACCGACCTATTCCCATATAGCAGATAATTAAAATTATTACCCTCTAACTTAACAACACGTGAGTGATAAGTTTGTTATTCTGTCTGTATTTGCAACCGTTCATAAGTTATGGTACTTGAATACCATCAGGCGAGGCTTAAACTTTTTTGAAACTTTAATAGTATGAAACAAAATTATATACCTAAAACAATGAATATTCAAATAAGGTATATACAAACCCGTGTCGATGACACCTTGGAACTCAACGTCTTAATAATGTGTCTATTTATTAATGTTGCGTATTATTAGTGTTGTATCCTCCAAATATGAATCCATGCTACACGTTGGAAGTTTCCAATACCGACCTTGTTCCACTTTCGGTCCACACACCATTTTGTAAACTAGTAATTCACAAAACGAAACTACTGCTCATGAATCTCATCGTACATCCATCAATATGGCGGAAAGGCTGATGTTAATAAATATACCTACGCTCCTTTCGAGGATACACGTTTTTTGAAACGCTACAAAAAATAAAGATGACGATGAATTGTTAAAATATGAATTAAAACTTGAAACTTCTAGATTATTTTTTAATTACCGACGCAAATGTGGTTGCAGTGGTTACCAGTAAGACGTTCAGAAAAACTTTTCATGTTTATTAGTGAAGATAAGTCATACTTTTTATGTTACAAATGATACGATACCCATGCTCTCCCATAAATAAATAAAAACACGTGAGGTGTTTTTGGGACACCCGGTAGAAACGAAGTACCTTTCGCTAAATATAAATATTTTTAATGGATTGAATAAATTGTATCAAAATGTAGTAAATACTAGCAGTTTCCGCGCAGCTTCGCTCGCGTGTATATATTTTTATATTTTGCGCGGAAGCCTAGTTCTTGTTGGGGGGTGCTTAGGCGACGGATTAAATGTAAAGATGGTGTGCGGTAATAACGTGTTTATAATTTGAGATTCGTACAAAGAGTGTCTTCAAAGACTGACGATATATTCCTTCCGTATGCACTTTACATTGTAGGTACTGCAGTCACGTACAACTGCTACAATTATTCCCCCCTTTTTTTTAAATTTATCCGGAAGTCCCGTGGAAATCGGTCCATCCGTTCCGTAGATTACCCGCAAACAGACAGACGGACGGACAGACAGACAAAATTTTTTAAAACTGATTTTTAGGCATGGATATCGTGCAAATAAGTGTATGAGCTTAAAAAACCTACTACTTTGACATTACATACAGACACTTCAATTTTATTTATACAAATAAATAAAATTGATTGTAAAAACTCGAAATTAAAATTGCGCCATCTGTGAAAGTTGCCCAACTAAATATAAATATAATAGTATTGCGTAGAATCCCCAGATAACGTAAATAAAATAAATCAACTCGCGGTTAGCATTTTTGTTGCGCTAATAATTTTTTCCATCTAGCCCCGATCCGCCGGCGTCTGAAGCGTAACGATAAGGAACTTCGTTCCAATAACAGAACAATAAAAAAAAACAAATTATTTTTTCTTACAACTACGGAATAAGTTAATTCGTTGTTGTTGAAGTCATTTGAGTGAATGTCATCGAGACAAGTGGAGAAGAATTTCAATATTTGTATAGATCTTTCACTAATTAGAAACTTTTTAAGATATTTAACTGTGGGAGAGCCATGCTTCGGCACGTATGGGCCGGCTCAACCGGAGTAATACCACGGTCTCACAGAAAACCGGCAGTGAAGCAATGCATTGATTTTCGCCGAGTGAGTGAGGTTACCGGAGGCCCTAACCCTTCCCTCTCCCCCTCTTCTCCCCCTACCCGCACTCTCCCTCTTCCCCCCTTCCTCCCCTTCCCCTACTCTCACCTTAAAGGCTGGCAACGCACTTGTGACTCTTGAGTTGCAGGTGCCTATGGGCGGCGGTAGTCGCTTACCATCAGGTGACCCGTCTGCTCGTTTGCCCCCTATCACATAAAAAAAAGAGATGTAGGGTATAGCGAACTTTACATAGCTAAAATCGGAGCCGCTTAAGGAAGCACAAAAAAGCCCTCTCTCTGCCCAAATCTCAAACATGAATTGTGAATTGTGTTCCTGTGCTTAAGCAAGGTCTCCAAATGCATGTTCCATCCATTCCGTTATCTTTTTCATTGCAAATACCATTTCAAAGGTGCAAGTGAGCTGAGTGTTTCAAGTGATAGTTAAGTTGTAGAAAAAGGGGTATATGGGGACTATAGAATAGACCCCTTTCATATTGTCTATTTTCGGCTATTTTGATTTTCTTTTAACTATGACAGTCCATCATTATCAATTTTTACTTGAGTGATAGTGAGATTAAGTCTGCCATAAAACACTGAAAAATACAAACTTTTATTTTTTAGTCTTTAAAATTATATAATGTAATGTAAAATGTGATTCCCCGGAACCTAACACTGGATTGATATCTAGCCATAACAATAATAAGTTGAGTGCAGGTTGAGTTGGTTCCATGGCCGACGGTAGTCACTTACCATCAGGTGACCCGTCTACTCGTTTACCCCCTGTAATATAAAAAAAAATGAAGACTAAAAATTACTTTTATCGTACCGTTTTGAATAAAATCATAAAACCGGTGCAGTTTCGTAAATAAATCCATAAATAAAAAGCAATACACAATGAAAATAATTTATTGCTGATGCATATCGAAGTAAAGTACAATATAAACAGTGGTAATGTACATTAGGTTTCAAAATATAAAAACCTAGTGCATAATAATTGGTTACCATTGACAGTTGGCCATGCTATAGATAAGGTATTTGCATGTCGATATAATCAGGGGCTCTGTCGGACCCTGACATCAAACTCAAGGACACCGCCCACCCCTAATGACACGGTCACCACGAGCGGTCGCGCACAGAAAACACATCTATTCATTTCACTATCTAGCTCATACATCGTCACTTATCGATTGCCCTCGTTCCAATAACTTTATGATGTCTACTAGAAAACAGTGTTGGAATGTTTTATCCTGTTGTAAAAAAATTACAAGTTTTATAATTTAATCTGTTCAGTCATGGTCGACATGCGCAGTGAGTGTCATCCGAAATCCAATGTTAAAATCAGAGATGTCAATGTTTTGATTTATATTCATTGTCATCAAGTTATTTGCCAAACAGATTAATAAATCTATGACGTAATTCATTTTTTATGGTGGTAATTACTTTTAATGATTAATTTAACAACATTAACAATAAAACAACCTGACAAAACTCAGTAACGATATTATGAAGTCTGGTCGAAATTATAAAACATGTTTTATATGGTACAGATATACACTATTTGAGCCGCATTGTCAATAAGAGTTATTTTTAGAGTTCCGTACCTCAAAAAAAGGAACCCTTGTAGGACTACTTCCTTGTTCGTCCGTCTATCAAGACCCTTTTTCTCAGGATCGTGTGGAGGTATCAAGTTAAAATTAATATTAAATACTTATGTAATAGTAATAATATAATAATACTTCTATGTCTGCGTCCCTGATGCGAAACTGTAAAAAATCAAGCTTCTAAGTCAACGCAATCGAAAGATACCGCCACTCAAGCCTTATATTTTAACCTATTTTAACACTTCGCAGGCAAAGCCTACAGGGTACTTCTCATTGACCTGATAGACCATTGAAATTTTGCGAGAAGCAAGGTCTCACAACACAAATAAGGGAAAACTCAGAAAGTCGTTAATATGTTGTTTATATGACACAAAAAAGATTTTTGGCGATTACAAAGTTTTTATTTGGGCTTCGAAAATTGACTAGGACGTATATCGATGAATAGAGAAGTATTTTTAGAAAGGCAAAGTTAAGTTTGTCTTCAATCCGATTTGTGAGGTATCATTACAGTTCGTACGGAATCCTCGCGCCTCAATTGCGTGAGTTAGACTAGCAGTTGTCAAGTTGTTTTTTGATAAACTCGTGTGACCACTATCTATCTAAGTGATTCTAGTCAACTGATCTTTCGTTTGTTGCATTTAACATTTAAAATTTATTGAAAGGAGATCTATTATTATAAATCATACAGTTCATGAGATGTTTAAGTTCTCGTACCTAACCTAATAACTATCACAATTTCAAAATTTCACACTGATAAGACGCGAATGTCAAACATGCAGATTTCAGCTATAAAGTGCATTTATTACGTCTGTTGTTGCTATTTCGTATATAAATCAAAATTTGATCAATGATGTCTTTGATACTTACACTTACTATACTTGGATAACATAATTTCATATCTGCCTGTGTCGATCTACAATGGCCCGTTTCCAAACGTAAGTAACATTTGGTAACGGGCGGTTATAGATCGATATATATATAGATATATATATAATTTTACATTTGACAAAGCAAACTATTGTTGCGGTGACTCTCTATGTGTTCATCTATAATTTTTTTAAATAAGATTTCGAATAATTGATGAATAATTTTATGAAAGAAAGGATTATGAATTTGGATATTAATATTAAGCAGATTTATAATGATTTTTTTCCATTATTCAATATAAATGGCCGAAAATTCCTAGACGAACCTTGTTTACAAAATACTACTTTAGGTAGTTTATAATTTGACGCCTAGATGTTAAAATAGTAACTGCAGCTGTTTCTTTCACTTTTTTCTTTCAATATGCACTCATCTAATCTTAGCACTAGACAAGTAGATTGTTTAATCATGCTTTTGGGCAAAATAATTCATAAATTTCTTCGGTTATTTAAAGGTATACGGAATATTTGATATACAAGTTAAAAGAATAGTACGTACAATATTTTATATCCTCCATCCGTTCTTTTCGATTAAAGGAATGTACCTTAACCGACTTCACTCACTACTATTATTTAGGTCACATCAAGTCACGCATCCAAACCAAAAACTTCGATTAACCATTATATAGTATGTTACACATGAGAAATTATGATTTATTTTTTATTTCGTCATTTAACAAAGCATTTGAGTATGCGTATGACGTATTTCTAGCGCAGTAGGTAACTAATTAATGCGATGCAAATTTATTAATTTCACGCAAATTATGCCATCTATAAAGTCGGTATGTAGCTTTGCAATTGGGCGTGTGTAAGTATTAAATCTCATTAAATTAACACACAATGCAAAAACGGGGCACAATTATTTATTTGAAAACCATGTTAACTTCTCACTGCATAATTAACTACACATTATCTTTGTTAGCGATCAGGAAAAACGTTGATAACTTTAATTAGGATCATTTAAATGTATTTCGAAGGAAAATTATTGTATTAACCATCGGGTATTTAGCAATTCACTTCTCTATTGGTTTAAAGTACGTGGCGAACGAAAATCGCATTGTGGTACGTGTTTTGAGAAATGACCAGTGTTCTCCGACGCCATGTTTACATAACATCCTTTTATAACAACGCGATTGTTTGGGCATTACCAGTGAATTGGATATTCAAAACAACGGGTATCAATAGCGAATGGAATGGTAAACTTGTGGAACTTGGTCAATGTCCGGTGAATCCACTCGGCAAGCTTCTGATCCTTGCTCATCTTGCTGTACACATAAATATTTTACGGAACAATTTATAATTTGTACGTAGATACATAGATTAATAGACAGTGTTGAAAGTGGCGGATTGTGTAAGACTACATTTTTACTTTTTTTTTTAAATCTTTTTTTACGTCAGTCGTTAAGTCAGTGCAGCGCTGTCGAGGAACATTAACGGATAGGAACTTTATGGATTTTTTGTGCATTATACGCGTTCAAAATAACTCGTAGTTTTGTTTTTGCAAACAATAAAAAATGGCAAATACTGCCCCTCGCACAACATTGATTTTTAGACATTATTTCAATTTAGGCGTTACAAAGAGATTATCAATATTTTCTAAAACTTACTTTTTTGTCACCCAAACTGTGGCCTGGCCTTCGATATAGTGTTACAACAAACATACATAAATTCTAGTCACAATAAACCGGATCTAAATATTCAGGTTGAAGTCGCGCTTCGATGCGTTGTCTCCTCGGCTTGTGCTGTTTGAGTTCAACTGTAACCGCTAACCGTTTGTGCGAGAGCTGAGACACTAATTTGACTTACGACACGAAGGTCTTTTCTAAATTATGCTGCAGTTTTTCTTTATTCCCAAGAAATTAAAATTACGACCTAGTTGAAAAAGAAAGAGTTTTAAGGTTAAAAGCGTTTATTTGTATATTTCGGTACTATAATATATCCATCTATGTTCAATTTCATAAAACAACACAAGTTTTATAAAAGATGTTGCATATGTATTTTCTGAATTTGAGGAAACGTAGCAAATAATGTATCCGTACTACTACTAAACCTAATTATTTTCAATGAAGACTCAAGATGAGTTTATTATCTTTCCTGTAAACCTTGAAATTGCCATGATAGGTGCTACGCTTAAATAATTTACATTAATTCTCTTAAAATAAGCTGCCTTGTTCTTTTCTTATATTGAACTACTTTCTATTAGAATAAATATACTTGTATATCATATAATGTAATTTTATGTACGAACTTAGTAATTTAATATTTAAAATTGATCAAGTTTGAATGTCATATCAAAGTGTATATGGACATTTTGGGTCCTGTAATTTGTCTGTTTAACTTAAAGCGATACATTTTTAACGTAATCTCTCTCTATCAGATTGGCACTATTGTCTTCTGCCAGGTTCCAAATTTATGTCCTTTTATCAATATTGCTTACAAATATTATGTGTAGCCTGACCGGTAAAATAAAAATCCTGGCCTAGAGGCATCTCAGTTACGTTTATTGCAACACTAAATATAGCCATATCCATGTGAATTGGCAAACGTTTTTGCGTCCGAGGTCTAAAATTTGCATGGATGGTAAGACATAACCTTAAAACATAACACTATGGTGAATCATTGGAAATTCTAACAAGGTGTTTTTTTTATTTTTTGGACTTATTCAACAAACTTAATTTTTTTATAAACTTGATAATTATGTAAACATCATTTTATGCAGATCAAATCATGAAATCAAATCAAGAAAATAAAACCATCACAGCTAATATGATGTTTAATATGAATCATTAAAATCAGAATCTAAATTTTCAACTCCATTTGATATTTTCATCTACTTCATTTCTGTAATGCACCAATGGTTGGGTTCTAAAGACATTAGACTTTCCCCACCACGAACATAATATTTTTTACGATTGCCGTTTAAACCATAGGTCCTCTGGTTCTATAATTTACTTCTATTTTGTTGTGTCCGCAGCAGCTGTTCCATATTTCTGTAAAATTTACTTACAAAATAAGAATAACCTTCAATATAATTAAAAAACATTATGTAGCAATTTACCTACCGATGTTTTTTGACGTGATAACGTCTTATAAATCGATGAACGCCGGCTGCACGCACGAAAAAGCTTGACTCATTGTCACGTTCCGCCTGAGCCGAGCGTGCAAGCGAGAGCGCGGCACGATCGGCCTAAGTTGACGCATCTATCTCTCTTCCACTTTTTTTCTTATGACGTTATCACGTAAAATTATCGTCCGTAAACCGACTTTACAGACAACCAATTTTTTTTTAAATAAAACCTTTAATATTTATCTCAAAACTATTTTGTGCAAGTTTTTTCGGAAGGTATTATCGAGACCAACATTATTTGAAGTAAATGTTCCTTTTACTATACCCCAAATCATTTCGATTGGGTTTAAATTACAATGATATTGAGGCCAATAGCCAATTTTAACTAAATCTGTAATATTATTTAGAGAAATATTGTATAATAATCCATCAGACTTTTTTCTCACAAATTCTTAAATTTGCTAACCACTTTTCTCTCCCGACTTTGAATATTTTGCCATTTTAGCACATAAAAATCTCACAATCTCAAAAATAGACCAAGTTTACATTTTGACAGGAATCAACAATACACATGATGACATATTCATGACGTTTTAAAGTTACTCTTGCCATTAAAAAAAATAGTTCCATTTGTTATACGTTAATCCAGGTCTCCAGCTCTCTACAAACCAAGTTTCATCGCAATCTGTTCAGTGATTTTGCGTGAAAGAGTAACAAACATCGATCTATCCAAACTTTCACATTTATAATATTAGTGGGATGACGTATCTACAGTGATAGCCTATCATAAAAACTGACATAGGTACATTTCATTCGGTTCAATGAACACATAAAAGGTTAAACTGCATTTGTGTGTATCAACTGAAAATGTAGCCGGCAAATTCATAATATGAAGCCGAGGTCATTATAAGGTTCTCTGAAATAATAGTGTAATTTGAATACTGTTGAAAAATTGGAATTCGATATGTGGTTCAGCGTTATGAATAATCACAATCGAGGGTAAGATGAAGCGAATATTATTTTTTCTAAGTGGAAGCACAACGAGCAAGAATCCTCGCGGATGTGAGGTCGCTCTTAGAAGCCTGTGAATGCCCCAGGAGGCTTCCGGAAGGAACTAGGCTGGCTCAACTAGCCAGCCTTATCAGAACGCATAATCCACCGTTTTTGAGTCTAAATGCGGAAACAGAGCCCTATACCAATAGCTATATAAAAAATATTATTTTTCTGTTAAGAATAATATGGCGTTTATTTTATCTAAGTATATAAAACTTCAGAATCGACATCCTTCTTGCCCTTTTCGAAGACTACATCGCGTTTTAGTCAACCAATTTTGGATGAATCTGGATTCGAGCTCTTTAAGGAAATTCCGTGTCTAGTTAATGTTGGTACGACAATTACAATTTTTTAATATCTTTAATTTCAGCATAAAATTACTAACAACTGCACAGAAAGTCAAATCTAATCCAAGATCTTAAAATTTTAGATATATTCATTATGGGTTTAAGTGCATCACACGTGGCCAATTAGCACAATTTTGAAACGATATATGATATTTCGGGTCATGTTGCGGATAACAACAACAACTTTTTCGCATTTATAATGTAAGATGGAAACTGCATCTCCTGATTTCAAGTGATAAATTAAATTAACCATCCCTGTTGTTTCCTCATCAAGAGAAGAGAATATGTACTTCCATCGAGGCTCAATGCTTTAATTCTTTGTGACTTACCATGTACCTACCTGTTTTGCTGTATTTCCAACCGGCCAAATTTTAAATGTACACGTTTTATACCTCTATAAATTTATTATCTACTAATTAGCTTTTGCTTTCGGTGTTCTACGCTTGGATTTTGATATAGTACAAAAAAACTGCGACTTGGACTTCAGTCTTTATATTTTTTTAAACATTCACAATACAAAGTTTTAAATTCAACGCTATGCCCTGATCTAGATCGAAAATTGCGAAAATGCGCATACAAACAGAATTACTTTTATATTTTTTTAATATTAGCTCGTGTGTTGCTTCAAGGAAATATGAAATGTTTGCAATAGATACGTATACGTCCATTACACGAAAATGAATGCCGAATGAATTCTAATGATTACATAATGTGTATTTAACAATCCCGCATTTTCCCCTATAAGTGTGATTTCCATGGCGAATAAATAGAATAAAACTGGACAAAACTAAAAAATATATGTATAATACGTTTATCATTATTATCGATAAGACTAGTTTCCTGTGTTTGCGAGTATGTAGGTATGTTGAAAATTATTATTTCATTTGATGACGCAAATTACGAGGTTTTGTAAACACGTCTGACATTTCCTTGATAGCTACGCTTAAAATAACAATTATTTCTAAATATTCTGTTTTTATTAACAAGGCTTACTATTTGAGCATTTTATGCTTTAAAAATGTGTTAAGATTGTCATTATTATAATATTATGTGGGCGTAATATTTTAAGATACCTATTTAGTTTGCATTGTGATTCCTCCACGTGACCGAAGCAGTCAAGTGAGGTTTAGTACATAATTATATATATATATAACATTAAATAATATAATACCTCTAGCTTTTCTATCCCTTGGGGACCTTGACCTTTTTTTTGGATGAAAGACAATTGACAATATGTATGCAGAATTTCATGATGATCGATTGTGAAAGCAAACAAACTCACATTCGCATTTATAATATTAGTTACGATAATACAGGATCATCTGTAGGGTTACCAATATTAGGAAAATTAAATGAATACATTAATAATCTGGTAGTCTCCACACTTTTTCCCTGTAAGTACCTGTGAATGTGTAAATTCTTTAAATATACGTTCTAACCATGTTTGATCATACAGTATAGAGGAAATAATAACATTTAAGTGGGTATAAATTGTCAAACTATCTACATTAGTAGACTTTTAACCATTTTTCGTTTAGTTAAATTGCAAATAGAAGAACAGTTGAGTCGTTATTAAACTTTCGGGACGTGTACACATTTTGGACTTACATCGGGCCTTAATATTTGCATCTGCAAATGGAGAGTGGTAACCAAGGAAAGTAAGAAAGAAAGAAATAAATAATTACAGAGTAAATAATAGTTTTTAAATAAAAAAGTCTCACTTATTGAAGAATTTCGCCCGGTTTCTGAAAGGATGTTCTACGTAAAAATGAACTAATCGTATGTCAAATCTGTGGTCAAGCATATATTGAGTTGCTGAAAGCACATCAATTTGATCATCAGATCAGTTAACAGAGCTTATGTCAAAACATGCAAAATCTAATGTCACATGCCATTCGAATGTTCAATGAAACTGATCATAGATTAATACATTTTTCTTAGATCAACATTTCAGAAACTTGAATTGATACCAATGTTAACTTGACAGCTATGTTAAGGGAACAATATTTTGATCGGTGCAGCCTTTCAGAAACCGGCTATAAAAAACTAAAACATGTGCCTAAAATATGCACAACATAGCGAGTGCGCGACACTCAATTGACTGAAGAGCTTCGTCTTCCTCCTCCGGTGAGGACGTGTATAGGTAGCTCATTAACACATCACCTACTTAAAAGTAAAATCTAACTTTTTAATAATTATGCTTACAGTTATTATTCCTAAATTAAGTGTTAATATCCCCAATAAAGTGTTAATATCGATAACAGAGGAATGTTTCAGTACTAGTTAGCAGTGATGCAGTCTCCTTGCTAATTAAATTCCAATCCTTTCAGAATCTTCTTTTTTATTTACATGATTCTAAAATGATTTGAAAAATACATTAGATTTTTACCAACCTACTACCTACTAACTTACTACTTCGAAAAGTCCTCTAGTCTAGCTATGCTACCATTTTGGACAAGTGACAGCCCTGCTGCTACACCGTAAAACTGACATTCACCTACCTTTATTTACTAACGTAATATGTAATTCCCATTTCATGTTCGATTGATAACGCCATGCGAAATGCTTACAAAACGTTGAAACAATTCGGCCTACAATGCTTACTTAACTTAATAGATTTTCCAGGATCCGAATGATGGGTAATCCTTCTTTTCAACACCTTTGGAGGACTTTTGGGTGATTCCTTAAGGACTTTCTTCCTTTGCACGTAACAAAGCCCGTTTCTGCTTCTATTAGAAATGATACTCTTGACACTACATTTGACTAATGTCTCTTGGCTTATTGATGTCCAAAGTAAAGCACTATTTTGCTTCATTTCCGCTCTTCAAATTAAATATTTCTTGCTAGTTTAAAATGTGGGGGTAGATATTATTATTTGCGTTTTGTATAGGGTTACCGTATTCCAGTTAACCAGTTGTTTATATTATTATATTATTTAATTAGTTTATATTATTATATTATTTAATTAGTTTATATTATATAATTATACTCGTTTCAGTATAAAATACATTTTGAGAATTGCGAAAATAACAGGTACAATAAAAAAATAAAAATTCTGATATAAAAATTGCACGATCGTATCGACGCTAATACCTATTATTTATACATAAGCTGGCTCGTATATATTATGACCCTGTGTCATTAATGCTCTAATGATCAGTGAACGTATGTTCCTGATCGTTATCCTATTCGACATTGGTAATGATTTTTGAACACATGGCATCATTTTTTACTCAACTAAATTTTCTATTATATCAGCAAAAAATATTACAATTTGATTTTTTATGTTTTTATATTGGTTTTTAACTGAGACTACACCAAGTATAATACTGAGGTACGAAACCATGGGCCGTGTGCTTGTGTGTTTAGTAGCGGCCTGATAGTAAGTTGTTCGCGATACCAGTGGTTTAGCTCTGATGAATCTTCTCACCAACAAATACAACCATACGGAAGTAGGTATACAAGAGTTGGTTATCGGACCTTCAGTAGGGTGGATGTATTTCCACAGTCGAGTGTCTCCAGTTGTGCAGAAAGCTACTGTAATAATAACTTTTAGAAATAACAAATATACAATTCCTTACCTGTTAACAAGTATAGGATTTAGTTAAATTGTGACCACTTATGCATTTAGCTCACATGTAACACTCAATAATATAATATGAAACATATTTATCTGTTACGACAAAAAATACACAATCTTTTGCAAATAGCGTCTTCAACTTAATTCAATTAAACACGACACTGTGTGACAATATTGTTTCTGTTTCAAGGCAACTCAAATATTCGTGTATAATTCACTCACCTGTTTTTAGATCTGTGTTTTCGTATGTCTATCGATTTTGTTATTTTAAACCATTAAAGACCGTTTGTATTACTTTGAACTACTTCTGAATAAATAAGTTGTGTCAACGCGTATGTAACGGGTGCAGCACTTAATACGAGTACAATTTAAAATACAAACGAGAACGTTACCGTTAGCAACCCGCTAATGATGCTAATGCAGTAATGGGTTCCGTAAATAAGTACAGGCGTAAAAACCGTTGAAATCACGTGACACTGAATGCTTTGACACAACTGACAGAAGTTTTGTCTTATTCAAATTTAGAATGTTAGGTAGCTATCGCTTACAATGGGCTAAGGAACATGTAGGTATGTTTATATTCGGCCCTTTTCTAAGAACAGTACCTGCAATCGAATACAATTTGATGAAGATCAAAATGAGTCTTGATTATGCACCAGTTACAAATACTTAAATATTAATTCTGAATACCGTAGTTTCTTTTTGCAGCGTGTGTTGTTGCTGTTATATTTTCTCTTTCAAAATAAGTATTATTATGAGCGACCGTCAACAGTAAAACACTTGTCTTTTGTAACGATGTGCGATTATTGCCTCTGAATGATATCTAAATGTAGCAACGTTTATCGCGTACGGCTGTTTACATATTTTCAAAGTAAGCATATTTATTTGATAAGTGAGCGTTTAATTACCTCAGGGTACTGATAAGGACATGTTAAGTGTCGACCACGAATGGTGTATTACGCCGAGAATTCAGTAGGTAAATAAGTACTTCTGATTGAACAGGTTCATAATGTTTTATTCGGCGTATAATTTTCCAATCGCATTCGTTGTTGTGTAGTAAGTAGTATCGTGTAACTTGGTATTTAGTTACACAATAATGTTTGTGGATATTGTTTTTTAATAAAGGTTGACACTTGTTCCAAAATAGGGAGGGACATTTATACTAACTTTTAAACTTTCGCACTCCATGATGTAATTATGTATTTATACGATAAATTCGATCACGAAATATGTATTACATAGAGATTAAATTAGCATAGAGTCAGCCCGTGACCACGGCCAGTGCAACCTGGTTGAAACGCCAGACAATTCGTGATCGCGTAAATTCGCGTATAAATACATTAAATACATAATTGGGGACATTTATATTTTTTTGCAGATATTAAAAATCAGTTGTGTAATGTTTTCAAATACATCATTTTAAAGTTAACACTAACACATTTCTTTTTAAATTATTTTTTAAATACTTCTAGCAACGTTGTTGTAAAGATTACTAATATTCTTGTCAAAATCCAATTAGAAGTGGGTTCAGGTTGGTAGTATGGGACCCAGTATGGGATGGGTTAGAACCTAATAGCCCGTTTTGTAGGTACATTCCTCTGTCTGTGTCACTGCCATTCCATTTTTGACCTTTAATACTCCGCTACTTGTACCATTGAACTTGTAGATTTCTCCCTAATTCTGTCTTCAGGGATGTATTTTGTCATGTCAAGATACCCACAAATAATATTCTCCAATTATTCATTGTAATTTTTTTCACTACATGCCACGAATGTAAAATAAGTATTCCTTTACCACGTAGTTGTAATTATAACCGATTATAAATAGCTACGAGTACATGTACAAAATAATAAAGATATCGCTTATTTAAGTAGTAATTATTATACATACGATACCGTATTTATCGTGAACGATGTCTTTTTGTGTTTAAATTATCTATAATTTTATCGATAACGAATAATCTTTTACATTATTTCAATGCTAATTCTTTTATCGCCACCATTCTTTGTTTGCATGTGAACATAGGGTGTTTTTATATTGAAATTAAGTGCGTTATTCGTGTTTCTTTATCAACCGATAATACCCATAAAATCCAAGAAGCATGTTTAATGATTAGCGGTGTCTAGTCCCGGCGAGGAGGATGGGTTGCTAACGTGCGAGTTGCAAGACTCGCGAAAACGTAAACAGGCGCCAATACCTTTTTGAATTCCGTCGCACGGCGTTCTTGTTAGCGTAGTTACATAGAAAAGTGACGTCTATGAAGCCTAAATACTCCTACATGAGAGGGTAAACAACTGTCCCTGCATTAGATACTACTCCCATAAAAAGGTATTCTTAGAATATTTGTGTGTTTTAAAAGAAGGAATATTATTAATTCGAAAAAAAACTTGGACTATTAAAACCATCATCACCTTGGATCCTTTTATCAATACAAATAAATAAAATTGAAGTCTGATTGTCTGTTTGTAATGTCAAAATAATAGTGTTTTAAAACTCATACAGTTATTTCACGATACCTAAGCCTAAAAGTCAGTTTTTTTAATTTTTGTCTGTCTGTCTGTTCGTTCCGGTTAATCTCCGGAAAGGGTGGACCGATTTCCACGGGACTTGCACTGGTTAGGGTTCCGCGCAAAATATATAAATATGTACACGCGAGCGAAGCAGCGCGGGAACTGCTAGTCTTATATAGAAGTGTTGGAAGTCCCTAACGAACGTAATTAAATACCAAGGCAAGTGCAACCTGGTTGAAATATCAGACAATTCAAAGGTATGTAATACCTGTCAGGCACCCATTACACGGTAGGTTTTGCTGTCAGTTTTGCCACAATCAAAACGGTGATTGACGAATAAACTATCCTCTAATGCAGTGATTGACGGTTGCATGATGATATTTGATGTAGATATTATTTCAACAATCACCAACGAACATCCGTCAATGATGACTTTTGGTAATGATTGACGTTTGCATGAGCGTCTAATGGACGCCTTACGTGATCGGTTTAATTTCCGTACGTATGCATAACTAGGCGTTCCCCGTAGTCACTGTTGTAGCGTGATGTTACATACTATTCCTCATTAGTCTGGCTGTCATATACAAAAAGATTTTTCTAAATCCGACTGGTAGTTCCAGAGATTAGCGCGTTTAAACAAACAATCAAACAAAAAACTCTTCAGCTTTATTGTGTTAGTAAAGATTACTAGCTGCACCTGGCATTGGTTGTAATGCCATTTTTTTTTATTAAAAAGTGGGGGGTCGGGACAGGACAGTGAAAAATACTTTACGACCAATAAATGGGTCGTAAATTTAACAATTTTTTTTATATATTTGGTAGGTATGAGTATTCTCATACCTACCAAATATACGAAAAAAATCGGTCGAGCTATTTCGAAGGTGTTCCCCCACAATCACCGTGACACGAGATTTTTATATATTAGACTCGCTGACCCGACAGACGTTGTCCTGTCTTTCTTAACTATGAATATTGAACAATCGCGCCAACTGTCAAACGACTGACAGTTATGTCAAAAGCGCTAAGGTTACATCAGAAAAGTCTTTATGGTCGTTAAGTTTTCTTAAATTTTCTATTTTTCCGCACAACTATCTTAATTTTTTCTTTCATAAGAATCTTTTCCTGACAATAACAAACACAAAAAAAAAGAATTAGCGAAATCGGTCCAGCCGTTCACGCTTGATGCCGTGACCAAGGGAAATAGGGATTAATTTTTATATATATATAGATATATCACGGTACGCGAAAGTTTAAAAGTTACTATTTGATTGGAAAGAATTTTCTACATGTATGTACAGCTAATTCACACTACCATCAAGTATTACAAAATTCCTAAGATAGTCTGAACATTTAGTGAAACTTGCTCGTTTGTATGCTACAGTAACAACACTTGTACTTGTTTGATAATGAACTGAAAGGAAATTTCACAGACATGCCTAATATTCATTTATGCAAATATAGAACGTCGAAAAATATGTATATACAGTATGCTATCATTTAACGCTGTTTCTTATATCCGACGCGATTTCTAGGAAAGCTTCTTTTTTAAACCTTTCAATTTCCAGGCTTATATGTACACTAGCGACCTGCCCCGGCTTCTCACGGGAGCAATGTATATACTAATGTCGTGAACAATTACCGTCATATTATTATACAAATTAACACAAAACAATATGAAATAATACGTATAAACCTTCCTCTTGAATCGCTCTATCTATTTGTGAAAACCGAATTAAAATCCGTTGCGTAGTTTAAAATATCTAAGCATACAGACGGCAGAAGCGACTTTGTTTTATACTTTGTAGAGAAATAAAAGACGTATTCGTAATTATTTTAGTAATTAGGTATTATACATTCTGGAGGCGGATGGGTGTTTCAAAATAATTTCGTTTTTTATTCGTAAATGTTAAGGTATCGTTTTGTGTCCCATTAGAATAAGTTTTATGAAAGGCGTCTTGGCTAACTATATGTATACACTGCGGCGCTATCGCTGTCGATGCCGTGACCCTCTCCTTTAGTTCAATCACCTACCGCTTCTTGCGACCTACTCAAGAACGAAATATGTAATTATAAATATGATAATTATCATTTTAGTAACTAGTCGTTCATATATCCAAAAAGAAATCTGAACAATTAATACTAAGAGACAAATGAAAAAATGTAAATGTACCTACTAACTAGCTGTTGGCCGCAACTTCGTTCCCTTGGAAATTTTGAAGTGGGAACCGTAAATTTTTCCGGGAACAAAAAGTAGCCTATTTGCATTTTTCAGCATTCAGTTCAGCATTCATCCATCCAAACTTTCGCAAACGCATAAACTAGCAAATATTAAGCGATAAATAATATACATAAAGAGAGTATAGCTGTTAACTGGCACTCTATAAGTAGCTTTACGAATAACTAGTCATTTGATAACACTATCTGTTCAATTAGTGTGTCAACAGCTATATCTGGCTTATTATTAACGGTACCTACTAATGAACACCATGATTATTTGTTGTAGGTACAGTCAACTACAAACACCTAAGGTCACAAAGTCGGACTATTCTACCCAATTTTTATTCCTCATAAATTAGCATACCACGGATCGAATTAACATTTTTATGTTTATTTTGTTGTATACACGCAACAGATAAAGACACTAGTAAGTCGAAAATAAATAATTTTGTGTGCTGACGGTTTCATACGATTTATAAATTATAATAACCAGGTATTGTTTAAACATCCATTAACAGAGCCATTCGTTTCAGAGTGCCTAGGTTAATTAGTTTCCGATTTCGTTTGTGTTTTAATTGCTTGCGTGCGTGTTTAATAAACGTCGATTTTACGCAAAGCTTGGTACTGCTAGTTTCAGTAGTTTGATAGCTTCAGTTCGAGCATGTGAAGAAAGATCTACGTTACACATTATTATACACGTGGGTAGTAACATTATCAATGGCCACGAATTTAAGAGAAACACGTGATTTTATTTGATGTTCTCGGAGTTATTGCAATGTTGAAATTTATTGGTTGCTGTACGTTTTAATTTGAAAATGTCTATAGGTTTATAGCTTAGATAGGAGAATTTTTATGAGTTAGTATTCCATCGATCCATTCCACTTCAATCAAGCATATCAATTAGCAAGTGCATTATGGCTTAGGGCAATAATATTAGTTTAATTCATCATTGTTGTTCAAGGCACATACGGATTCATTTATAAACATGTAGTTGTTATATTTTTCAACCAACGATAATATCAACTTATTACGTTTTCGTATCATTAATTAAGTAAATACATTGTATGTAAATTTTTGATGTAAAAATGTGAGGGATTTATTTCAATTTAAAACGAATGTTTCACTTTTGTCTTAGATCGCAGTGGGCCGCAGCACTCGGGACCATGCAATCGATGTGGATCTTAGCTTGGAGGGACCGGCAGCGAAGGTGTCGAGAAAGCAGGCAACCATTAGACTGAGGAATAGTGGTGATTTCTTTATGTCATCTGAGGGCAAAAGACCTATATTCGTAGATGGGAGGCCGGTGCTCCAGGGCAACAAAGTGAAGATCAATCACAACAGTATCATTGAGGTAAATATTTTAGGTATCATTCGTCTTTGTAGCCGTAGTTTTAAATGGCGACTGATTATTATTATACTACTACTATATAACATTTTATTTTGTAACATTTTAAAAATGCTACATAACTAGTTATCAGACTTCGCCGTTAACCAATTTTGACAAATGCTGAGCTGGCATGTTAGTAATGTTTATCTACATAAAGTGTTTTGATGAAATGTTTTTATTTTAAACAGATTGCCGGACTTCGCTTCATATTCCTGGTGAATCAAGACCTAATAAGCGCCATACGTCAAGAAGCTGTGAAAGTGAACATACCTGTATAAATTAAATGATTTTGATTAAATAATAAACATATTACTGAGAACACATTTATTTGGTCATTTATAGAACAATTTTCAAAACTAGTTACCACTCGAAAATGTAATACATAATTACTTCCCATTAATTAACAATATAATTTTATTGAGTCACACTTTTATACACCCAATTTTAGAGCAAGTGTGTCCAATATTATGTCTATCACCATACATTATCACGTGCGTTACTGGCATATGAAGATATGCATCAATATTTAATCGACAAAACAAATATCTATTATTTAAAATCAGTTATAACTAATCCATAACCCTTAACTAAATAATTTAACCACAATAGAATATGATACCATTAACTTATAACAATGGCCAACAAGTGCATGAAAACTAAAACAACAATCCACTCAATAGTGCGTAACAAACATCCAAGTATCGAAATTACAATGCGAGTTAAACTGTATGGATAAATAAATGAAGTAATCAGTCATTGAGGAGTAGCGAGTTGCAGGCTAGTGCCCTAGCCCTATCTCTAATCATTACATACACGTCTCTCGGCTCTAGGAAATCCTTATAATGGAAAATATACAGCCTCGACATCAAAACATGAGGTTCATGCCCAAACATCCTCACTGGACAGGAAATTAATTTACTTCTTAACTTTACCTTTGTACATTTATTATCCATAAAACTTAAAACTATCACTTAAATTAAATTAACTTATTAAATACAATTATGATTTACAAATAAATAGTTTCCATCGATCACTCGAAATTCATAACGCG
This sequence comes from Euplagia quadripunctaria, assembly GCA_963859945.1. Classification (NCBI taxonomy): domain Eukaryota; kingdom Metazoa; phylum Arthropoda; class Insecta; order Lepidoptera; family Erebidae; genus Euplagia; species Euplagia quadripunctaria. The sequence continues at coordinate 7,618,632 of OY982561.1, read as the reverse complement.
TATTTAAAATATTTTAAATTACAACTAACTTTTACCCTAAAATATTTAATCTACGAAGGCAACATTTTGCAAATACATGTATGCAGGACTTAAAAGCACGTATTTGGTATATTATTTGAACACCCTGTACATGATATCAAAATAGTGTTTTTAATAATAAAATATATTTATAGGCACAATAAGGCAAAATATGAAAAGGTAAGTGCCTTGTTTATGAGATCAACAGATATTTTCGAAATGTTTATCGAATGGCCAAAACTGTATGAAGATATAACAGTACACCTACATAGATTATTTTGTTGATATTATGTTATAATATCAGTAAGATGTTAAAGGCACTGACGATGCATATATTATATCCATGCGTTAAATAACATGGTACCAGTATCAGTTAAAAAACTAACAAATTAGGTACGTATATGAAAATATACCAGACATACATACATTCTGGCTGCGATATAATCATAATCTAAGCTGGGTATATTCATTTTGACTGTGTCTACCTGGCCGGTGCCAGAATGCTATCGGTAGCGGCATGTGCCGAGTTGGGTACCTACGTACACACTTTCTCAACATCTATTATTTCTGAGTATTGGCTTTGGTTATTTCACGCTTTAATTTTATTACCTACCTACACACTATGTTGTATATATATATATATATATATACCTACACACTGCAACATACGAACATATTCTTACAAAATACATGTTTAGATTATATTGTATTAATATTAGTGTGCATATTTGTACTTCATCTACACAATAGCTTAATACACACATGTCACAGTCAAACCAATAGACATAGATATGATTATAAACATGTGCTTACAATTAATGTGAGCAAAATTGTTGACCGTACCGACGGTATCGGTCGTACTAACACTAGCATAACAAATATCTTTGTCAAACTACACAAAAGTGATTATAGCTGCCTACATGAATATCGTAATGCATTCGTACGTCGACTATACATCGTCTGTGTCGTCTTTGGCAAAGTGCATTGTAGACAGAAGATGTAAAGACGATGCACCTACACACATCCTTATATTTACTCCAATTCTTTTTCAAGCACCGGAATACGCAATACTCAATATGTATTCCATCTTTGGCGACGGAAGACAAAAGAAGTATTACCAAAAGTGTATTTATCACATTGTCCTGGAGTGATAACTGTTACGATATAAATAAAACTCTGATATACACGAAAATATGTTATACAATATGATCCACGCTTCTCTATTCTATAAAATATTAGACAATGTTCTTTTACACCTTCCTTTATAGGTATTATTTACAATAATTGAGACATATCTTAACATATTAAAAATCCGCCGCCAAAATATAAAAAAAAAAAATGTAATCGTCAACATTAAAATATAAACAATAGAAATACAATCTAATTAAAAACATTATAAATATCAGTATTACTTGAAAATAACAATAATAACAAGATAATACTCATAAATTATGGCTACCTAAAATATAAAATGTTCAATATTATGGAATAAATAATAATTAAAATAAAACTTATGAAAATGGAATGACAGGAGGTAAACGATATAAATAAACTTTGAAGAATATTAACAAAATACAAGTCAGATCAAGTTGCACTACTGGACATTGTATATTTATGTCTTATTTTCCATATCACACTTACAGTACAGAATTTGGCTTCATTATACAAACTACACAGTAACTAACTTGGGTAACTACTAAAATAAAAACTAAAATGGAATCGTCGGAATGATTTTACGAAACCTTTATCAGGGTGGGATCTACTGACACGATGGCCAATGTGGCTCGTTAACATTATTATGGATAAGTCCAGGAACTCGAAACACTCTACTTCAGTAGTTATGTTTCAGTCTTATAGTATATTTGAGTCCTGTAGATGGACAATCTGATAACGGCGGTGATATCACAAATTTTGCGGCGCTGTGTACAGACTTATATTTTTGAAACTTCTCTGCTAAAACATAGGTCCGTTTTCTGTGGCTGTATACAGCTTTCGACTTCTTTTTTGTTGCCATTTTATCAATGAAATGGTTTTTTTCTATAAACACCCACGGTTGCCACTTTCTACCTGTCAAGTCTGGGTTAAATTCACTTTTATTTGAAGTGCTAGCGTAATGAGAACCATTCTCATTTTTCTTAATTACTACCTTAGGAATAGATTTCTTTGACTTTTTGGTTTTTTCTTTATGCTTTTTAAATTGTATTTCATCTATACTTTTAAGAACATCTTCAAATTTAGGTTTTGGTTTCATTGAAATTTTAGTAACTGAAATACTTTGTTTACATACCTTTGGTTCATCTTTGGATTTTTTTAATTGTTTTAGTTTTATAAGACTATGTTGAGGTAAGGAAAGCTTAACTTTAAGGTCGCGTATAGATTCTTTTAATGGGGGAATGTATTTTTGAGCTGCTTTCGTTAATAAAGGACGATGTGTTGGAAAATTAGCTTGAGACTGGACATAACCTTTATCTTCAGTAAATTTACAACTTGGACTTTTGTTATCTCTATTACTTTCGTTAATTTGTGATATTCTAGACCCTTTATAGTTCGTAATTTTTAATAAAATTGCAGAGCTTTTTTCTTCAGAGGTTGTTGATGACACTTCTGGAGAACTAGAAGTTATATATCTTGAATTTTCATCGTTCTCTCTATATGTGAAAACATTATCAACGCTAGATTCGCACGAATGTACAGTATCATCTTGAGATTTATTAAAATGGCCAAGATTTTCGTTTCCTTCGTCAATTTTAAGGATACCAGTATCTACTACATCTACAGCAATTCCAATATTTTCTATAGGAGACTTGGTTTTGAAGTCCATATTTTCTTTGTTATCTACTATTTGTTTAACGTTAATAATTCTCGGGGAAATGACAGGTCCACTATGTACGGGTATGTATGGGATTTGCTCTTGATCGTTAGACTCTGACAGAATTTTTTCTAATGAGTCGTTATCGTAATATTCACCTGGCATGAGAGTTTCTCTTTGAATCAATGTTTTATTAACATCCATTTGTGGAGTGTTATAAAGTGTCTCTACGAATTGAGCATCATCATTACACATTTTATCGCCATAGATGTATTTAACTTTATCGGTATGTTCAGTGCAGCTAAAAACTCCTGATTCATCATTGTCCGAGAATATATCATCGTCTTTAGGGGATGATGGTCCACTGATTTCAATATCTTCAGCAATGTCATCGCTGATAACGGTTTCAACACACGCCACATCTTCCACCCACGATTCTTCAAGCTTTCCGTCTTCACCTTCCAATACATAAGAATCTGAATATTCACAGTGGTTTTCTTCTTGTTCAGGAGGTTCTTGTGTAGATGTCATTTCTGGTATTATTTCAGCGTTTTCATCGTCTTTTATATAATCATTTTGTTCTTCAGCCAGACATTCTTCAGAATATTCTGTATAGCATATTTTTTCTTGGTCATCATTCTCTTCTTCTGATATCATGCAACTGTTATCTATCAATATACAAAAAGATACATTTTCTTCATTATAAATAGAAGAAATGGAATTACGTCTGTTACTTTGAATTATATTACATAAATTTTGGGCCAACACGTCGTTATCCACACTATTCATTTTTCTGCGCTTAAAAGGCCATATAAAATGAACTCTCTCCTCATTTTCTGGTTGTGAAGATTCATTGTTGTTATAAATATTAAGCGCAGAATCTGATATCGATCTTTTAAGGGGTTGACGACTTTTATTTAAAAAGAAATGTTCAGTACTTTGAACTTTAGAACAAGGAAGTTCATCATTTTCTGTACTAATAGCCGGTTCTACTTGTATATCATTGCAGTTAGATTGTTTATCTAGTTGGTCCAGCGATTCGGATTTACCGCTCGCTGGTCTACCATATTCATTAGATTCTTTATCAACATTACTAGACTGATTATGCCATTCTTCAAATTGTTCATTTGGTTCAAAGATAGCATTATTACATTCAGGTTCTTCATTACATTGGCTAAGTATTTCACTGCTACAGTTTGATTGTTTATCGTGCTGCGGGTGTATTTTATGATTACTATTAGATTCCCCATCCCATTGCTCTGGCATTTCGTCATTCCAGTAGTTAGGTTGTTTCTCCCATTTTTCAAGTGTTTGCTTCTTACTTATGTCTGGTTTTTCCCATTGTTTAGGTAATTCATTATAACACTTTGAGCGTTTATCACACTGAACAGATGCTTCATCGTTAGATAGTTTATGCCATTGCGCGGGCATTTCATTATTATATTCATTTTTTTTTTCTAATTGCTGAGGTATTTCATCGTTGGTTTTTTTTCTTTTTTCCAATTGCTCAGGTTTTTCTTCATCTGCATCACATTGACTACCTTGTTCAGTTATTTCGACATTGACATTAGATTGTTTATCAAGTTGCTTATGAATTGTTGAGGACGAAGAACATGAAGCCCGGTCAACATTAGAACATGTATCTAATTTGTCACAATTATTTTCCAAGTTACGAATAGTATCCTTTACGGTTATTGGCCACGTACAAGTATCATCAATGTCAAGGCTATTGGCATCTTTACATGCTTCGGGAAATTTTAACTCTTCATGGTTCATAGGAGTATCTGTATTATAAGATTTATTAGTTTTAGTGGCATCATTTTCATCGTTATCCCCACTATTATTTTGATGTACTTCGTATTCAGGGTGTTTTTCTCTTAGCGATGTATTATCAAAATTTATCATTTTACTTTTACGAATATCCGGTGATGTAGAACCTTCCGTATTATCATATCTATGTTGAGTAGTACTATCGTTGCCATTACCAAAATTATCCAAAACTCTTACTTGATCCATTGCTACTTCTGATAATGCACAAATACTATGTATTTCATTATCAAAATTTATAGCCATGTTATATGTATTTCCTTCACGGAACATAATTAACTTTTGAATTGTGGGTGAATACATTTCTTTACTACCATAAGACAAATATCTAACATCTCGCTGAACCTCTATTACATTTTTTATAGTGCTTTTTTTTGTTATATTTACTTCGGTATGTCCAATTAATGAATTTTCGCATGATGTGCTATCAATACTCAAAGTATCTTCTACATCACCAGCCATTTCTTTAAGTAAGTCTTCCGTCCTGGCTTCCATATCGTTTAACTTGACATTATTACCGTCATAAGTTTCGTTAATAAATGGCATGTCAGTCACTTTCGAATCAATATCTGTGCGTCTAGGGTCAGATTGGTAATTATTTTTAGGAGAAGGTAAATTTAAATTAGGAACAGTTTTTACTTCCGTAGCTATTGATGAAATATCACCTTGTTTATCCATATCTGTATCAGTGAGAGTGGTCATGTGAAAATTAGGGTCACTTTCTCCGTCGACGGTCTCTTTTGGATCGTCTTGTTTACTTATTACAATGTGATTTGGAGACGGTATATTAAAATTAGAAAAAAAATCTCGTTCGATACTCTCTGTCGCGCCGTTAATTTCTTCTTTACTGTTCTCTAATGAGTCACTATTCACGTTATACATATTATTTGGAGAGTTACCAATATTAGTAACAAGTTTTTGTTTAACCGTCTCTGATATGTAATGGCTACTACTCTGTTCGATTACACTGTTTGTTGACGATAAGTCAAATTTCGAATGCGTTTCTCCGTCAATGATTTCTGAATGGTAATTATCTGCACTACTAGTAGTTAAAGGAGATAAATCAAAATTTGAATTGATGTTTTCCGTGGTGGTCTCTGGTTTTAAGATGTTATTAGTTTCTCTGTCCTCTTTTGACAATTCCATGTACTTACTGTCGGAGTTTTTAGTCTTAGGAAATTCAGTAACTTCTTTTGAGGCATCAATCTTTGACTCTGATTCTATCGTCCCTTTTATATTAATTACTTTAGCGGCTTTTGGGTGAATATCAAAGGTAACTGGAACATGTTCATTACGAGTATTTGGGTCTTCTACTTCGACCTTTGTAGATGGAGTTCGACTATTATTGGTACTCTCTAAACGTGTCATTGAAATTCCAATGTTTTTATCGATATCCATCAAAAAATCACCGCTGTTATCAGTTGTTCGTAACAGTTCAACAGGTTGTGTGACGAAGTCTATGGGTAATAGTGGACTATTATCGTCAATCACGTCTTTTACACATGCCACAGGTGACAAATATTCTTCTTTCGCCTCATTAACAGTGGTTACAGATGAGACGTATTCATTCTTTGTAAAAGTCTCTTTAAGTGGTGTGTCATCTAATGAATTTGTTAATTTTACAGTTTGTGTATTGCTACATATTTCCGAATTTGGAAGATTTTCATTGACTTTATCATGATTACTGCAGTCATTTTGATGACTTTCAGTAGGAGTAGGTATTTTACTTATATGTTCATCGAGTATTGAATTACTTGTTTCGGATTTATTATGTGACAAGGTTTCGGTTTCTTTATCAATGTTAACATCCATACATTCACCATCATCATTAGAGATGTTTTTTAGACTGAAGTCGATGGCGATACCAATAGATGAATCTGTTTCTTTTGTATCATGCTGTTTAGTAATAAATGAAATATTATTCGAATTATCTGTAATATTTCCTTGAGAGGTTAAATTTATTGGAGCTTGTTGAATATCAATCACCTGTTTAATTACAGGATTTGGAGACAGTATCGAATGCTCTTCATAATTCTTCACATTATCTGGATTTTTTATAATGACACTGTCTGTTCTTACAACATTTATGTTTTCCTTCGGGACTATTGACTGAGCCCTAGTTTTACGATACTTACTTAATTTCGAAAATTCTTTTTCTGAATCAGGTACACATGGAGATTTTAGATTATCACCTTCAAGAGTTGATAAATTTCCATCATTGAGTTTGTCTTTGCTTTGACTGTCTGGCTCCAATACCTCTAATGTAGGTAAATCCCTTGGAGAAGTTGTCAAGCAACTAGAATCTCTTTTATTTGCATTGATAAACTGTTGGTTAACTTCAGGGAAGTTTAACTCAATATCATTATCAAGTCTGGGTAAAGAAGCCAAACATAAACCAGAATTACTCTCTAAATCATGTAAACTGTAACTGTTTTTGATTGTGTCTATACTATTATTGTTAGAAAACTGAGTATTGACCATTTTGCAACTCGGAATTCTTATTGATTCATTGTTAATATTTAGTCTATGATCTTTTTTCATTATATTACAGTCAATGTTTTCATCCACATCATTAAGCCTAGGAGATTTCAGCATGACAGGATTTGCTACTTTCTCTATAACTCTCTCTAATAAGATATTTTGAACTGGAGTAGCAACTTCAACATTCAACATTTTAGGACTGCATGGTTTTATTTCAAAATTACACCCAACTTCTTTATGAATAACAGATTGGCTTATCTTAGCTTCGACATCTAATGGTGATAGAGGTCTAGACGGCAGGGGACAAGTGCTCTTGTTATGATTGGTTAGTTTTGGTGTCATTAGAAAATCTTTAGATGTCTTGTAACTAGTTATGTTAGAAGATTCAATAGCTTCTTCAAACTGATTCAGTAGCTCTATATGGTTGTAACCTTTTATGTTCTCTGGTAACTTAGAAACTTTTTGAATATGTTCATATTTACCCAGTTCCTCACTTGAGACATTGACCGAACCAAGAACATAAAGTTGTTCTTGGTTTGCTTGACTAATAACTTCATGGGTCTTACCAAAGTTACCATCACTCTTAGGAGCAGCCTGAATAATGCCTTTAGGAATATTTTCCTCTGTTTCTTCATCACCTTCATTCCACATTTGTAGAAATTGTCTGACATCAATATTTTTTTTCTCTTTGGAACCATTAGTGGAGGTTAATTCCGATTTTGACATCATAGCTGAAGTTCTACTGATTGGTCCAAACCTACTGTCATAATACTTTCTAATATAGTCATTTGGCATTCTGTTCATGCCTGAGTCTATACTTCGAACGCTTGCAGTGGATGATTGGCTAACATAGCCACAGTCTTCTTGAGGCGTTCCTAGAGTCTGTGAGGTGTCATTGCTAGCACTGGAGTCAGTAGGTGAAATAGCTAACGTGTTAGGTGAAAATACTGGTGGGTGTCTAGCCATGGGGTTGTGCATATTCATATTAGGATCCATAGTTCTAAAATGAGCCTGTATATATTCATAGTTTTTTATTGGTTGACTATCTTTTTTATAGTACTGATTTGGGGGAATGTTATGCATATTTAGTGATGGATAGTTAGGCATAATTACTTGACTTTTCATAGGGTGCATTCTACTCATTTCATTGACAAGATAACTTTCAGATTGAGGGTACATTTTGGGTCGACCATTCTCATATTCAATGTAACCCTTAGCATTTTCATAAGGTATTTTATTAGGACCTATTGTTTTAATATGCCCATCAGGTGGATATGAATGTACTTTATTCTGAGGACAGCTACCAAGAAAATTTGGATGGATTAATTGATTACGGTAAGATATATTGTAGGTACCTTGTTGATTTCTCTGATAACCATCAATAACAGGTTCAGAAACTCTATCCACATACTTGATTGGGGGATATGGAGGATAAGGATGAGGTGGCACAGGTTTTTGTAACTCATATTTATGAGATGGGAATGCAGGTTGTGGATGGAATGAATTTGCATAATTACTAACATAATCATACCTTTGCTGTGGAAATCGTTCCTTTACTGTTGGGTAAGGCTTAAACCGTATATTTCCTTCTTGGTGATAAAAAGGATCAGCATAAACATATCCTGGTTCTTCAGGACCTGTTCTATTTGGTCGGGGCAAAACTGGTCGAGGCCCCGCACAGCTGGAGTAATCTTGATATTGATATAGGTCTGGAGCACCATATGTCCTTGAGGGGCGTACATTAACACTGCCTGGCCAACCGTGAGGAGCAGATCGTGTAAGATTTGGGTTCACATTGGGCAAACACATGTCAGGATTCCTAACATTTTTTTGTTCATTATTAGGAGGGAAAACTGTATAAGGCACATCACAGAATTTGGCCTCTGAAGGCACATTTATTTTAATATTTTTTGGTAGAACATTGCTTCGCTCTGACATTTGTGTATAGTTGGTGTCTTCACAAATTTTCACTGAGTTGTAAGATGGGGGCACCATAATACGCTGCATGTTTTCTTGGAAGGTTTGTCTTGGAGATATATTTCGTGTTGAGTTTTGATAGTTTGCTAACTTATGGGGGTACTCTGGAGGCCGTCGCGTGTGATAAGTGTTGTCCATGCAAGGCCATGGTTCAGAAGGGCCTTTTTTTATATAGGATTCGTTAGGTGCAGTCGGAGGCACAACTCTATCGGGGCCTATGACGGCGCACGGCCGTGCGCTCTGTACTTCCACTTTGGGCAATGAGTTAGATCCGATATCTTGATATGATTTATTTCTGTCGCAGTGGAGTGCGATGCCACCGCTCTGAGAGTACTTGCTGCTGTCATTATTGCGTTCACTCAGAGCAGGTTCGGTCCTTAGATCTTTAGCATCCATGGCCACGGAAACCTGGACACATGTTCTCATGCGGTGTAACCATTTTTTAATTTCGGACTAAAGCTAACTTCTTGGAATAACTCAAAATGCATAGGTTGCAAGAAACCATTTCCATTCTGAAATATAAACAAAATATTAGATACTCACACTGACAACTGTCAAAACAATATGCCACATAGGCCCAGTATATTTTGGTTTCAAAACTAAAGATATATACTTTCCAAGTAAAATATACATTATCCCTTTTTTATTACCTTTATTTTTACGAAACATCAATATTATTTCCAAGGAAACACCGATTTATTACGTTTTGAAGTCGCCCATGAATTATAATATTGCCATAATACAAAAGTAATATTGTTGTAGCCCAAGCTAAACTCTTAACATTTAAATAAATTATTAGTCGAGTAAACGGTAGTTGACTCTCTAGTCCTCCACTTATTTTCTAGTTTTATCTTAATTTTTAAAGTCAAGTTTTTCTTTATTTAACTTCAAAGTCAAAAAACTTAATCCTCAGAATTCTACATCTTAATCAATATTGCTGAAGAAATAATAAATAAGAGGGGGATCCTCAGAGAAAGTCAAGTTGTATAAATAAAGGCGTGCGACCGCGCCAAAGAGACTTAGTTCAATATCACGCATTCACAGACCTAAACACGTTATTGAAGAGCTAGATGATACAATCACACTTGCCCGACGACGGGCTTACATAGCTCGTGAAGCTATCACAAATCATATACGGTTTTAATTTTTAATCTCTAAAAAAATTCTGAAATTTCATGAAGCGAACTGTAGCCTACGTAATAGTTTGAACAAAAATTAAAGTGACGGTAATGAAAATAAGAAATCTCAAATGGAATATTAGTTGTGACGCAAATGGCTGCAATGCATTTATTTATTAAAATTTCATACCAACTTAGAAGGTTAAACTTTACACCTCTTAAAGAACACAGTCCACTTTTCAGTATCAAACATATCTTACCCATCCGCTGCACCAAATGTAACTATAATTTTAATGGCGCCTTTTAAGAGGCACGGGTGCACGGGTCGTCTTTATTAGTTACTAGCAACCCGCCCTGGCTTCACACGGCTACAAATTATACACCTAAATCTTCCTCATGAATCACTTTGTGTATTAGTGAAAACCACATGAAAATCCGTTCAGTAGTTTTTCAGTTTATCGCGAACAGACAGACAGACGCGGCGGGGGACTTTGTTTTATAATATGTAGTGATTGTAATCCCTAAATGCCGTGTCTGAGATATGTGAAGTTATTATTATTATTAAGTAATATATGCTCGTAGGTAACATATTTTATTACAGATTTAGTGACTGATTGAAACGAGCACTAAAAGCTGTGGAAACTTTCTTCATGTTAAAGAAGCAGGAGAATAATTAAAGCTATTTAATTTAATATAAATCTAATAAGTTGGTATCTTTAAATTTAAAAATGAACCCATATTGCCCTTGGTCACGCCATGACTTGAGAACAACTAAACCCATTTCATTTTTCTATTTTTTAGGTTTTCTAATACTTTGTAGAAGGTCCTTACGGAACGAAAAATAAATTAATTTGGATAGATTTCACCAAAATTTACACGCGAACAAAGTCACGGGTAACAGTTTGTTTACAATAAAAGTTGAGTTATGAAAATTTTATAATTAATTTAACATAAAAAAAATAGGCACTGGCAGTCAATCTCGCTCTGTAACTGTCCCAGAGCGTTACGTTTCGTTACCAACGATTCTGAAGTAGTAAATAAGAATAGTAGTTATGCTTATTGAAGTGTTAATACATTATGAATGCATACAGTTGTATTGTAACATATAACAGTTCTGACTGACTGACAAAAGAAATGTATTTAATTCCTAAATAGGAATTATTCTGCTGTTGAAACTGTGGCTACTCATAATTTTCCGCCATGATGCTTTAAGACTTTATTTTGAGCAGAATTTTTTTGTTTATTTTGACCAATATCATCCACCGATTTAATAAAAATTGTTTAGAAAGAAAATTAAAGTGGTTAATACCTTAAAACGGTTAGCAGCGTAAATTTTCTTATGAATTAGAACAAAAATATAGGCTAGAGTTGGTAACACGTGAGTCACATTCTGGTGTAAGCTTTTATGGTTGTCGTTTACCATCCGGTGAAGTCTCAGGTTATTTGCTACCTCAGTAATATAACAAGAGTAAAGATAAGGTGTAAAGAACTACAACAAGACAAAATTTACTAACAATTTCCAAAAGTGCTTGTTTAAAGAATAAACGGACACACTCAGCTATAATAATAAATATAGCAAAACTAAAACAATGCTCTCTCCTAGCGAACTGAATTTAAAAGTAAAAAAGACTTCCACTATCCATCTGCTGGCTTCAGTATCAGACCATCGTTACCCAGCCCAATCCGTTGGACTTATCAAAACGCATTATACTACCTCAAACTTAAAGGGTTTACTACAAGCCACTGAAGAGTTCCTAATCACCTCCTGGCTCCATCATCAGATCAGCTCCATGTTGTCAAACTATAGTATTATCATCCGAATTATATATACATCATACAAAGTTTGATTTGGGTACGACAAGTAGGTTTAAATTGACTTCTTAGATTAGTTCATACCATAAATATACTATGTAGGTATACAATCGTAACTAAGTTTATGGTTCACACTAAGTTATTCACTAGGCTACTATTTACTAGGTTTAAGTGAAGCTAATAAAAGCGTGTTAAAGCTCAATTTTAATCAGTACAAGTACAGAGTACAAAACATTGCTGAAATCCTCGGTCGACCTTCAAAATTTAGTGATATTTTATTACCTGATGCCCGCTGATTCTAAAATAAAAGAGAGAGAGAGAGAGAGAGAGAGAGAGAGAGAGAGAGAGAGAAAGAGAGAGAGAGAGAGAGATTATTAATTTCCAAACATAGAAATTGGCCATTGGAAATGAAAAGAAAACAGTTTGTATTAAATTTGCTGACTGTATCATGTAAAGGAAGAATGGATCAATGTGTACAGTATCATGGCCAATGATCATGAAAGATTGTAACATTTTCAAATGACAATTAGCTGAAGACTAACCGTTTGTGACTTGTGAGCGCTTTACTAAGAGCTGTGAAAGAGATAAGCTGTATCTAATGTGTAACCTGTCCCTTGCGATAGGTTGTTCTGTGGTTTACTGGACATAGCATTTTTAAAGCCTTTGTAAAAAGATTATTGAGCATCTAAAGGCAGATGTGTGATGTTTAATGCTCCAAGTGCCTGTCCTTCTAAAAGACTTCAAGTTCTTTCAGAAACGTACGTACATACGTATATTAGCAGAAAAAAGGGGATAGTGGGAGGTATGCAGGTTTATGAAATTCCAGTGGAAAGCTACATTAATTATACTCACTGCAATGTATTTTTGAGTATATGAATGATAAAAAAATTGTTTTGTAGAATACCATAAAGTCAAAGTTTTATGTCAATATTAATAATTATAAAAATTTGTGTTTTCATCGAAGTTCCTAAGATTTTGAAACATTACAATACATAAAATGACTGACAATACAAATAAGTCCAGGTCTTAGAAATAGTAGGTACCTCTGAGTATAATAAAATCCTGTAAAGTCTATAAATTTTAGTAGTATAATGAAGTTAAATTGGGAAAACTCTTAAAAAATTTATAGTCCAGTAGGCAAGGGTTAATTACATGTAATGTAATGTATTGGTCCACAATAATTTGTTGTCTTTGGTCAATCGTTAGGGGTCTCAGGGCTGCCGACAATAAAAATATTGTCGGAAATGACTTTGACATTATGGGTGTTTAATCTATGGTTTAAATTATATCAATCATGTCAATATTGTCAGACTATCCCAATTTTATTATTGAAAGTGTGAAAGTGGAGGGTCTGGATTTTTTTAGAAATTAGAAAGAATTAGACTTAAAGAGGCCATAATGAAATTTCTATCTGTTAGTTTTCTGTTGTCTTTAATTTTTGCAGTTTATGTTATTAATACTATATGGACATTAGCCGAAATATTTATACCGCCAGAATGCAGTCGTGGCGAGAGGTGTTTCTCATCATATCTAGCTTCTAATCCCGTACAGCATCTAGTTCTGTTCACTTCAGTGAAAGAGCAACCGTATTTACAAGGAGCTTCAGTTGGTAGTGTAACAAAAGTTCATACTTCCCTTAAGTTTGACTATCGAAAACCGGCGACCATGTAAGTGACACATTGAAAAGTAATAAGTAAGTTAATGGTAAAGTGGAAAGTATGTCGTAAATAATAAGTTAAATGTTTTTAGTGATATCACATTGCAAGTACCCCGTAAAACTAGAAATAATGGAACATTATTTATGCATGCAGTATTATTAGATGAAAGCAGCCTATACAAGGATATCGACGAGATTATTCGTTCAGAATCCATACACACATTACCTTTAGTAACCCATACTGAACCACAGGCTGCTACATTCAATCTTCTTCAGCAAAATGTAAGTAATACAAGAAACTCTTCAGTACTATAATTTTAGAAATCATTTATAAAATAAAGAGACAGTAAGACCCTTCTTTTATTATCTTCAGGCAGAAAGTAACAAAGGGACGGGAAAGACTCGGGGAGTTCATCCATTTTCCCATATAACAACAGTGGCACCATTGGCTATTCTCACTGATGATTTGAACCTCCCTGCCAATAAAATACCCGGTGAACTGTATCCCTACATCAGGTAACATTTAAATTTAATATGTTTATTTATAAAAATATTGCTACCTCAAAAAGCTTGTAGCACATTGCGCTACAGTGTTGGGCAAATTTTAATTGTAAAGATTACAACAACTTTAACAATTGATTAATTGTTAATTGTTACCATAACAACTATCAATTGAACTGTAATTGATGAAAATTACAACCAACAATTTATTAACTGTAGTGGTAGCAATTAACAATTTATTAATAGTTAATTGTGATTTAGTACAGTTGACAATTAATTAATTTTCAATTGTTTTATTAATTTAAATAAAAACTAACAATTAAAATATAAATAACTGAGGGTGCTTTGGGGGTGGGGAAACTACCCTAATTTTTTAATTTTTTACTAAAGCAGAGGTTAGTGGTGATGAATCTTCCTAAAAGAAAGGAACACATACAAACAAGAATTTTTGAAATTGGTGCTGTTCCACCACTTTTCCAGATTTTACAGTATTCTTATTCACTGTATTATTAATGTAGGTAAAATTTTTAAAATCTTGTAATACTTTTAATTGATTTCGGGAAAGCTAAGTAAGTTAATTGTTAATTGTTTCATAGAACAATTTCATTATAAAAGTTAATTGCATTTATTTTAATTGTGAGTTATGATTAACATATGTTAATCCAAATAATTAAAATATTTAAATAATTAAAAGTTTAATTGCTATTAATTAAATTACAATTAATTTTTTAGACAATTAACAAGTTGATTGAAAAATTTATTGATTAACACCCAACACTGAGCACACATATGGGTATAGTTATATGAGTTTTAGGTCCTATGAGAAAAAATATGGAAAAACATACAATACATGGTTAAATACATGACATTCCAGAAAAATTATGTGTTTTGTTAGTAAAGTGACAAAACAAGCAGGAACAGACAGCACTGACAGTTATTAAATAAAAGTTGGGATTTCAAGCATTAAAAACAAAAACATGACAGAATACAAAAAAAAAAAATTGGAAGTTATTGCCATTGTAATTCAAAAGGCACAGTAAGCTCTTTGTCACTTCTGCAAACAAGGCAACTATAATTTCTTCCAAGATAGATAGCTATAAATTCTAGCTAAAATGGTGTTTTATATTTATTTTTTTAATGCTTCAGTCATTTAATCTATGGTCTGAGTTGCATCACATATTTATATGTATGCACTATCACACAACTGTAAACAACAAAATATATTATAACTTGTCATATTTAAAAAAAAAATTGTGTTGGTCTTTAAGGGCAGGTTCTATTCATTGCATTTTAATAGGAAACATTAATGTAAATTTACTTTCAAACTTTTATAGGGAGGGTTCTTTAAACAACTTCTTTCTTACAGGATCAGAAATGGAAAATTTTTGCCTATAATCCAGCATAATGTTCTAAAGTCAAGACTATCCCACTTCCAGCTTTTGAGCAGTAGTTCCCATGAAGTGAATGTCACTGTGAATGTTTCCCCAACATCATATGGTTCTTTAAGACTGTCTCTACATGTGAGGCTGGCATTAGAACAGCTTTTCACACTTGGATTCAGTGAAAAAGATGTAGATGATGTAAAAGGAATATTTGCTGATACCAATTTGTATTTACTCTCAGCTACTGTTTTGATTGCTAGCTTTCATGTAAGTGAGATTATTTTATTTTACCAATACTATTAGTATTTTAATAAGAGCTAGGTTAGGTTTACATGGTGTGTTTTGTGCAACTGTACGTCACAGTGCGTATTTTGCTAAATTAATAAGAGCTATAGACCAAAATTCATTCAGTTTCAAATGTTTTAGTATAACTGATCTCATTGTATAAACTTTCTGTAACATGAAAGGTCTATATATACCTCCATTTTTTTTAGGCTGGTAGACTACTCCTTTGTTAGGTAATTTTCTAAGCGTTTTGACTAAAACTCTTTATTCACGATCCATCCCGGCTTTTCGTCCATTCAAGGGCTCGGTGCTGGTGGTAGCTTATATACTATCGTGCGCGCATCCAGCGTGCTAGATGTAATGTGTGTGATTGCACGGATAGCGTAATGGTTAACGCGGTCGCCCCACGGCCTCGCCACTACGCCTCGCGGCCTCGAGACAGGAACATTTCTTAGCACGACACACGATCGCTTTGACGTACGTCCGCATTATTCACTGTCTTATCTGCACGATGTTCGTGATGGTAGGGGTGCTCGTTGGATGCAAAATAGGTTGTGCAAATCCAGTTGCCCAAACTATTGACTATCGTTTTTCGTCGTGCATCGTGCGTGATCTTGGCGGGACGTACAGCAAGATGGATCGTGAATAAGGCGTTTAAGTTTGCTTATCGTTGTCCTCGTTAAGAGAAATTATGGAGATCTATGGGACGTTCTTGTTTTAGCGAGTGTGATACTTTTTCCATCATGGTTTTTACCATTTTTTACGGCTTTTTAGCCGGCGATTCTAAGACTGGAGTAGGATAGGCCTGGTAGGATGTAATTCTCCAATGACTAAAGCTTGTTTTTTGTTTTACTTCTAACAAATTTTTTTGCTATTCCAGTTATTATTTGACTTCCTAGCTTTCAAGAATGACGTATCGTTTTGGAGGCGTAAGCGTTCCTTGGCTGGCTTGTCGGCGCGTACTATATTCTGGCGAGCATTCTCACAAATGGTAATATTCTTTTACCTTCTGGATGAACAGACTTCACTGTTGGTTCTCATACCGGCTGGCATCAGTTCTTTTATTGAGGTAATTATTTTTTTTTTTAAATATAATTATATTAGTGATGTGCCGGATACTTAAAAATGTATATCCGCGGATACGAATACGGATTATTAATGTCTAGATCCGCGAATACGGATACGGACCTCAAGTTTGTTTCTCAGTTCATGCTGAAACGTGTACGTACGTTGTACGTACTTTGACACGATAGTTGACGTTGAGGACTATACTACACGACTTGTTGGAACTTGCATGGCCCGTGTTTTTTTTTAATTATTTTAATACACATCGCATATAACAATTTAGGGTTTGATCAGTGGCGTAGCGTGCCTTGGAGGGCCCTATCAAAATTAGTTTTATATATATATTATAATTACGTCACATTGTGGATAACATTTTACTCATTTTTGCTTACACACGTTAGGAGCCTCTGTAGCCTGGGGGCCCCGTATCATTGATACGGCTGATACGGCGGTAGCTACGCCCCTGGGTTTGATCTTGTTATAAAGATAGTACCTTATAACTGACAATAATATTAGTAACTCACTCACTACATCAGATATTTAATTTGTATACAAACATTTATTTTATTTGTATACAAATATTTAAAATATACTTGAGAATTTATTTAGACAATCAATTGTTGTGGTCCAGACAAATAAAAGATTTGTGCCTGAGGAACCTACTCTACATAATACAGCGTGTAAGTTTGAGCTACGCGAAAAACTTACAAAAACCTCTTTCTGTTTATACTTATCACAATACAAAAGTCAGTTCATCATAAAAATGCGAGATTAAGGATTTATAGTCATTAGTTTCATTTGCCGCTACGCAATGTACGCGGTATTCTTTTTGTGCGGTACAGTGAATGACCTTCAGCGTTCGGCGCCGTCAAAGCAGCTGATTGCATAAATGTTGTTTAATTGATTACATTGCAGTTTTTGGTCGTATGAGGTATTTATTAATTTATTTTCGGTAAAATGTTCTGTTTACTCATTGTAGTATCACTTTTAAACAAAAAAAAAAATATGAATTTTCCCGCAGAAAATTCCAATGATTTTCGACTCAGAATGATGGTCTGTGATGATGTGTTTCTTACACCTATATACTATAAAAATATTTGATTACACAAATTTATTAATTACTATTATATCTACAAATTATGCCGTAAGATATAATTTAACAGCTAAATTAGAAAACATGTTTTAGAGATTTTAGCATTAATAATAGTTTTTAGGTAGGTAATATAGATCACGGAACAAGATAACTGAGGAATTTGCTATACATTTAACCAGTTTCCATGAAGACATTGCAAAAAGGTCAATGTTACAAGCTTTGATAAATTTGCAATAAAATATTTATAAAGATAGTTTACCTTGTGATACACCTGAATATACTTAAGTCTAATAACATCCTGTTTTTTGAGCTTCATAAACGCTTATTAAATCATTTAGTAATTCTTACAAATATTTTGATGTTGTGGAAGTATGGGATTGTAAGACAAAACATGTAAATTTCGCTAGAACTAGAGCGGGCAAGCAACGGATGGATAACCATACCATATAAAATATCTGTATAAAAAATTTAATTAATATTATTTGTATCTTAAAAAAGACCATTCTTCTTTCATTGCTATTACATTTTTTTTTAACTAATTACTGTAAGTAGGTTTTGCAAATGCAGCAGCCATAAGAACGCTGTAAGTGTCTGCGTCGAATAACCCTATTAGGAAGGGTCTGTTGGCAATGAAGTTTGGTTCAAGTGTAGGATCCAACTCTTTCGTATTGGTAAACAGCTGAGATTCGAATTCTGCGGCTTTCAAACCAGCCTTGTCCAATACGATAGTAGAGCGATGGACAAAAGCGCTTGGTAGCGCCGCGGGATCTGATATCAACCTGTAAAGAACGGTAAAATAAGAGGTTCATTCTTTAAGATTCTACCTAATCTGAAATAATAAAAAAAACCGACCAGTGCGTGTCGGGCCACGCACGTTGTAGGGTTCCGTAGTTTATTACTACCCTTTTTAAACAAGAAACAACTTCATCCAAGTTTTTTTTTTCTAATAATTTTGTATTTTGTACAAATTTATCACTCTTCATCTAACAGAGCTAACTTAGCCGTGATACTTTTCATTTTATCCGCCATATATACTACCCTCATGATTTTTTTCAGATTTTTCAAGCCAACAGTTTAGATTGCAGGGGAGGGGGACTTGACTCTAACAAAAATTAGCACTTGTATATATATTGCACTTGCAAACGAATCACTGAATCGAAATATTTTCTTCACACCCCCTTCATGTTTTTGGAAGACCTATCCAACGATACCCCTCACTGTGGGATAAATGAGAAAAAAAATCATACCCACCCTTCTTATGTCCGACAGTTGTATGAGCATAGAATATAGAACTCTTAGGTTCCGCGGAACTCGCATTAGGAATCACTAGGTAAAATTATCAACACGTGAGGGGGACAATATATATCTGAAGTTTATAAACGAACATACCTGGTCACTGCAGGATCTGTGAAGAAATCTTTTACTCCCGAGTTTTCTAATATCGCCTTCACATTATACTCTGAGGTTATACTAAATCGAGGTATGGCGATTTCAATCGGGACGTAGCTATCATTTAGACTTTTCAAGAACTTTTTAATCACTGTGCTCGTGTCGAGGTTAGCTGTTTTTGCTGTACTGCTATCCAGTACTATACCAAACATCATGCGATAACGGTCATTATGACCGACGGGTAGCTCTAAGCATTTTATATTCAAAGTTGGAAAATGTGAAATTCTAGCACGTCTTTTAACTTTCATTAAGTCAACGGCGCCAATTTGTTGTCCTGTTGCACTATAAAACGGTGATCTTTCTATCACTGCATCTTCAAAGGCAGTACTCCAAAGTCCACTGTAGTCCACTGCGTCTAGTATCACAGAATTGCCGCTTATGTCTATATTTGATGAAGTTGCTGAAACGACCCGACGTATTTCTTCAAGAGCCTTGTCCGGATTAAATCTCAATGGCGCCGACACTACATCGATTAGCGAGTGTTGAGAAACAAATTGATGATAAGTAGAATTGATTGAAACTCCTTCGTCAATTACTAAAACCCGTGTGCTTGAGATGTCAACATCATCACTAGAAACGAACTGACTGGTGGCCAACTGGTAGTACTTTAGACGAGCACATACATCGTTAGGAAGTCTTAAAACTTGAAACATGATGAGTTGCTCTGGGTATGTCAATCCTTCGGCGATGGCACTCAAAGTGATCCATATAGATAGTGGAGAGAAGACGAAGTGATTGTTAATTTCCTTAGGGTCAATATTTTGATACAATTGAGCGGCAACTTCATACATGTCATCTTGGTAATTCTGAACTATGTCGTAATTGGTATCACAATCCTCAACTTTGTTAGAAAACGTATCTTCAGAATAAACTTGCGCGTTTAGCGCGAATAACGCTATCACAGCAACAAATATTTTCATGATTATACGTCCAAGTGTTATTTAAGATGACAATGTTGTAAAGACCGGTCGGACTACTATCCTCTTATATAGAATGTCTATATGAATATCTAATTATGAACTCCAAATTTTATAAAGGTGTTCATAAAACTGGTTACACAAGAGTGTACAGTTACAGTCAAAGTGGTAATTTGGTCGTTTACATTAGTAGACAATGATTTCTGTTGGCAAGCTGACGTTGACAAAACGATCGCCTTTAAAGTATTACTACGTCCACCAGCTTCACCAGTATCAGAATGGGCGGGGTGGCCCAGCAGGGGGCAGTCTATACAGGGCTGATATTATTAAGCATATTTTATTTGTATCGTAATAGTAAGACGTCAGATTTGCTACCAAAATGCTGCGGGGCCACATCTTAAACAGAATACTAAATCTGAAACCACATCCAACACAAGCATTTCATTTATTTCCAGTTAATAATACGTATAACACAACACAAATATAATATTAAATAAAAACGGAGCGTTGTTGAGGAGGAGGAGGAAATTATATTAATTAAAATGAGTTTCAATGTTAAAAATTTAATGTGTCCATAGTTATTCATGTGACAAGAGCCAGTTGCGTGGCTATTAGTGATGTGCCGATATCCGTATCTGTATCCGCAGATCCTAGTTAGAAAAAAGATCTGCATCCGTATCTGTTACTTCTTGGTGGATCTTGAATCGATCTTTTTCATTAATCATTATATTTTATTACGCTAATGAAATTCTGAATATCTGTAAGTGGCAATTCAATACCAAAAGTAATAAGTTTGTTTCTAAAATTAAATATTTAAACGTTTATTATAGTGAAGAATAGGTGAAAGAGAGAACAGGGAGAAGCGAGTTATATGGTATTAATCACTACATATTATAAAACAAAATGTTCCGTCGCATCTGTCTGTCTGTTCGCGATAAACTGAAAAACTACTGAACGGATTATCATGCGGTTTTCACTAATACACAAAGTGATTCATGATGAAGGTTTAGGTGTATAATTTGTTAAAATTGTATGTAAATTTATTGAAATATGATGATGATTTTTGAAGACGTCTCTGCTACCCGTGCGAAGCCGGGGCGGGTTGCTACTTAAACTATATAATGAGGGCAACCTTCAAATCTTTCGATATACTTAGGGGTCGTCCATTAATCACGTAATGTTTTTTAGCAACTTTTAACCCCCCCCCCCTCTGGTGATACGTGGTAAGGTTTCAGACTAACACCACCCCCCTACCCAAAACCACGTGTATTTTTTTTAAGTAAAAATGATCTTAAAAAAATCAGAAAATTATCTTTAAATTCAGATATAATCTACTGCTGGAAAATTGAGCACTCAGAAATTGTTGCCTGGGAACGGCCAGTCACACACCGCTTTTCGGTTAAGAAATCGCGCGTTCAACGAATGAATAAATACACGTGATATCTTACTGTCTTACTGTTCCGTCACAAGTCGGTCTATTGCAAGGGACCTGGGATACCCTAAGCATAGGCCTGCCATCACTTAAATTACGAACGCCGGACAAAAACTTTAAAAAATCCGGACACATTGGTGAAATCGAGATTCTTTCCCGGACACTTAAAAGAAAACGCCGATTCCATTGAAATTTTTAGCTTGTTAACGGTTTGTCCCTTGTCCCTTGATACAGAGAGTCCGGGTTTTGCCCGGACACTTTTTAAAAACCCTGCCCGGACGCTCCCCGGACGCCTTCTAAACTAGGACAAATCCGGGGAAACCCGGACGGATGGCAGCCCTACCTAAGAAGGAAGCCTAACCCCCTAACAAAAAAGTTATAATATAATGTTATTTTTTATTCTAGTTATGGAAAGTAACGAAAGTGTTACATTTGCGAGTATCTTGGTCTGGTTGGAAGATCCGCGTATGGCGAGACACGAGCGCGGACGCTGGCGAACGTAGCACAGCGCGCGCCGATGCTGAGGCCATGAGATACTTATCCATGCTGCTTTACCCACTGTGCATAGCAGGAGCAATATACTCACTAGTATATGAGCCACATAAGAGGTATGTGTATAATACTAAGAATATGTTGGGCATAACATATAACCCTTTCAAACGCGTCACGAAAAAATCGCTGGGGACTTTTCTTTAGTAAAGGATTAGTTAATTCGTACTCTGTCTAGCAACTGCCTAGAATGTAAGATCTTGCAGAGGTTATTCCAATGGAGTAGGTACTAGTAGGTAATAGTACGCAAAGGGAGTATTGGGAGTAGCGGATGTAGTTTACAGTTGGTTTACTCTGTGATAATTATATTTGAATGGTGTTTAGAAATGTTTATGGGAATGAGAACTCAGTTTTGAAGTCCATATAAGTATATTATTTTCTGTGTCAAAACTACTCCACGCCTTCGTTTTATGTGATTTTTGTGACTATGTTTTTTTTCTTGTTTTAACACCTGTACTTGACGTGAACAGTTTTTTTTTTAACAATTTTGTTCGGATACATTTAAAAAACCGCAAAGTAACTACTAGATAGCATTAATTAGACCTTAAATCGGCCAGGCATATACATATTTAATTATGATTCTTATGGATTTCTTATTTTTAACCCCCGACGCAAAAATGACGAGGTGTTATAAATTTGACGTGTCTGTGTGTGTCTGTCTGTGGCATCGTAGCTCCCGAACGGATGAACCGATTTTGATTTTGTTTTTTTTTGTTGGAAAAGTGAATTAGTCGGGAGTGTTCTTAGATATAATTCAAGAAAATCTGTTCAGCCGTTCGAAAATCATCAGCTCTTTTCTAATCGTTGAAGGGATTTTCGAGTCGGGGGTAGTTTAAATTGTAAATTTATAGTGTCAAAAGGCAATGACCACTAACGAAAAATTGTGCTATGATTGTTATTCGCTTACGATTTACGTAAAATACGATGAATGTTTTATTTTTGCTTTTTTTAAAGTGAGATGTGGTTGGTGGGATATGTATTTATTAGTATTTTGATTGTCTGCAACATAGGATAATAAATTTCCTAAGTACAAAAAAAAATAGTTAAAAAAAAATAACCTAAAATATCTGTTTGGTATATCTTTCAGACAATACATGTGCCGAATAGATTTATATCTTAAAAGTATACTTTGTTCATATGGAAACTTGAAAAAATATTACCGTCAAGTTCAAAATGACTCAAATCACTTTATTTGCGGGAAAAGTGGTACAGTGACTGTTCACTTATTGTTCTCTTAAAAGGGCACCTTACACCTGTGCTAATCGTATGTTTACATTCTCTTTTTTATTTCAGCTGGTACTCGTGGGCGTTACACAGCATAGTCAACGGAGTTTACGCATTCGGCTTCCTATTCATGCTCCCACAGTTGTTCGTAAACTATCGCCTACGTTCTGTCGCCGCGTTGCCGTGGCGGGCCTTTATGTACAAGGCTTTCAACACCTTCATAGATGATGTGTTCGCCTTTATTATAACTATGCCGACGGCACACCGAGTCGCCTGCTTTAGAGATGATCTGGTCTTCTTAGTGTATTTGTATCAGAGATGGTGAGTTTCCTTTTAATCTGACTTTAACCGAAATGTTTATTGATTTTAAAACTGACTACAGCTACATTTAACCATAATTGGACCGATTTAAGCAAAAATAATCCAATCCACAACCTCGAAAATGTTGAGGAAGAAAGACTCAGTCTTTGATATGTTAAAATATACCTTATTCGGAGAACATAGGTCACAAAAACTCAAAATTATCGAGGTTGTGGATTGGATCTTTTTTGCCTCAATCGGTCCAATTAGGCTTATTATCGTAGGGAGTTATACAGACATGAATTGTCAAATTTGATTGCGAATTGGTATGCATTACTTACTTTCAATTTGAATTTTAGATTACATAAATAAGTATTCATTAAACTCATTATGTTCACTTAACACTCGCCACTGAATAAGGAGCACTATGATTTAATCTCTAAATTGAAATAAGTACCTACCTATCTTAAATATAAAAATTACGTACCCCGAACTGATTTTAATGAAATTTAGGCTATAGTTTTGTGGGCAGGGTAGGTATGAGTCGCTAAGGAACAAAGTGAACACGAAAATATAGTCAAAACAGCTATAATCGCGAGTAATTACTTAACAAACAAATCACAATTTAACTAGGTAGGTATTAAGGCAATTACGGAACGCGAGACAGTTTCTATGACGACACTTCTACACTCTACTCTTCTCTCATTCTACACTTCTATTCTTTTATCTTAAACAAGATAGTCCCGTCGGTCTCGCACGCCGACTCGTAGACTCTGTCGAGCGCCAACAGATGCTGCATGCGTGCCGTGTTGACAGCATGCTATGTGGCGTGCGTACCTGCATGCGTGCATACGACAGCGTGGCTACTAATTATTGCCGATTACGACATATATTATAATTTTTTTCATATTTTTAACCCCCGACGAAAAAGAGAGGAGTTATAAGTTTGACGTGTCTGCATCTCTATGTGTCTGTCTGTGGCATGGTAACTCCCAAACGAATGGACCGATTTAAATGCGCTCTTTTTTTATTTGAAAGGTGACTTGATCGAGAGTGTTCTTAGATATAATTCAAGAAAATCTGTTCAGCCGTTCAAAGATAATCAGCTCTTTTCTAATTGTTGAAGGAGTTTTTTGAGTTTAAATTTTAAATTTATGCTATACAAATATTCTATATATTAGTATTAATATTATTGTTTAAAAATAAAACAGTTGAACTCGCTCCATATGAAATCTTACAGTATATGATGTAAGGGACATGATTTCCGTTCATATATGAACAGTTCAACTAGGTCACTATAAGACTTTTTATTAAAAAACACTAAAGGTGGGTCTTAAATTACTATTTAAGGGTCCGTTAGGCCTGCTATTAATAACATTTTTATTCCAGGTTGTATCCAGTAGACAATACGCGCACAGACACAGCTGGCAGTATGGATGAAAATCCAGAAGAGTTGGAACCCGTCAAGGGACCTGCCAAGAAAAAAGACGATTAAATGTTAACGAATAATTAATGCATTTAAATAATTTGTACCCAAAGAGGCTGTTTGTGGTGCTACCGGTGACAGCGCCACGACTGGTTAGACAATATTTATATGTTTGTTTAATATAATTATTTAAATATTTTGGAGTTTTTAATTCGATGCGTTAGATTGTTCTGTCGTTTTTTTGTTTATAAATAATAAGTAATGTATAGTAGGCGTTACGCACCTTGAACACGAAATTGTAATAAAAATTATATTTATTTTATCTGTCAATTTTGTGTGCCAACGACATTAATACAATTAATAATTCAATGTTAGTTATAAATATTTTACAAGGTTCGTAAATCCAACTTTTGAATTAATTATTTAAAATAACTTAATTTGATTTTTACATATTATATGCTGAATTTGACAAATAATATTATGTATAATATATTTTAACTGTATCGAACTAGAAATTAGAAGATAGTTGTTATAAAAAGGTTATGTAAAGTGTTGGTAGTAACATGTTTACAACTGTAATACTGACAATTTTAAAGAAAATCCAGTGCATTAACAATTTTAATTGTTTGTTGTAGAGTTCCATTAAAACCTAAGAGATGGAGTGGAAAACGGGAAAACTATTCTTTGAACTGATCTTCTTGATTTAGTCGATTTTAATTTGTTGATAACATATTTTTAAATTTTCCAGCATTCATTTATATAATCAAATATATTTAATCTGATACAAAAATGTTATTAAAATAAAATGTATTTGTTCGACTATGTAAGGGGTTAAACTTAATCTTTATTCTACTTATTTACAAGACGGGCGGACTAACCTCTTCTAACTGTCAGCTTTAGCTATAAAAAGATATATATGAAAATTGTAATAAATTCCTCAATTGGAAAAATCCTTGCTGCTCACGAAAAGCTTTACAAATTGTGTATTGACGTACACAAAGAACGCCCAGACTCAGCACAATTATCTATTAATCTCACAATAGTTGGTCCCACGTGGGACTTGAACTCATAACATTTGTGGCAGGTGGTGTGGTTGCAATAACTTTATTTAATGATTTCAAGGCTCCTGAAATGATGGAGAATTTTAATTTAAATCAAATAGCTATAAAAGTTTCTTCGTATATTATTATAATAGGGTAGATGACTGTCAAGTCAAATCAGTATCTTTTTAGTAAACGTCAAAACGGTAGGTTTGATAATTTTTTGTATGAAATACTAAGGCTTGACGTCAGGCTTTACTGTTGTCAAATCATTCAATTTTAATGTTAATTTCAGCCATAGGACGTCCACTGTTGGACATTTGGACATAGGCCTTCCTTAATTACTTTCGAACAGACCAGTTAGAATCGACTTGCATCCACCGACGGCCTGTGATCTTTACAAGGTCGTCTGCTCACCTCGTTAATGGACGTTCTACGTTGCGCTTTTGGTCCGTGGTCTCCATTTGAGAACATCTCGGGCCCATCGTACTTCCGTTTTACGTGCTATGTGCCCTACCCACTGCACTTTAATTTGCTGACCCGTTCGGCTATGTTTCGTTCATCTGCGGATCTGCAAGCATAGCCTTCTCGATAGCTCCATGAGCGACTCTGAGCTTGCTTATCAAGCCCATAGTGAGAGACCACGTTTCGGATCCATATGTCATTACTGGTAACACACACTAGTCAAAAACGTTTGTTTTTCAAAGTGGCAGTAAACAGTTTCGGTAATATGACATCTCCCAGTCTTACGCCTTTCATTAAAGGAATTGCCTTTGAATTCCGCTCTTGTACTCAGACTTAGATTCTGGCGTTGCTGTACAAACACTTCAATACTTCGATGTACCGGTAGTCAAATAGGGTAGCAGATCGCTGGAATTTGAAATTGAGTCTCAAGCACCGCCCATGTATCGATCGAATCAAAGGCTTCCTCATAGTCCACAAACGCTAGACAATGAAAAGTTATATTCTTCGGTCTTCTGTATAACTTGCCCAAGCGTGTGGATGTAGTCTATAGTACTGATGCCTTTTTAGAAATCAGCTTTTTCGAGATCCTGGAAGTCGTCAAGTCTACGATCGAGACGATTTGTGATGATGATGACCCTCGAAAACAGCTTATATATATGGCTCAGAAGCGAGATGGGTCTATAGTTCTTCAATAAGGTGCTGCTACCCTTCTTAAAGAACATCACCACCACAGTACCTTTCGATCTCCCTTAACACTTCTGTTTTGGTCGAAGCTATACTGCCATCTTCCCTTTTTAGCTTCGTCATCCGGCTTTGCCCAGTAGACATCTCTTGTAAACACTTTTGAACCTTTGTTCCGCTCTATCGCCTCTTTAATGCGATTTGTATTAAAGACCGTATCTTTATATCTCGGATATCGTACCGCAATTTCCGGATTTGTCTATTGAGCTGCCTATGTGCCTCGACGTCATCCAGAGACTGCAGTCGCAGCGAGCGTCGTTCAGCCATAAGATTAAGGGTGTGATCTGACAGATTTTGGGATCTTGTTGTACGGTGGGCCTTAAAGAACTGAGACCCCACCGTATAGACACTTCCTACGAACCGGTTATTGATCTCGTCCACAGAAGCATCTTCCAGGCAGTCAAAGCGATATGAGAGCTCCAGTTGAAAGCTCTCGAGGATTTGGATATGGGCTCGAGTTGATCGTAGCGTTAAACTTGTACGGTCCCGTTTGATGAAGTCCAATCAAATGGGACCGTTCAAGTTTAACGTTTATATTCAATGTGCCTCTCACCATTCGGTGATCAGTACGGGTTTTCACCCTGTAAATCATGGAGACATCATTGAATATCTGTTTCTTATTTGTCACGATGAAGTCTATCTCATTTCTCGTGGAACCACGCGCAAGCAGCGTTCGGCGCCCGGAAAGGGTAGGTATTTAAAACGGCAGGTATGGATATTTTTGCAGGGATCTATTTATCTGTTAGCTAGTAACTACTCAGTAATCTGTGTTTTCACTATCCGCCGCTTGTTGGTCCAAGCGGTTGTTCTGATAAAAGATTAACTGAGATTAGAGAGAGAATTATTTAACTGCCAAGTTAGTGTATTTTTCTGAAACGATAGGTTTGCGGTTCGGTAATTTACACAGCAAAATAAAGCATGATGTCAGGCTTTACTTTTGTCCAAGATATTCACTTTTAATGCCAATTTTTCGATAATCATATACAAGCTTTCCAGCTTATAATGAAAACAGACAAAATTTTTCAGAATATTCATAGTATAAATTCTGACTGGAGGCGAACTAATTTACCTTGATTATAAGAAGCTACGATATTAGCGCAGGTTAAAACACATTTTTATACGACTTTTGAAATTTAAATAATAACAGCATATGCAGTAAAAGCATATTTAGTTACGAAAGATGTAGGACAGGTATCGAAGTGTAAGTTAGTTTTCTAAGAATTTATTAATGCTGTAAAAAAAACAAATTTACTGTTTTGCAACTACAATAGGATAGGCTTAGGTATAGCCATGGGTGTACCCAGCTTTTAGCCCAGGGGGGGAGCAAAATTTATTTTTGCCGTCACAGGAGGGGGGGGGGCAAAATCTGATTTTGTCTTTCCAGGGGGGCAAATCAAAAATTTTACTCAAAATTACCTTAGTACTAAGCTTGCTAAAGCCAGGAGAGGGGGGGGGAGGGGTGCTGCCCAGGAACAGGTTACAAATTGTTGAACTTCGATTGAAATATATTTATATGATCTAAAAGACACTCCACTGTTATGAGTTGAGGCTACTTATTTAATATTATTATGCATAAAATGAGTATTATTTTTATTGTGTTGCAATGATACATTGTATTATTTGTTTAAATGTTCTTAACCACTTGGTGTTGTTGTTGATACCAATGACAGATTACAACATTTACAAATTTTACTTACGTTGTAAACTCATGAATTAAAAATAGAAAAATTTGGAGAATATTAAAAGGTAGGAAAAAAGGGAAAACAATTAAAGAAAAGGGGTATTAACAATAAAAAAGGGGTATTGTTTATACTGATGGATTGGGAAGTGTATGCAACAGCCCGAGTCAGGTGCAACAGTCTGGTCAGGGTCTGGCTGTTGGCGGGAAGTCGAGCCTTCTAACTTTATTGGATGTTTACATTCATCTCGTATTTACTTTTTGACGGTCCAATTGGTAAATGTATGAGAGTTGCTTATTCCGAGAGGCAAATTTTGTAAATGTAAAAATGCGTTATATTATGTACAACATTGTTAACATCACAGCTGCCATGTCTCGACCTGCCTTAGCTTTAGATATAGATAGTGATGATATGATTAATTTTAATAAGCTCTAGGTTAGTCTAGATACTGTAATTGTTATCTAAGCTCAATTTGGTTCATATAAAATATGTTTATGTAATACCTTGAAGCCACTAACATCCCAAGATTCATCGCCGTACCTTACTCGGCATACATGCAATAAAAATGCAATCTGATATCTAAAGATATCCGTTTTGATATTATTTGATAAGCATTACTTCTTTGTCAAATGTTTTAAAATTGTTCTAAAAGAGACAGCTAAGAGGGGTCGTCCATTAATCAAGTCATGTTTTTTAAGTATTTTTTAAACGTCTCCCTCTCCCTTGGTGGTTTGGTTTTAGACATACCCCCCCCCCCCCCCTAGCCAAAATCACGTGTATTTTTTTGGTTCAAAATATATTAAAAAATTTCAGAATATTATCTTTAAATACACATATAATAGCGCGTTCTACGAAAAAATAAATACACGTGACATCTCACTACACCCCCCTCCCCTCTTGTGATAATTCGTGATTTTTTCCGAACCCCCTCCCCCCTTTCGAGGTTCACGTGATTAATGGATAATCCCTAATAAATTTTAGATTTAAAATATTGTAAACATATACCATATACGACTGACTGGCAA
The DNA here is from genome assembly GCA_963859945.1 of Euplagia quadripunctaria. Classification (NCBI taxonomy): domain Eukaryota; kingdom Metazoa; phylum Arthropoda; class Insecta; order Lepidoptera; family Erebidae; genus Euplagia; species Euplagia quadripunctaria. Next base: position 7,588,360 of record OY982561.1, on the reverse strand, counting down.
CATAGCATTTACAAATTACAATTTTTCAATAATGTTGTTGAATTTAAAGGAAAGTATGTAGGTGTATTTTTCCTCTTCATTACGTACTTTGCCGTTGTATAATATAAAAAATATTTCTTTTAAGCAATATTCTTCTTTTGTTAATACACTGGTAACACAGAAAAAAAGGCATTTTAATAAAATAAAATCATCTCAAACAGCTCTCCAATGTGAAAGTACCGGCAAGCGCAGTAAATTTCTTCTCAAGAAAAATTCTAATTGGTTAATAAAATTGTTCCAACAAAGTTCTAGAACTTTGTATGACATATAAACTTATTTACATCTTGTAAAGAGGATATATTTGGCAATAAAAATAAGTAGCTAAAAATATTTAGTGAAATAATTGTGAATCTTGCTAGGCTTAAATATAATTATACAAAATATAAGTGTTCTGATAAAAATATAATATTATTATAGTGTATATATGAGTACCTACCGTATAACCCTACTAGCCTTACAGTCTAAGAGCTTGTCGTAAAGGTTAAATATTTATTTTTTAACTGTGTAGGTTGTTCAGGACAGTTTCATCATTGTTACAATGAAATGATATGGCATAGACAAAATGACTTCACAACAATTAAGATTGAATTTTTATTATTAAAACGATGCTATGTAATAAATTCTGAAATGTTCCTTTTAATCATAAATTCGTAAACATCCTGAGGGAGTAATTTTTATAGCGCAAACAATATTACTTTACAATAAATGTTTTTTTTTAATTACTAAAAGTATTTTTAATTTAACCATTAATTTTACATGTTCCTTGACGCAGGTTATTATCGCGGAGGAATTGGTTAGAAAACCTCCACGTGGTACACCCTGGAGGCCTGGAAACGTGGGCGATGACGCTGCCTTTTCCTCCTCCGTTTTTAAGGAGGGCGTCATCGCCAACACGCAGTGTATCCATCTTTTTTCATTTCTTTCCTATTTTTTTCTTCTATTTCTTTTCGTAATGTATTCATTTCTGACTGTGTCCATCCTACTCACACCACACATCCATCTCATAATTCGCTTTTCACTATTCAATCCATCCGTATAAGCAATATTTCTTTCATTCAAGCTTTCCTTCCATTCAAGCTTTCCTTCCATTCAAGCTTTCCTTCCATTGCATTCCCCTAGTGTTGCCCTCTATTACCATTACGTAAGTGGGATCAAATTGTTGTTTTTTTTGTGACATAGGGAGCGAACGAGCAGACAGGTCACCTGATGGTAAGTGACTACCGCCACCCATGGGCACCTGCAATTCAAGAGTCACAAGTGCATTACCGGCCTTTAAGGTGAGAGTTGGGGAAGAGGGGGAGAAGGGGGGCAGAGGGGGAGAGGGAAGGGTTATGGCCTCACTCTTCAATTTCCTGCAGGTTTTCTATGAGGCCGGGTGATACCACTCCGACCTCAAAGGTGACACCTCTGTTCGAGCTACTGTGCTTAGCAAAATGTGGGTGTTCAAAACGCCTCTGCCTACTTCTTAAGCGATAGAGGCGTGAGAATTACGAAAATAAAAAACGTTAGTGAGACTGATTACAATTGTTTTTACTTGCTACTTCATTATCAATGGCAGGACGTGTCGTAAGCTGTGCGAGACACCCAACTCTGACTCCTCTTTCTTTAGGTACTTTTTTGCCGGTTTTGAAGATTAACTGCTACAGGAGGACTCGATATTTTTATAAATTCCTATAGTATCTTCGGTCGAACTTTTTCAGCTTTAACAGCCCACACGTAATTTGTAATTAATCTTGTGTCGATTTCTTAGACTGACTAGGGATTGAAAATACTTTCTAATTCGGCTTTTAACGACTACCTCATGTGTGGTAAGAAACTAATTTTTTTAAGGCCGCAACTTTTGGTAATTGTTCCAACACGTAGGAACGACAACCGACAGTATTTGGCCGGATATTCGGTGAAACATCAATCCGTTTAGCTCTAAATGTGACTCTACTATTAATGTGATCCCCCAAGTCATTGGCTGTGACCGCGCCTGCACACACCTACTTACATTATTGCGTAGGCCGATAAGTTTAAGGAAGACTCTCAAGAAACAAGTTTTCTTACCGTTTACTCCTTTATTATAACAAAGATAGATATGCATATAAGCTCAGAAAATTTGCCAAATTATTCATGTTTAGTTTACGTTATAATGTAATAATCTAAATATCTACCTACTAGATAACCTGATTTTGTGCGACTGTATCAGTAAAACAGTTATTTAATATCCGTGACAGATTTATTATAGGTCTGTGTAGGTATAGAATAATGATAACAGTAGTACAGTGATTACGCAATTTGAACATCAATTATGATTAGGTACCAGTTCGTGTCTAACTGCGCTGCGTCTCGGCGGTGTGTGTACACAAAACTAGTTGACATATAACGTTTGTTGTTTTTAATAGTTTATTTACTGTAACATGTTATCTATGTTATAGTTATAAGATGGATTTCATATTTGACTTCTTCCTACATTTGGGGCTAATAACTGGTGTATTGGTGCTCTATTTATTACTCTTTAAGAAACAGAAACCTGACAGCGGAAACTATAAAAGAATCGGTGAGTATTTTTTTGTACCTAATGATAGATTATGACATAGTGTATATAGACATGTTGTGTACTAGCTGGTGCTCGTCACCTTGTCTTCATAGAATTAGTAGGTACTTCGAGAAGCCTACTTTTTTCTCGAAGCTATCATCAATCTCATGATTGATTTTGATACATGATTTATTTCTTACCAAAAAGTCTTATATCATAAATGATCTAATCCAAAAGAATTTTTATAAAATATCAAAAGCGATAAAAGTATTTTTTTGATATTGATTCAATTTTATACCTACTATCGAATCGTCGTACATAGTAAATAAATAAATATATTTTTTAAAGGCAGGCATAATGCTCAAATCATAAATAAAATCAATATTATTTATTTCAATTGAACCAATTATAGGTATTTTTGAATTGTCAGGAGTACTTAGTAGTCAGTCAGACTATGTCAGTCGTGAAGCTAGTTGTTTGTTCCAACACGTAGATCCTATAGAGAAGAACAGGCAAGAAATTCCAAGGACACTCTTTTTCAACATGTTTTTTACAAGTCTCTCCTTACATCGCTTATAAGCGCAAATAAAATGTGAGGAAAATGTAGCGTATTGTTCTAAAAATATAAACACTAATATATATACCTATAGGTACATATAGTAGTAATTTGTGCGACTGCTATTACCTATAGGTAATAGCAGTTCTGAGATGACCAGTCCCGGCAGCCACAACCAACGGCACTCGTTCACGTCAGCCAGCCATCGTTCATCTTAACCACTGAATACATAATAGTACCTTAACTTAATATATTAGGTCTTTACTAAAATAAAAGTGCCAGACATTTTACTTTGTCTGAAATTAGTGCCATACAACCCCTTATATGTATTAAAAAGTGCCCAAAAAGGGTATTTTATTTCGAATGAAACTCAAAGAAATATGTTTTATAACATAAAAACAAGGTGCCAGACAGACATTTTACTTTGTCTGGAATTAGGGCCGGACGACCCTGAACTTGTAAAAAAGTAGGTACCCAAAAAGGTATTTAAGTTCGAATGAATTAAAATAAATTAGACATTAATTTAGGTACATAAAAAAATTGGTTGCCTGTAAAGTCGGTATACGGGCGAAAGTTTTACGTGACAACGACTTTGAGTGGTAAAATAATTTTAATGTGAATATTCATTCGTATAGTAGGAAGAAGGATGAAATAATAGTAACAATTTAAAACATTTATTTATACAAAGAATTATATTTAAAACGCGTGCCTCTCACTCGCTCTCATTGTGAGCGCATAACGTGAGCGGAGCGTAACGCAGTTTCTTGAAGTGTCACCCGGCAAACCAATTTATAAGACGTTGTCACGTCAAAATAAAAGTCCAAGACATTTTACTTTGTCTCAAACTAGTGCCAGCAGACGACCCTGAACATGTGTCAAAAAAGTGTCCATAAAAGGAAGGTATTTTATTCCGAATGAAACTCAAATAAATATACATATATTATGTCACCAATGTTAAAGATGTTATGTTAAAGATTGATTAGACTGTTGGTCTAGTGGTTAGTGATCCTGACCGCTATGCTTATAGGTCGTGGGTTCGATTTCCACCTGAGTCTGGTTGTTCTTTGTGTCCGTTGTTTGTATGTTTGTAAAGTTCCCCGCGACACAGGAGTAATTCCTAATGCGGGAGTTGTCTTATAAAAAAAGAAAAAAAAAGATACTTGATAAAAGCGGAATTAAGGTAAAAGTTTATTTAGTCCTTTTAAACCAGTCAGCCTGTAACCACGGCCAGTATAACCTGGCTATGTAATACCTATTAAGCACGTGATTGCGTTAATTCCCGGTAACATAATTATGTGGGTACCCTACCATTGCCGAAAATAAGGAAATCAAAACAAACACATACCCCCTCACATATAATATTAGTTATGTATAAAGATCATCTTGAGCAACAAGGCGGCCTAAAAGTAGCCTATAGTCATAATTAATTCGTCTACAATCAATAGTTTGTTATCTTATTAGATCCTACACGATGTCGACCTTTGATCTATTATAAATTATAATATTTTAAAGAATTATTTAAATATACCTACAGCTGACCAACTGGCAACTCATATATCTACATAATATACCTACCTACCTACCTACCTATATAGTCTAATATAGTGTTATCTGTTTCTGAAACGTTGCATATACTATGAGCTTGTTGAGCCAGCCAGCTAGACCACTCACGCATATAACCGGTTATAGTTTTAAGTGGTTACTAGCAGTTCCCGCACGGCTTCGCTCGCGTGTACATATTTATATATTTTACACGGAACCCTAATTCTTTTTGCAAAATAAAAGTAGCCTAAGTTACTCCTTATAACACCAGCTATCTGCCAGTGAAAGTCCCTTGGAAATCGGTCCTCCCGTTCCGGAGGTTATATAGGTATCGTGCAAATAACTGTGAGCTTAAAAAAAACTATTATTTTGATAATACAAACAGACACTTTAATTTTATTTATTTATATTGATAAATTATATATGTGCGTAGATATTCCAATTGTTAACTATGTAAGTAAGAACAAATTACAAAAAAAATATTTACATAATTATTATAATGGTCAGCTATTATTTCTAGATTGAACAACACGTCATCAGATAATACTAGCTGTATTATCTGATGACGTGTTGCTCAGCCACGGTAATATTATTTATACAGTATTCTATCTTCGGCTCGTGGCTCGTGGCTAGGTGGTAACCGAGTAGGTTAGCATATTACAAAGTTAAGTAATACTAGCCAGGTCATTCTTATCACATTGAGACCCCTCCGTGCCTCGGAGAGCACGTTAACCCGTCGGTCCCGGGTGCCATCCAAACATCTGTGGCATTCGTTAAGGGTAGTTGCAGCCCTAAAAACGCCGACACCCTGGTTTAACTACAGAACTTCGATATCGCCTAGTACTTGGGTTGTGGAGTGGATGGTGGATGGCATTCGCGTCGCGTAAAATATCAAAGTTCTGCCGCATCGTAGTTAGACTGAAAGCCGACCCCAACTTAGTTGGGAAAAGGCGCGGAGGATGAGGATGATAGTATTTTATCTTCATACAAACGGTCGGAAGTTCGGGTATACACTTGTTTCACAACCAGTTGCGAATGCACCGCAGTGACGAACGAATGGTGTGATGCTTTTGTAAGCAGTAAGCTTGCGATTTGTGTATTTGATTGAAATAAGTACATGTACCTACTTACTTAATATGGTAATGGATTTTTTAAATATTAAATATAACAACAAAGCTTTTCGTACATCTCAGTCGAGGCGTACATATTTTTCAGTCAGGGTGGTTTTATTAAATCTACCAATCAAAAAACATAACATGTATTTTTATTGAACACTTCCTACTTCATTTACAACAAATTTCATTTTTTAAATAAAAATATATATTTTAATATTTACAATCACAAAACTAGAAAAAAACTCAAGTAAGTAGATGAAATTAAAACACTGTAGGCGACCCTTTCGCGTGTTGACGTACCTATGCCATAATTATTTCAAGGACAGCGCCTGCGGACAATACTGGAAAGATATTATTACCGCGGCTAAGCTGCGTACCGGCTTTGATAAATGAATTAACCTGCATTTATTTTCCTATATTTTTGAAAGATTATTAGTAGACGTCTTCGTCATTGCCGTAGGTGTTTAATATTAAAGGTCCGTCCAAAGTCCTGTTTATTCTTTAGGTAGGCTCGTATCAATGTACGAGTATGAGAGGTAAGTAGATTGAGCATAAACTAAGTTTATGAGATTGAGTGAATGAAAGACACAAATGAAAGTGACCTTACTCATATGCTTTGATTATTTACCCGTGTCCACGCGTATTTTAGGCGACCGGCGCGGGCGATAGACATTTAAATACACGAATCGAAGCATCACCTTGTGACTATATAACGGTAAATAATCAACACTAATTTGAGTGAGCTGACTCAAACACAATTGTACCTATTATCTGCTCTTGTTGCTGCGCTTATTTTTGTATACAATATAGTAGTATTTTCAGTATAGACCACTGTAAATTCCCAGGTTCCAACTTCTAGCGATTGCCACAAATTACCGTTGGGTGTTGTGTGAAAGTTTATTTTTTAACAAGGTCATCAATACATTAATACAAATAAATGAAATTGAAGTGTCTGTTTGTAATGTTAAATAATAGGTTTTTTAAACTCATACAGTTATTTGCACGATACCTGTGCCTAAAAATCAGTTTTTAAATTTTTTGTCTGTCTGTTCCGGGCTCCGGCTAATCACCACTAATGCATCCTTTACTAAGAAGTTTACCAGTACATTATAATTTCTACTTTTACCATCGTTGTAACGTAGTATTTTTCATGATTCATTGTCGTTTTTGAACCTAAAATATACAGGTGATTTTTTGTTAAGTATGTTTACCTTCAGAGTCACTTACCATCAGGTGACCCGTCTGCTCGTTTACCCCCTTTAATAAAAAAAGGAGTGTTATGAGCAGCACAAGTATATTTAAAAAATTTAAATCCCTTTCAATAAACATTGAATGTCTGAAGTCCTGAAATTTTCCCTCTTAATCCTATACCGACAGTGCGGCGGCGCTGGAGCATTCGTTTCCTGCGTCAGATATCGCGGTTCTTATTCCCGCTCATTGCAAAGATGTATTTGTGTGCATACATGTGCATGTCTATCTTAAATTGGTCAAGATGTTTGTATGTTCAAAGATATTGTAGGAATCTTGTCTTTTATTCATGTTTTGGGGCTAAAAATTTGATTTTTGTAGTTATTTCCCTATTACTTTAAACAAAGTATGTGTATTTGTTTTGCGAAATGTCTTACAATAGAAATTGTATCCAAGAACGTATATCCGTGTTCTACATCCCATAGCCATGCTTAGTTGGGTTTAGATATTGCTGTGTGACATGTCCCAGAACATTATTATATTGCATTTTTAAGATAACATTACCCTTTTACAGGTTGGAATTATCAACTGAAGCTGTTACTCGCACGGTTTGCTGTAAGACGGTGGAAGTCACGGCTGTCACCAACACGGTTAGACGAGTTGCCTCGGCCCGAGCAATACGAGGGATGGGACAACTTTGCCTTGCGCACTTCGGCCACGGATGGCTCAACAGTATTATTAGGTATACGCAAGCAGTGCGGTAGACAGCCACTGGCAGAAGTGGTGTTATACGTTAAGCTACCTGATGGAACTTCTTACAAACTACTACGTAAGTAAACAAGTCAGTAAACTCTGTACGTTCATATAGAATCTTCCTCAACAACTTAAATTATTAGGCCACACATACATTACATTTGGTAGATAGACTGACCTGCTAGTGGTTAGTGACTCTGACTGCTAAGCCAGAGGTCTAGGGTTCGATTGCCACCCAGGACAAATAGTTGTGTGATGAGCATGAGTATTTGTTCTGTATCTGGGTGTAATTTATCTATAATATGTATGTATTTAGAAATATATAAGTATGTTTATCAGCAGTCTGGTTACCATATCACAGGCTCTGCCTAGTTTGGGATCAGACGGCCGTGTGTAAGATGTCAAGGTATTATTATTATATATAAACTACTATGATAATATACAAAAGGGGGAAATTAATACAATCGTAAACATAATGTATTCTTACCAGCTAAAGTTTAAACTTAAAACAAATAGCTTGTTAAAAAACCTAGGCGACCTTGTCGGGATTTGTGATCTCTTCCAAGCAACCATTGGGTGGCAATAGGAGATCGAGGTATGATGTAGCCCGGAGTAGTAGATTCGACAGGTTGAGATTGATTGAGACAGATTGTCAAAATCCTTATACATTGTAACCTACCCACCTGCCACCTTTAAAAAACCTCTTACGACCCTACGTAGCACAATTTAGGTATTACTGCTGGTACTATTATGTATTCTGTGCCACTGGTACTATTATGTATTCTGTGCCATTGGTACTATTATGTATTCTGTGGTATTACTGAGTTGTGTCCGAGTTCCTTCTTTTATTCTTCTTCTCTTCTCTTTTATATTTAAAATACGTTTTAAATAGGTCTAACTCTGTTCGGATTCGATTAAATACCTATTAATACAATGTACGCAATGTTATCCAGCTACACCTGTCTGTAATTATGTAGATAAGATAGGCAAATAAAATTAGGTAAATAGCTGTATTGGTAGGTAGGTAAGAGTATATCGTGATATGGACTGTAATACGAATGAAAACTGTGTATGCTTTTGGCACAGAATACATAATGACTTCGATGTATTCCATAGTTAGATATAAGTTATTATCTTAAGAATAACTAATCGGTACCAGATGTTTAATGGTTATTAAGCCATCCCTTGCCATCCCTTACAGATTATCTATACAAAATCTTGAAACGTCTTTAGGTGGGGCAGTAAAAGAGTAAAAACATTTATTGTGGTCAATGAGTTTCATTAACCTTCGTCTTATTTCTGTAGTGTGGGGAAAAGGCCACTAGATTTGATCGGGCACAAAACTGTGTTGGAAGAGAATACAACAATATTTCGGCTGCCACTTACGGACGTAGTTGATCTTGGCCCTTTGTGATCTGGTATTACGGTTGTGGCTATCATGACAGACGGTTGGTTGTCTATACATATTTATTATTATAATATATAGGTAATATAAGTATATAGTGAGATCGAATCTATATTGTCATACATTAAGTTCAATTTTAATAACAGTTAATTGAAAGCAATTAACACACCAATTACTGGGGTCACATCACATTGCTGTAATTTGTATCCCATCAAAAACATAAATGTGAAAATGGGAGCCAAGTTCAATAATAAAAATATACATGGTTATCGACTATGCCAACAAAAGAATTGAGATCTAAATGGTTGCCAAGTTCTGTAGATAATCCTGAAGATTTGACTTGGCTAGTTTTAACTGCATACCAATATTTTAGAAGAGTGAGATATGTTGACCTTACAATATAAATATAGTACTATGTATTAAATTATTATAATACACTTAAAAGTGATCTGTAAAATTAACATTTTCCTGCGTTTACATTGTATAGTTTTTGTACATAGGCGCTAGGTATTAATAAATATCAGTTGTTTGGAATATATTTAAAATCGTAAAAATCACTGTTTTCTGATTTTTTCCTTTGCATAAACACAAATCCCTAGCTGGACGCCAAATTTCGGCTTTCTAGGTCATCGGGAAGTGGGTTAGGTTTTTGATTATCAGTGATAAAAATGCCGATTTTTAAACGATAATATCTCGATGTCTGTTTAAGCTGTATTTATGAAATTTGGGGTTCTAGTTAATCTAAGGGGTTTTAATAAATAAATAAAAATTCAAGTATTTATGTAAAATAGATTATTAGTTATTAACCGGTCAAAAGTGGCTCCAATGGTTCGTGTAACATAACACACGGCTGCTGCGTCCGCAGTTCCTTGTTCTTGAACTTGACTTGACACGCTGCCGCGTGTCTAGATTTGTTCCACCACCTATTGTTGTTCCAGAACACCCTGACACCGTAGCAAGTGTATGGGAAAACGTTGAAGGCGGTTGGAGCGCCGGTGGACTTAAGATACAAGTACTGGAGCCACAGAAAAGATACAGGTTTCTGTTCAATGGATGCATGACAAGAAACGAAGACGGTGTCACGCAGCATGTCAAACTCAATTTGGTGTAAGTCTACCTTTATATTTTCATAGTTACTACTTAATTACTGGTATGTTAGATGATTTTTAAATCGATAAAATGCATATACATACACAGTATCGGTAATATTTATATAGCCAGAAAACTCTGACCAAGCAACTGCTCAATAGTATCACCAGAACTGAGAGCAGAAAAGATTGTGTCAGCCATGCTCCAGTGCAGCACCAGTAGTAACCTATTCAAGCGGACGGCTAACAAGTATAGCCACACTATAAGTATAAACAAGAAGACTCATGTGACACATAAATGTTACAATGTATTTTAATTGACAATAGCTACGAGCGGTATATCATATATGTTCTATTAATTTCATGTTTAGCATCATTCAGATATTTCAGTAGTTGTTCCGTTCTTGCATGACATTGAATCATGTGATTTATGATTGTAGACTAGTTTAAAACAGCTCTTAGGTGCTTACCAAAATACGAATACACACAGCTACCTTCTTAATAACGAAATAATGTTTGGCATAATACGATTCTCAATATTGAGATACTAATCATGATAATTCTCGTCCAAGGACACTACCACGCATTGGTGAATTAAATTCATAAACCTTGGATATATTAAATAAGATAAAAGTTGGTTTTGGCATAGTCTTTTTTGTTGGGATATAAACTAATCCCATCTAAATATTTGTTTATGGATCATAGTTAAATTTAAAAAAAGATGATCAAAGCTAAGTAAACTAATAATTTATAATATGAATTTACTATTCAGTTAAGTATACTCGTAGATTTCTATTGTATTACTGGTTCTATCTGACCTACTAAAATGCCGATGAAAATTTAGTATTATAGTACTTGTCAACGGAAATTGGCGTGTATGTACTTGTGAACGAGAATAATGATGAATAACCACGCATGGTTGTTTGAACAACCATGCGTGGTTCATTTCTAGAGAATTCTAGATATTAACTTTACCGGTTTCTTATTCAGAAAGTGGAAAACTTGCTATCTGCATTGTGTTTATTAGACTTTGCTGTTTTATTTATGAATTTGGTTTTATTACTTTGTCATCAGCTGGGCATCAGCGACAAAACCAATTCGCTACCCCGATGATTGGAGTAACGAGCTAGCAGCACAAACATTAGCTCTGGAGAACTGGCGCGACGACAAATGGCCTTACATGCTGTAAGTCAAATAAAACAAATGAAAACATAGTTATCTACACAATATTTAACTACTGCATATTCATTTTAAAAATATTCCAAAGGCGGATGTATATTTTTTGTTAGCTGACGACTTAAAATAATAGTACGATCGTTTCTTTGTACACAATTCATGGGAATTACTATATGTTTATGTATATTCTCTGGGATTATAAACTCATCAATCTCCATCTACTATAGATGGGAACATAGGAACATTACTCATGGAAATTAGACTTGCAACGAATAGTGTATGGCCACATGCCGAATACAGAATATTCTGCAGGCTGCCTGGCCAAATAGCCGATTATTCGGCAAAAGTATTCGGCTGACGCGTGGCAGGAAACTTTTATCGACATTTTTGTTTCTTGTTTCTACTTTCCACTGTTTTAATGCCTCCCGTAATGACCCACCCATCTTCCTTATATATTGCGGAGAAAGCATAGACCATATTGAGACATCGAAAGATAAAACTCAGTTGCAACTATTGCTGGAAAATTCAGAAATATTAGTTCTCTGCAGCACAATCTTCCACTGCAAAATTTTTATTATGATTCAAATGCATGGACAGATGTTATGGAAGTTAATTATGTACGAGTATTTTATTGAGAGAATAAAAAAAGAAGAGTACAAAAAATATAATTATATTAATCGTTTTCTTTTACCAATTATCAGACTACAACAAATAAAAAAATATAAATACATACTCTCACACCTTTCTTAGTATACTGCCGATCTGGACAGTATACGTCATTCGAGGCCTACCCGCACCGACTCACCCATTTACAGGAGCCACCAACACAAAAACCGTAGTATTCGGTATTGGGCGAATAGTACCTAGATATTCGGTATTTTGCCGAATAGAATGAAAATTAGCTGACTAGGCCGAATACCGAATATTTGCCGAATATTCGTTACAAGCCTAATGGAAATTTGAAGATGTTGAATAGAATTTACTTTAAATTGGATTGAAACCGTAGGTAATTATACCTATACTTAATTACTACAAAAATATGTGGACTATACCATATTGCATTTATTCTCCTAGGTTGCGGGTAGAGAGTATGCTTGCATTTGATTTAAAAAGGTTTTTTTTATTTTATTATTTTGGGGCAATTCGACAAACAAAGAACTAGTATTCAGAGCCCAAAAAAGGTGTATACGAGCAATGTTTAATCTTAAAATTCAAGATAGCTGTGAACCTTACTTTAGACAATATAAAATCCTGACATTGCCTTGTCTGTACATTTTTGAAACCGCGACTTTTATAAAAATCAAATCCTGAACTTTTTGAGACTCTGGCAGATGCGGTCACTCGTAAAAGGAGAAAAAACACACAAAATAGATTGCGATTACATAAAGCAAATACGGCACTACTAAATAAGAGCGTATACTGCATGGCACCAAAAAATTATAAAAGGTTACCAGATGAATTAAAAAGCTTAAATAGTAATCTTTTCAAAAAACGTTTACATGACTTTCTAGTCAGTAAAACCTATTATAAAATTAGTGATTTTCTCGAAGGTAAATAATGTAACTAGAAAAACAAATTCATCATCTGGACATTCATATTGTTGACATTTTTAATTATTATTTTATACATGATTGACATTTTTATTATTTTATACCAGGTTAACAATTGTATTATTCTTTACACATGATTGACATATTGACATTTTTATTTCTGTATTGACATGGCTCTGATGAAATGAATTTAATTATTACTTATATTCCAAAATACCTGTTTGTCAGATGGTTTTGTTTGTATTATGAAATTGTACTATTCCCTTTTATTACTAGAATTTTATCATTAGAACTATTTATTTCAATTTTTACTATATATTTTTGCAACCTATTTAAAACACAATTTATTTTCAAATACTAAATAAAAATTATTATTATAAAATTTGCATGCCAGTAAAGGTAGATTAAGGAGCACGAATGTAATGTTAACACCACTGTATACCCTTGATCAACAAATAAAACATTTCTTTGTCTTCTACAACAGTGGCAAGTGGGAGGAAGGTGGCTGGCTTCTGTGGGGCACAGCACAAGGTCGTTTCCAGTCTTTCAACGACAACGGTGACATAGACGAGAATGTGTACCTTCGAACAAGGGGAATGAAAGAAAGATATTGGGCGCCTCATGCGTATCAGGGATTCAGGCGTTCGATTACTATCACTGCAGGGGCTCGCGATGGAACGGCTGTGCATCTTCGGTGTTTGTCTTACAAAAAAGTTTTGACTCAGTGAGTATATCTGCAGTTACTAAGGTTATTTGCCAAAGAAACGTTCGTTTCTAATAATAATAATAATGGAATGTCGAATTGGCGATCATTGTTCCGATTGTCATATCTGCTCATGGATTAATAGCCAAGAGCCTCGATCAACACCTTAAGAGGCTCGCGTTAGACGGTTGGATCAAGGGACTGATGCAGAAGGCAGTTCTTCTCGACACGGCCCGTATAGTGAGGAGGTTCCTGTCTTTGGAGCCCTAACCACCGGTATCTTGGTCCCTGTACCCGATGTCGGTGGTGTACTATTTTTTATATTTTTAAATATATATTTTTTATGTACATATTTAAAAATGTAATTTATATGGTAAAAGATAAATAAAGAGAATAATAATAATAAATGGAGAACTGTGTGGAATGACTATACGTAGGCCTGCCATCACTTAAATTGCCGACGCCGGACAATCTCTTCAAAAATCCCGGACACATGTGTGAAATCAAGATTCTTTCCCGGACACCTTAAAAAAAACGCCGATTCCATTTTATTTATTAAATTAAACAGCTTGTTCATCTAATAATTATAAGTTGCCTCTGGCACGGAGTGTCCGGGTTTTACCCGGACGCTTTTTGAAAACCCCGCCCGGACGCTCCCCGGACGCCCTCTAAACTAGGACAAATCCGGGGAAACCCGGACGGATGGCAGCCCTAACTATATGTTAGTATAATCTCTAAAGTTTAGAGAGTATACTAACGTATAGTTTAGAGTCTAAACTATAATAAAGTTGAAGAGTTGGTTTTTAGTCGGATTTTAGCAGGCCTTTAAAAAAGATATTTAGCAGTTTAGTTTTTAGTAGTATTTAGTTAGAAGCGCAGCAGTGAATTTTAATCTAATACATTTATATCGCATGCATTTAAAAAGAAAATTAGAAGAAATAAAAAAAGGATATCAATGTCACATATTTAAATATTTTATTTTAGTTGTATATCCGGTTGGGTGAGAAACCCAGATTACACGACCAGCAATATAACTTCAACTGATCTGGTGATGTCAGACTTCTGCGAAAGACCCGATGGCATACCGCAGGCCTACACGATAAATGTGAGCAGTAAGTCATAACGTTATACATTACAGTTTTGTCAATATTCACTCTTACAATGTTTTTGCATTTTGTGGTAGCTATGTCTTCATAGTTCATATTAACAAATAATGTAATTATGTTTCTACAAAAACACTTGAAAATAAGCTCGCACGAGCTAGCAATATCTCCCGATTGCTGTAACACTTATCGTAGAAGTAAGCTAGCTGGATTGGGATTATATTTATTTTAGATTTAAAGCAAACTATAATATATTTTTTTTATTTAAAGAAAACTACCAACGTGGGTCACACATTTCTAGTATTCTTGTTAACCCCTCCAGCTAAGCTGAATGCTTGTGTTAGGAGTGCGTTCACGTCGCTTCGTAACCTATATGCATTTAAACAGAGCGTAAAAGAGAACCTCTTAATAAGAAGCTGTTAATGAAATTCGTTAAACATGAAGTAGGGAAAAAGTAAGAAAATTAAAAATTTAAAACACCCCCCACTCGAAAATCCCTTAAACGATTACCAAAGAGCTGATGATCTTCGAACGGCTGAACTATGAGTTCTTAGAACACTCTAGATCAAATCACCTTTCAAACAAAAAAAACGCACTCAAATAGGTTTATCCGTTTGGGAGCTACGATGACACAGATACATAAACACACAAACACTTCATACTTTAACACCACTCTTTTTGCGTCGGGGTTAAAAAAATAATAGTAAGTTTTGGAAATAAACCTTTGAAACCTTATTACAGTTATTACACAGTATAACGTATACTGTGCTTATTAGTTCTGTAACAGTTTTTTTTTGTTTACATGTCCTCTGCAAGCATTTATTAGAAATCATATTATGGTCCTTTGTATCTTCTTATATTTACAGCTAAAAAGAGTGATTTAAATCTTGTGCTAAGAATAAATGCTGATGGCGGTAAGCTCTTAAATGGGGTACCTTACCAACACGAGACCCTATATCGCACTATGGATGTCAACATCAATTGTGAACCGGGAACAGGCGTGCTAGAACTTGGATATGAACCAACAGGTACTTTCTATAACTAAATAAATACAAAAAATACGTCATGGTCTCTACTAGTTGCTGCAAAAGACGCTAAGCTTAGAATTATTCATTTCCGACTTGGGTTGCTCCTTAAGAGCTTGTGCTCAGTGATAAGACGTACTTGTGCGTTAATTTACTCTTATCACTCATAAAGTGCAAAGAACACTACTGTTTATGAGACTTTGTTTCATTTAGTAAACTGGAAAATATACCAAAATAAAAGTTATCTACTTGTATTGCAATGGCAGTTCCCGCCAATATTTCTGTCTTTCTTCTTTTTTTTGTCGTAGTCACAGTCGCAGTTATTTGGCCTGTTGGTCTGGTGACTGATTAGTGATCCTGGCTGCTAAGCGAGAGTTCGTGGGTTCGATTCCCACCCAGGACAAATAATTGTGTTACGAGGATGATCATTTATTCTGAGTCTGGGTGTAATTTATTATTGTAATTTATATTACGTATGTTTATCAGCAGTCTGGTTACCCTAGCACAGGTTCTGCCTAGTTTGGGATCAAACGGCCGTGTGTGAGATGTATTAAGTTATTACATTATAGTTCACCAAGTGTGACAGAAACTGTGTGACGAATAGTTGTTTCTTTTTAAGGCTGTTAGTACTTACTCGCCTCTCAAAGACAAAAGTTAATTGGAGTTCATGGCTTTTAGTGGTTATTAAATAACAGAGACAGACAATGAAACGGTTGCTATATCTCTTTCTGAGTAAATTTTAGTTAGGTAATGTACAGTCTTCTAGCACCAGATTAAATTAAAATGCATTTACGCAGAGATACGCGACCCATTCACTCGTATCATGCCGCTGCGCGTTCTGAAGTGGTTGACTGAAAAGCAGGCAGGTGAAGTCGGCTACTGCCTTCCATTCGAAGACCGCGCGTGTGCTTGTCCAGCATATGTAGGAGGAAAGGGCGCCTCACTAGCGCTTTTAGCGTCTGTGCAGAAAGATGAGGTAAAGTAAATATTTGTTCTCGAAGTTAGTTTAAGATCCCCCACGATTTTACAGTGAAAAACACCTTTGCTTATCATAATAATTTTGATATGATTAATTTTTTTGATAGGGCTACCGAGTGCCCCCTGGATTTTGTTTGACCACTAAAGCTTTTGAAAAGCATCTCAAACTGAATCCAGAACTGACGGCGGCCATTCGTGAAATCGAAGCATCTAATGAAAACTACAATGAAGAGATATTTAAAGAGAAATGTAAAAAGTAAGTCGTGTATTTTTTGTGTAGGTACTTATACGAGAGTTTTTAATTGCAGATTCTATGAATTTTGCAAAGAAAATAATTATCTGTAGCGTCATATAATGTGAGATTTATTATTATGTTACTTGATGCGTCAAAACTATCGATACACTATACCAGACAATAATACGCACACTAAAATCTACATAACTATAAACTACCAATTGCTACTAAACTAATTTGGTCGCTTAATCCTCTCCCTCTAATTATTACAGATGTTACAGCGTGTGTTTACAGCTGTTGCTTCTTGCATTAAGTACATGCCACACGTCTGAACAGCTTTCCATGTGCTCAAGGCAAAGGATAGTAATTTTGTGCCTAATGAATAATCGTATGACTAGGTATATCTCCTCACTACGGCTTTGGCTTAACTTCTGTACATAAATACGATAGTCAGTACTCGGTAAATGATTACACCAATATGGTTCACATAAATATGTATTGGTTTCGCTAATATGTGCGGTCGCCGCCGCACCTGATATTTCCATAAGATTGTCTAAGATTTTTAATATTTCCAATAAATTTTCAGGATGTTTCATGCTTTATTTACAGAACCTCGGAGCTCTTTATCGCCACTGAGATAAAAGGTGATATTAAAGATGAGCTGCTGGAGAGTATGAAGACATTAAGAATAACAGCTTTAGAACAAAACTTGGGTCCGGAACTACGTTTTGCAGTGCGATCGTCAGGTAAGTTTTATAGGCGTTTGAAGTTCTCATGAAGATTCGCGCATCCCTGGTGTGACGTCACATATTTTTAAATTTTACATCCAAAACACAATGTCACACTTCGTTGACCCCCTCTCCCCTTAACGTGTGACAGAATTTATGGATGGCCCCTTATATATTTGCTCGTGGGTGTGGTACATATATAAAAATTTCGTGTCACGTTATTTGTACTCCTAAACTAATGAACCGATTTTAATGAAATTTTGCACAATGTGTGCAGTTTGGTCCAACTTCAGAGATAGGATAGTTTTTTTTTATTGCAAATTTTCTAGCCACATCAACGCGTGGCCGGGTAGCTAGTGAGTATATATTTAATACCTACACATGAGCAATAGTTAAAAATTAACGGTAACTATGACTAATTATTTTTCCATTTTAAAAGCTACTAATGAATTGTGAGTTCTGGTCGACTTCAGGGGTGTTCTTCACCCTAAATACAAAATACTGAGTAAAGACGGCATTTCAAAGTATTTTTTAAATTTTTTTTATCAAGTGAGTTGCCCATTATGTTTTGCAACAGTGCACACCCTCAAATAAGTCCATTATGTATGTCACGTCACATGTAGGTATAATATGGCTGCACATAGCAATTAATGACTATACATGTTAGAAAACGTCTCACAACCACAGCTAAACTATGAAAATTACTAACTAACAGTAACTGCCATGTTGTTCGTACCTCTCTCGCACTGAAGTGATTGTTATCAACTTATGATACATTTCTACCCTTTTATAACCCCACTATTCATCAATATTTATCAACCGACCAATAGTATTGCTTTACCGGCATAACCAGTCATAATAATCCTTTAAACTAATTTTTATTAAATAGTGAACTGTTTTATCACCCATTATAGTTTGCCCCTATTTTTAATAAAATAAATAAGATTTTTTGATGTGGCGACCACTGAGTTATTATAACTAGCGTATATCTCGATGGTGGCTACAAACATACATATCATTAAAACTAATAGGTGTGTAGATATTCCAACAGAATTTCATTTCCAACTAGCAGCGCCCCGCGGTTTCACCCGCGTAAGTCCCGATCCCGTAGGAACATCGGGATTAAAAGTAGCCTATGCGTTAATACAGGTCTCCAGCTATCTACATACTAAGTTTCATCGCAATCGGTTCAGTGGTTTTTGCGTGAACGAGTAACAAACATCCATCCATCCATCCATTCATCCATTCATCCATCTATCCATTAAAATTTTCACATTTATAATATTAGTGGGATGATTGACATGACAAAAATAAAATATACAATCAAGTCATTGTAAACGGTAAACAATTATCTTAGCTTTAATTAGTTACTTAAGTTTTTTTTTTATGGTATAGGGGGCAAACTAGCAGACGGGTCTCCTGATGGTAAATGACTACCGCCGCCCATGGGCACTTGTAACTCGAGAGTCACAAGTGCGTTGCCGCCCTTTAAGGTGGGAGTAGGAGAAAAGGGGGAAGGTGGGGAAGAGTAGGAAAAGGGGAGAGGGGAAGCATGGGAATGTTAAAGTAACACTACCTTGCATGTAAGTTAGACGAATAAAAACATTTGACTTTTTCATCGTTTCTTAGTAACTAGAATAAATGTAACTATTTACACTTCACCGTAGAGATAGGTAGTGGGTTTACTTAAAGTCAATTACCGAATTTAGGATTTAAATTCTACTTTACATAGCCGTTGGAGAGGACAGTGAAGAGTTGTCTGCTGCCGGCCAGAATGAGACAATACTGGGTTGTGTGAGCGACGCAGATGTATTGGATGGAGTGCAGAAATGTTGGGCATCCATGTTCGCCTTCACCAGCGCATACTACCGCAGGTATATTCATTAATACTTTTATCGAGTAATTAGCTTTTACCCGCGCGTGAATGAATGGCCATGGATAAAAGGGTATCCTATGTGCTTATCTGTACAACGTGTAAATTTCACGAGGATCGGTTAAGTAGTTAAGGCGTGTAAATAAACAAACAAACTTACATTCGTATTTATATGTAACTAGCTGTTGCCGCTGTCGTTCGCGTGGAAATTTTTGTGAAATTTATCCTACGGGAAGAGTACATTTTTCGGGATAAAAAGTAGCCTATTTGCTATACTACTAGGCGTAGACTATAATCTATCTATGTGCCAAATTTCATCCAGATCCGTTTAGCCGTTTCTGTGTGAAAGAGTAAAAACATCCATACAGCAGTCTGGTGACCATAGTACAGGCTGTGCCTAGTTTGGGACCAAACGGCCGTGGGTAAGATGTGTGGAGTTATTATTATTATATCTACATGCTCACAAATTTTCGCCTTTATAATATTAGTAAGATATTAGTTAGGATACGAGGATACGATTCTCCAGAGGATCCACGTATTCAAACAGGCAACTAGCTTTACGACTAACTGATTCTTAGTGACTCCTACTCTTGACAATTTAAGAAATACTTGGTTTAATTGAAATAAAACATTTTGATTTGATTTGGTTTGGTGCCGTTTGGTTCGGTTTGATTGGATTTGTATATTATTTCCAGACAGAACGGCCAGCCGTGCTTGTGTGGGGCAGGTGTTGTGGTGCAAGCGCTGGTGGCGCCGCGAGCGGCCGGTGTCATGTTCACGCGACACCCTGCGCACGGTGACCCCACCAGGCTTCTTATCACCGCCAACTATGGACTCGGAGAGGTATTTTATATGCACTAAGTAAATCATTCTTGTGACTTCTTATTTCATAATTAAGCTATAGTATACGGTTTGGTTAGGTTAGGTTAGGTTAGTCACAAATGTGACCACCTGTGACAAGGGTACAAAAACCCATGAAATTTGTGTGACGTAATTTATGGATGGTCCCTAACAGCCAGCTCGAGTTACAGGTAGCCAGACCTGATGAGATCTATCCTTATAAGCAATATCTTTCCTTCCATTGCCTTCCCTTCTTACCTATCTTTGCCTTTCAATATACTCCCAATTTTCCCATTTAATTCCCAAAGTGCCCGGTTGAAGGCAATAGTCTTGCCCTCTATTACGTAAGTGCCTCTGCCTACTCTTTCGGGGTAATGTGAGTGACCGTGAGTGTATGTATGTATAGTAGACGAGTCCTGAAACATATCATAAATTGTGTATTGCTTATACGTGGAGGGGTATTGAAGTTTACGGTTAATTTTTCATTCTAGTAATTGCGACCTACCCCTATGTTTTGTTGCAATATACAATTTACGATACGTAATTTACAATATACGATATCGTATATTGTAAATTCCAATTTACAATATACGATACAATCCTATTAATATTGTAAACGTGAAAGTTTGTGAGAATGTATGGGTGCGTGGATGTTTATTGCTCTTTCACGCAAAAACTACTGAACTGATTGCGATGAAACTTGGTATGTAGATAGCTGGACACCTGGATTAACAAATGACGGGGAAACGGCGGGGCGCAGCTAGTATGGTATAATACAAATATTTTATCCTCCCTTTAGTATAGTAAAAATCGGTTTTAAATACAATTTGTCTACAGAGCGTTGTGTCTGGAGCAGTGGAACCTGATACAGTAACAGTAAAGCGAGACGTAAATGGCCAGCTCACCATTGCTAAGACTGAAGTTGGGTCGAAGTCTCACAGAGTGAAGACGGAGGGCAGTGGCATCGCGATGGAAGATGTTCCAGAAAGAGATAGAAATGTTTCCTGTCTCTCAGAAGCAGATGTGATGAAGCTGGCTAAGATTGGAGTGGTTCAAGAGGAACTCTGGGGCGCGGGTAGGGACATTGAGTGGGCTGTTACTGAGGTTATTTATTTTTTCTTCTTCTTGCATGCGCTTTATTCTTTTTTTAAGTTTAAAGTAATATTCAGATAATTTTGTCCGCGTTTCCGTGAATACCCCTGATGAATTACCAATACTAGGTAGGTAGGTCCTATGCTTTAAAAAGTGTTTTTTAAAGGGGAAGAAATAAAAAAATATATTTTTGTGTTATCAATCACAGTTTAATTACAACAAAACAAAAACTTATTAAACAAATCCTTAAGTAAATAACCAAAATAATCAACATTATAAAAATAAATTTACTCTTTATTAATAACAATCAGAAAGCCTACGTGAGCCGCCGTTTAATGAGAGATTTACCAAAATAAACTCACTCTGTACAGAAACAAAGTCCTCTTTTAAACACGCCTTGTTAGCTTCACCTGTAACTAACTTTGTAAACAAATTTTGGCAGTGGAATTTAACCAACTTGTAATTGTCTTTGCAAATATTCCATGTAGCTGTTCTGATGATGGAATCAGGAGATGGATTAAAACTCTTCAATGTAATGTAATAATTATAAAATTTAATTTATGAAGTTAAGCAAAACTACTAAATTTCAGACTGAGATTTTCCTATTGCAAGCACGGCCTATCACGTCTTTGGATCGTTGGACCGACGAAGAGTTATTACATGAACTGGACTCCGCTATTATGGCGGACGATGAACTTTTGTCTTTTGGAAACATTGGAGAGGTGAGTATCGAAACAACAGTTTTACAACAGCTAGATATTTGTATGCACAAATACTGATCTGGTTTTATTTTCAGGTATTACCAAAGCCCATTTCACCGATGTCTTTTGACATGGTCAATACTCCTTTAATACTGGGAATAAATAACTTGACAGGCAAAAATGGCAGTGGGTATGATCATTCTGTAATGATAACGCATAATAGAGGCGTTCTGCCTCTGTACAATGTAAGTAAATATTGTTTCGAGACAAAATTATAACTCATGTATGTATCTATATGGCATAGGCGGTTGGTAAATTGCTTAAGTTAGATACAATGAAGAGTAATAGAGAATAAGTAATGGTTAAGGGCATAGCTACATGTTAAAGCCGTCCTCAAGTTATGCTCCGTCATAACTACATGTTTCAATGGATTTTTATTTATATGTATAGATATAGAACAAGAGTTATAATATAACCTTAGATTATATATAGGTCCAGATACCGTGACTAGTACAAAAGTCACCGTTTAATTTGAAGCCACTTTTTGGTGCTGAGTGAACCCCGCCCAACGCGAGTGTCTACGTACAATGTTTATGCTTGTGTGCATTGACGGTTTTACTACCAGTGCATAGAGGTTACCCCAAAATTCAGGGACTTTTTTATTAAACATATTTTTTTTTTATGTAAGTAATATTAAATAAATACATTTTGAATGTATTTAAATCAGTTACAAATATTCGTTTATTTCATTTTTTCGTTTTTTTTTCATTTAATTCGTTTAGTTAAAAAGACAAATGTAAAATAAAACTACTTAGCAGGAACTATTTATTTATCACAATATTTTTTGGTTTGTTTTCAAGCCATTTTTTTTAGAGTTTCCTCCTTAAGAATCGATTTTCATATAAGGCCGTATGAAAAAAATATGAGAATAACAGTAATTTTTTTTTATGGTAAATGTAACATAAAAGCTCTTTTGAGTAATAAAATTAAATGCAACTTTATTCACAGGAACAGAGTAACAAAAGGTATTTTGATAAAATAAAGTAAATGTTTTGCCTTGTTTTGTAGGACTTGGATATATATATATATATTTTTATAAAGTATCAAGAAACTAGCAAAATTTTACAAGTCCTAAGTATAAACAAATACAGCTATAGAGCATAGCTGTATTTGTTAGGAGTAGTAATAATAAGTTATAATACGAGTACAATCCCACAGCTAAAGTATCGTTTGACGGACACATTGAACTCCGGGTGCTAGAGTTTAGAAATTAAGAATATTTGAAGGATTCCAGTTTCGCGAACATTAACGTTAAGCATATTTCTCGTCTTTCTATAAATAACAAGTTTGGCAAAGAAAAATATATATACTGCTAGAATGCGTTATGGGTAAATGAAATTCACGTCCTGGCAACATCTCTAGTAATGGCGTCGTAATTTTATTAATTTGAAATTTTGTTCTATTGTTTATAAATACATTAGGAAATAGAATACTTACATATGAAATGTGATGTTCGGACACTTAAGATTTTTTTTTGTATAATTTTTACAGAATGTGACAGCACAAGCAGGCATTTTTAAATATTATAAGTAGCGACTCGAGACGTACTTCAGCGGCGAACGTTCGCTCGCGTGTGACGAGTGAGACGCTTATATTTATATTACACGCTTATATTTTTTGGCTTCAGTTTTGAGGCACGGATTAGGCATCTGGACCTATATATAATCTAAGAACATAACCATAATTATAAATTCAAACACCCCACTATAATTACTAAGTTCGTCCTACTTAGATTTGGGGGTTAGCCAAATTGCAATAGGATTTTTATCTTAGGAAGTTTTCAGTAGCAGTAGCAGTAGTGGCAATATGCCCAAACAAAAAAACATAATATCGGCCTCCCTCCTCCTTCGGGAATACAGGAAAAAGGCCGCTTAAAACGGACTATGGCATTACATTATACATCTGTGCTATGGGTTTAACTGATTATTCCTAGCATGACATTTGTCATATGAAATATTAGTGTGGCGACTTCCACATATAGCAAAAAAACATACTCCAACATCATCTAGCGAAGACGAGCTGAACTACGAAGTAACTACTAATACCGCATCGCGCTATGAGAGTTCTCGCGCCGATTAGTATATATAAAACTTCCCAACATCAACCGTTGGGCCGCGGCCCACCAGGCATGATCACCTAGCCTGGTCGGAGGATCCTTCCTCTCGTGCTGGAGGGACATAACACTCGTCCCTCCACAATTAGTATTACGAACAATATAAATCCTTGTCATAATAATCGTATTTTAAATTAATAAAAGTGAGGCAGGTAACGAAATGTAGACCACGATAGTATTTAGTAATAATTCCTCTCTTAACCCCTCCTCAAACTTTTTAATATTCTTTTCTTTTACAGGACCATGAGTAGGTTCTTATTATATTACTAAATGTGATCAAAATCGTTAGTAAATTACTTTCTTCTTTTGCAATTTTTAAGTTATTATTATTTTATTTTAGGTTATTATTATAATATATATTTACTAAATAAGGTTAAATTGGACGGCAAAATCCGGTAAATCCTTTACCCAATGGAGTTCCCCCATATCCCTTGCATCCTTGTTCTACTTTTGCAATTTAATGATTGGACAGACAAAATGGGCACATACGATGCCCAATTCGGTAAGACCTGAAATGGAGACTTCGATTAGGTATTAACTTAACTAAAAAATGTAAAACAAAACAAATATAAAAACTTGCAACACTTTTTTACATCTGTGCACACAACTGTGCAACACTGAACCGATTGCGATGAAACTTGGTATGTACTTAGATAGCTGGAGACACATAAGCTACTTTTTATCCCGATATTCCCACGGGATCAGGACTTACGCGGATGAGACCGCAGAGCGCAGCTAGTATTGAATAACATGGCCCGCTTAGTCTAAAGCGGTGCCAGTGGTGCCTCTAAACCCTCGCAACATCATTTGCGTAACAAGTAAACAATGTGATCTCTTTCACAGACGATATATCGAAGATTACCTAAGGAAATAGACGTGAACATACGGGTTTTGGAGTTTTCTGTCCATGGACACAAAGTGGCTGGAAATGAGATATATAGTACAGCTTTACACAGACGATCACCACATTGGTCTGATAAGCTAATCGGTATTTGGTTCATGATCAAGGTAAATTAAATATCTACACTAGTAAATATTATATATACTCTTGTGAATAGATTAATTAGTAGAACAAATTGGTACTTGTTTTATTAAATCTCTCAGCCAACTCTCTCGGATGTTGTTATTTTAAGAAAGGAACTACTTATTTAATAACAAAACGGCAACGAACATCCTGACACCCTTATCTAGGGGTAGTATCGCGTTAGACGTATAAAGCAACTTCGAATTATAGGTAATTGTTCTAGAACTTCTTTCTTTAAGTTCTTAAGATCACAATTACATTTTTTTTGTAAAATTAAATGTGTTTAGGCTGACTCATATTTAATATTTATCAGTATACCTTCTGATATATAACCCGGCGCCAGAGCCAAAAAAAAACGCGAAAAATGGTGGTCAATACGATACTTGGCTTAAAATTTGAAGGAAAATATGTAGAAAAACATCCTAAATTGTAAAATAACTTAAAAACCGTTTTTTTTTTCGGTTTTCATTAAATATCTCGAAAAGTATTGCTTTTGGAGCAAAATGTAAAATACAAAAGCTGTTTATCCGACGATTTTATATAACGATTAGGCGTTAAATTTTTTGGAATCGATGGGGAATAACAATGTCATTTATACAGAAAAAAAATTAATTAAGCAAATAAAAAAGTTATTAACGAAAAACCGATGTAAATGAAAGACCGTATTTTCTCTAATTTTAAACTTAGTGCAAGTTCTAAACAACTTAGTGCAAGTGATTGCGCTTATTTGTACATGAATTTTACAAAAAAGTTGCTGTAGGACCAATAGAAGCCGAAATACGATATTTTCAGTTTTTCCCGCGTTCAAATTTTAAGCCAAGTGTTATAAAAATACCACCCTCTATTGCGACTGAAGTAACAACTATCTAAGCACAATTACCATTGTTTTTTTTCAGACATTAATGACATCGAAAAAGAGTATGGACAAAGCCATCCAAACTGTAAACACATTGAATTATACGTTATTAACAGAAGACCCTAAGAAGTTATTGGAAATTATAAAACATTCTAGATCGACCAATGAAGGTCTTTCAATGTATCATGCCTGGACGAGTAGTGCGAGCACTTGCAGCCAGGTTATCGCTATGATTGTATTTCTCGAGGGAAAATCAGGTAAAATTCTTGGATTTTGGTCCCAAGCTTTAATAGGCATAGGTACAGAATAGATAATAGTACAGGTATAGAAGTCCCACTCCGCCAAATCATTTAAATAAGTAGCGACACTTGTTCGGACACAATTTAAGTCGCACACAGCTGGTCTATTCATCTAGAAGTTGCTTCTCTTTCCATCGCGTAACTCGCTGACGATGCCGCGAAGTTAGGGTTGTTTTAGGGTAGGGTTTTGTTTTAACCTAGGCTGGGTACTAATAACTCGATAGTCTAGATACGAACCGATGACGCTACGTGGCATGTGAGTGAGCATCGAAATAACGTGCGGCGCTCGGCAGCCCACGGAATTTTGGCACATTTAGTCGTACTACAAGTACACGGGCGTGTACTTGTAGTTTTATACCTACTCTGCGGAGTGTACCTAGCCTGGCATAGGTGATTATGATATACTTGATTAGCTTTCACCGGAGCCTTTATTCGTGTAAATGTTGATTTTTCAATCAACCTCTCCCTCGGGAAAATTAGGGTATTTTTTTTTCTAAATGAAAGGTACCTTATGTCTTCGTTTCTATACCCTGACAACGTGTATCTAAAATTTCATGGTAATTGGTTCAGTAAAGACGTGGAAGCATAACATACACACAAACTCACATTCGCATTCTTAATATTAGTTACGATTACGATGTTATGATTGCGATGTTCAATATGTTACTATCGTATGTATATACTTGTTAAATAAGTAATATACATAACGAGTTGTTAAGAAGTAGTATTCTAAGTCCTTCACCGCAGTTGGACAAACAGGAATATATAGAAATAATTTATCTTGGTCCCCGAGTTTTCCATACGTTTTCCATCTCATTGCGCTGCATCGATTTTATTGTTTTATAAACACAAGCTTTCGTAATTAAGTTTTTTTTTACATCTAGTTATTTGTCATTCAATTTTGGGAGGGCGGGAAAATGGAAACCATTAGCCATCTTAGCAGCGTATGCGCTAGCAACAGCCATGCCTTACCCCACCACATTTGTACTGAAATAATATAATTATTCCAATTATGTAATCATTATACTAAAAATTCAGAGAATAGAGAATATAGAGAATCAAAATGTTAAATAAATTTATTTAATATTTTGGTTGTTCAGATTTGACGTCTCCTAATAAATCCCATATGAAAAATAACATTATTTTCTAGATTTCAACTCAGAACAATGCAACGAAATTAGCAGCCTCTTCAGTTCCGGCGATGTCCTATCAGCTGAGCTGCCTGTAGCGTTGGCCAATATAGTTCAAAAGCTAGAGCATTCTGGTTTAGCTGAAAAGTTCAGGGCCCAGGATCCTAAGACAGGTATACAATGGCTTAAAAAGAATGCTCCAGCTGTGTACTTTGACGTGTGTACATTCTTGGACCGTCATGGATATAGAGCTGTTATGGAGGTGATTATATGTATTATTTCATCTGAAAATATTCTTAATAGTTTACTTAGCATTATGGTGTAAAAAATCTTTCAAGAGAAAATATTTGAGGTAAAATAATGATAACCGACAAAAGTGGTTCATGTACATTCTTACTGTAACGAAATGTTAAAAACTCGTAATTATATTTCAGTTTGATTTATTAACAAAACCATGGATATTGGTCCCTGAAGAGATGATCAAAGTATTACAGAATTTGTATGTATCAACTGCAGTAACGAAAGCTAAGAGCAGTGAGGAAGTCATTGCTTCATTGACTACCCCTGAGAAAGATAGCACGAGGTAAATACGATATATCTGGCTTTTATACTATTCTTTCAGATACTGTGGCATATCCTGCTCTTTTGCTATTTCCCTTATTATTAAATATTTCGATACTAGATATTCCTGGAAATATCGATATGTATTTAGGCTCATTCATATATAATATTTATCAGTACAGGTATATAATCAAAGACATATAGTGATTAAATAATAGTTACGTTAATGATAGCTCATTAATAAAACGTAAAATCAAGGCAAGTTTTTTCAGGTCTGTCTTGAGCTTTGAGATTTTTGACATTATACAGTGAGTTACTGAAAGGTGTGGATAAATTTTAGCTTCGTTATGTGTAGCCGAAAAATATTTAATTTAGCTTGAAAAAAAGTGTTTTTTATTGTTTTTTTCAAAAAATGTTTTGCCTAGTATAGGTGCACATTTCTAAACAACATATTGAATGACAACAACATCGTGAATTTTCATGTAAATTTCTTGTTGATTTTGTCTTTTTATTTTTTATACAGACATTTTCAGAAAAATCTGGCTATTCAATAAATATCCTTGGTATTAAATACCCATAATTTTATTTATGTCAGTCCAATCTCTTGTGAAATATTAGCTTCATCGGTCGATTTTCAAGTTCAACTTGTCAGTTTCAAAAAAGGTTTTTGTTACTATTTTAAAATTCACTAATTTTTCTAAAATTGTTAGCGCTTTACGTTATTTACGCGGTTATTACACAACCCTCAAACAAGGACCACACTTTTCTGTAACACCTGTATATTGGTACAATAATGGACGATGGACGGAGGTTATACGTATGATTGCAGTACATCTAGATGTCCTTTAAATTGATATTAATCTTTAACAGATTGCTCCCTCTACCTTGTTTTTCACAATTTGTTTCGTGCAAATTTCTACATCACAATCTTGGTCTTTACCTATCTCGCGTGCTTTACTATTAATATGTATGGTATATCATTTTGGCTTTTATTTTCAGAAAAATACTGCGATGGATTCTACCGTTATGTCGGCGTACTGTGCGCCATCGAGAAAGTACCAAAGCTCATCTAATTCTAGCAATTCACAAACTACGACTAGGATTTTTACAATTGGGACGCATACTTGTGCGAAAGTGGTACATCCCAAACCCTGATCTAGTGTTCTTTTTCCGTTTCGAGGAACTACTGAGTTATTACAAAACCAGAGATCCTGCGCTTTTGAAAAAGTGAGTATACTACATTTTAGAAACAAAGTAAAGGATAATGATTATGTAGTATTCAAGTCGCATCTAAGAAAGCTAGATAATTCAATCCCTTGCATAGGTACAAACATAGATCTTGCAAAGCAGAAAGTACACGAGTCTGGATCGCTTGGGCAATAACAACGGGCATATATATATAAACGGCTTAGGGTATTGAACAAGGACATACAGTCTTCTTTTTGGCTTGGTGCTGACGTAGGTATTGCTGACAGCTACGAAAATCGAGGAGTATGAAAAGGAATGGCACACTTTCCAATTTGTTCTCTTGGTATATCTTTTACTTAATTGTGTCATGTAGTCTAGAAAAATGTATTCTAAAAGCACAAAAAATAGGTCGCTTGTAAAGGCGTGATACTACATACATTTGTGTTTCCGTAATTCACAGAGCATTGCAAAGGCAACAGCATTATCCGAATTGGTGTAAACTAAAGTTTGCGGAAATTAACACCGGTTGGGTGGATCCTCTAGAAGTGAAGGGGCCTAATGTAACGGCTGGAGACGTGAAGATACAGGCCACCTCGGTTTGTGGCGGAGAGGTGGTCGCTAGAGCGTGCGTTGTTAAAGATCTTTCAGAGGTATGTATAAACCCAGGAGCATATAAGTAAACTGTCTACCAATAACGAACTATTAACTCTAGATGGATTCCTCATTTTCGTCGCTTCCATCCCCGTAGGCTCAAAATTAAACAATTATTTCTGTAATTTGTTATTCGCTGGTGGTGATGACGTAAGTGATGGTTTTGGCTTTTATTCTGGACACTTAGGACGGGCGCCATTATGGACGGATTCCATATAAGACGGATTCCATGTCGGACGAGGTCCAAATTGGGCGGAAACAGTACAGTCACATTGAAATAATTTTATTAGATTCTGCAATAGTCCTCCTATTACAGTAAAATATTATTTTATTAAATACATATACATAACTACAACGACATAGGTCCTACTTTATTTACCTAGGATAATAGATACGAAATACTGGCATATTATAAATAGGTATTATTTTTCCTGTCCATATAGGTTTCTTCTCAAAAAATGGGCTATCCAACACAAAGAATTTTTCAATTCGAACCGAATAGTTTTTGAGACTAGCGCGTTGAATCAAACGAACAAACAAACAAACTCTTTAGCTTTATAATATTAGTATAGATATAATTAAACTTTCATTGAATTGTGATATATTTTTTAATGGGATTTGGTACTCATATACATTCATCAATTGAAAACTTTTACAGATCGGTCAACTGCAGCGCGGCGATGTGTTAATAACACACGCTACAGATATCGGGTGGTCACCATACTTCCCGCTCCTGACAGGCATCGTCACCGAGCTTGGAGGACTTATATCACATGGTTAGTTGAAAAAATATCTCTAGCTAATAGTTACCGGCAATCGTTGACATCAGGTGTTTTTAAATACGACCATCACAGCCATAATCGCTGGGAGAAACAGCCTTGTCACAACTTTACTTAAAATAGCAACCACTTTGTCCACTAATGCTAAAAAATGTGCTGGTGTTTGGCAACACCTAACGGTGCCTTGACATATTCTTTTAATTTAAAAACCTATACCATATTTTTGAAATTATTGTCTTGTCTTCGCGTAGTGAAGCAATAAATAAGGTTACGGAAGCATTTTCACGAAAAAAAAATAAGAAAAAAATGGGGTCGGGTCAAATACTGTTTTTTTACGGGTTTACGGGTTGACTGCACAGATGGCGCAATTGTTTAAGTGGTCACCTCGCCACTGCTCTGCGCCAAGTGTTGTGGGTTCAAATCCCACACGGGACAAAAATTTGTGTGATCCACAAATAGTTGGTGTCCGTTGTTTGAATGTTTGTAAAGCCCCCCGCGCCACAGGAATATTCCTAATGCAGGAGTTGTCTTTTTAAAACAAAAAACAGAAAATAAGCAAAAGGGGAACATGGATTTATAAAAATAAACATTTATTCTAAATTATACACAAACCTAATTTTATTTTTTTAAATAAAAAAATAAAATTGTCAAATGAAGATTACGAATGTCATATCGATTATAACGATTTCATGGTATCAATCTCGACGAAGATGTTTCAAGATTTATTTTTACATATTCAGGTTTTATATACCTATATTTTAAATTAGGAGTTTGGAGGTGGTATAAAAAAATTGGACAATTTTATTTATCTATCCATTCATTTTAATAAAATAAAATAAAAATGGTATAACATCTGCATCACTCTTGAACTGACATGTTGTAAATCTTAATAGAGATTATAATACCAAATTATACATGGTAACTCCATGCAGTGTCGGATTTACCAGTAGGCTGAGTAGGCTGAAGCCTAGGGCGGCAGATTTTACGGGCGGTAAATTTGGGGCCTACATTATTTTTTATGTCTTGTCCTGAGGTATCGAATTAGATAGACCGACCGGTAGGGGCGGCAAAATTTTAATAGCCTACTGGCGGCAAATGTGTAATTCCGCCGCTGACTTCTTCTTTCAGGTGCTGTAATTGCTCGAGAATATGGCCTACCATGCATTGTGGGAGCAGCTTTCGCCACTGATGTATTTCAAACTGGTGACACAGTTAGGTTGTCAGGAACTAGCGGAATCATTGAAAAAGTCGAAGTGGAAGAGGAAAAACAAGATGATATCAAAGCAGATTAACCATTCTTTAATTTTGCGATTTGGCAGTAAAGTGTTTCGTGACCAAAGAAATTGTAAAGAAGTAATGTCCTAAATACAAAATATTTACAAATCATGTATTTGAAATACAACATATAGTATTTAAACCAATTATTGTATTTAAAAAATAAAATACAAATTGTAAAATAAATAAAGAACTATTAATCAGTGAAGTAAATTTACTCTTCATTAAATATACTGTATACTGCCTTTTTTATGTTATGTCGGTGGCACACTCAGGCCACTTTGTAGGGAAACGCGATGAGCGTTGCCGACCCCTTAAAAATCTGTGAAGGTCCTTTTAGTAGGGGAGTAACGTGTCATTTTTTTATATGGCGTCGCCAGGTTTTTTGCATTGCAGCATCGCCATTTCGTGTTGCCCCATTAATGACGTGATCGATCGAATCGTAGAATTCGCACAGCATCATCATCTCTAAACGGAGTCAAAAGGCCCAAGTTGGTATCCAGGTGTTCGTGTCAAAAATTTGCAGCGGTAGTCCATATAGGACGGACTTGTATAATAATATCAAAAGTGTTTGCCTTAGGATGAACGTGTATTGTCAACGACACCACTGGACCACACCACTGGGATAACTAAACACACTGAGCGTTTTGGATGCCAGCTTGGCTTTGCTTTCTAAGGGACTTCGAAACTAGACGTGTCGTTAGAAATCAGACAAACCTCTTATTGGGGAATTCATAAAATGTAGAAGAATTAATAAAAGCTAAAGAAAACGACGATGAGTACAAACTTGTGTTAAATTGTATGAACCTTTTTTTATAGCTCTTTGCTTTTCTTATCTAGAAAACGATGTCTGGAGTTAGTACTATCTATGTTCACAAAACCAATAAAGTCCTCAACTTCTTTACTAGTATTGCTACTCTTGCTTTTGAGGTTATATATGTACTGGTCTGACAATCTGGTGTGACCACGAGTCCGCAATGGCATTTTGAAGTAGGTATTTGAAATACTAATAATGAAAGACCTCAGTGATGGGTATTTGACATACCAATTACTAATAAAAAACTTTAAGACGTACTTAATTGAAATATAAATATCAAATACGGATTTGTATTTAAATTAAAAGTAATTCAAACACGTAATGAGATTAAGGTTTGCATTCTAAAACCCAGTGCATCTAAAAGAGAATATGGAATACGAGAAGAGTATCTGGAGTAGATACATCGGCACTATACACGGCGGTTCACGATGTCAATTTGTGTGAACTATGAAAGTACTAAATAAAGGATAAAATAACGAACGCTGAAAAGTACCGCACTCAAAAAACATGGACTGGTTTCCCTAAAGACCCACTGTACCACCGACCATACCCCTGGTGGTACAGTGGGTAATTTAAAATTAAACGGTACCACTGACTGATAGTGTGTTTTTATATCATATAGTATTTATTTATTTATTTAGTATCATTTACAAAAAAATTTACAAAACATGAATTTTCGCTAATTCTGAGAACAAAATGTGACGAATTTACACTCCTTCCCCTAAATGATTACAGCAAAAATGTTTATGGTCTTAATTTGTAATTTGCATGGCCAATTGAAATATCTTTGGTAACAATTTTTATTTGAACCATTGTTATGAAATCGTCATTTACGATTTCCTGACTTCTTCTCTTTTTAGGACGATATTCAGTTTCGTGAGCATTTTTCATCACATTAAGTAAACGCATTAAAGTGACTGTGTTCTTGTTAAGCAATTTATTAATTTTGGAATGGAAGGCTTCTAATACGTTGGTGGTTCGATGACGTTCACCGAGTACACTGAATACTTTTGGTGAATGAGTTTTAAACCAAAACCTTTCAACGTAGTTTATACATTTTGATATACGAGGTAAATTCTCACATTGCGATTTTATATAATCAAAGCCCTCTATTATAAAATCTGCTGGCAGCAACGGTAAAGAAGCAGTTAAAGCTACTATTCGTCGCTCAGGTTTGGTTTTTGTATTCTGAAACTTTGCCGATTTCGATAATAACACCCCTTCAATGTAATGTTTGGAAATACTTTTAAAACTGCATTCATAGCCGCCTTCTCATAGTCGCAATGAATTTTCTTTGATTTCCATTGTGGTATAACTGACATAATCATTTCGAACAGAATAATTTAACTTTTCTCTTTGCGGTCAGACATCATTGCAAATATTAATGGTTTTACTTTAGTCACTTGTCTGGTACTGCTGATATCGCCATGAATGTTAAAAATTTGGGCAAAAGGTGCCGGACAACTGTAAAATATACCGTCTATAAAATATTCATTAATATTTGGAATCATCAGCACAGAGGATTTGGCACTAAAAATTAAAATACGAGTTTGAATTCTACCTTCGTTGTTGCAATAATCAGCTATAAGTGAATCTTTGAATTGTACTGGCACTTCTACTGCCTTTACATCTCTGAACCATATGATGAACACCGCCATAACTCTGTACCATTTTTATATGTTTTATGACGATGGTACCTATATTTGTCGCAAAGAAGTGCGGTGCCTCCATTTATTTTAACGAATTTTAAATCAGCATCCATGGGAAATAATATAATATTCACTTCAAAATATTTCACGATAATAAATTTTGTCTACAGCATGTTGTTAGATAAATTAAAATTAAATTAAGAAGACATAAATAAATGCAAGTAAAGAGTTCGGTTCTAAAAAAGAGATCCTCTTCATCATAATATATATTTATGCACTTCATGGAGATAAGAGGGATAACCCTTCTTAATGAGTGCATTATGATAAAATAATTGATCTACTTAATAAATTATAGATTCATAATTTGTAACAGCATTACGGTGGTATCGAAGGGAAAAAAATTTACCCACCGTACCACCAGGGGTATGGTCGGTGGTACCGTAGGTCAGAAGGGTTTGGTTTTGGGTATGACAAAGTTAAAAATCATTTTAATTCAAACACTGTTACCAAACTACTGTGGCGTGTTCAGATACTATTTTATTTATTACTCTCCTTGTTAGTAAATTGCGTTAGTATTTATATCCCAATATTAATCGTGTACGAGCTAATATCTATACACACATGGAACAGAGATTTAGCCGACTAGTAAAAATAAATGTAAATAATGTATACGGAAACTATATGTTATTGGGGTTGTTGTTATTGAGGTAACATACATAGTTGTTATTGAGGTAACATACATAGTTGTGTATTGAGACTAATAATAATATGCTTATACTAATTAATCAAACATGTATCACGAGAAATATATTTTTATTCAAAAGAAAAAGGTAAAAAACATATATAAACATTATATAAACATTCTTGCAAGACCACAAGATGGACATGACAACGCGATTTAATCGCCGTAACTTCAACTGTAAGCACAAAATCTCACCTTTCCTTTAATAGATTGAGGTTATACAATATGTTTGGTTAGACACACAAAAATATTACATTATACATGCATTATGAACACAGCTTAAAAGTTTGAAATTATTTGATCATAACACAATCTTTAAGAAAGCTTAGCGCTTTATTTTGAACCTACAAAAAAATTTAAATCCTACATCCAAAATTCCACAGCTGTACAACAATAGTTAAATAACTTTATATCAAATAGTTGATAGGTTAAAGTTAAATATTATTTATCATAACCCGTAATAGGTCTGATTTAATGATTGACCTCTATGCCTTTTTCGAGAAAGACTACCTTCAGTCTCTAAAAATTTAGCACTTACTTCGACGTAAATGTCGCAAAGAATTTCGAACCTACGCGTACGTCTAAAGGTGTAAAGTCACTGTGCGGAAAGATTCGCTAGTATTAGTAAATCGTAGCAGTTGAACGCGAATGGTCTTCCGAATATCACGACGTGGCAGCGGAACTGCGGAGCATGGACAGGGCCGATGAGGTGAGAGCCGCGGTAGTGCACCCTGCCGATGTACACACCTTCGGACACGCGGACGGCGTGAGCGCCCACCTCTCCGCCTCGCCAAGCCATCCAATTGACTTCTGCGTTGCACATCACCTGTACGTAGTATACGCGGTAAGTATTTGGGTAATTTATGAATTTACACTATTATTATCTTGTATATAGACATACGCCCAGGTACATAAACAGTTTGTATTTATTAGACCCTTGATTGTAAATGGCAGTCGTCCTTGATAGTGGGAAAACTATGGGACAGCTATGGAGAGAAGCATGCTGAATTTAAGAAAATCAGACATAGTACGAAACAAAGTCATCAGAAGCCGCACTAAGATAGAAAATGTTACAACTAGAATACGGAAACTAAAATGGCAATGGACAGGACATACAGTAAGAGGCATCGAAAAATGAAACAAAATCATAATGTTTTGGTACCCTAGAAATAGCAAAAGGAAACGAGGCAGACAGATTCGAAGGTGGGAAGACGAGATAAAGACGATAGCAGGAAAACTATGGACTAGGAAAGCTCTAAACCGAGTAGAGTGGAAAGAAATGGAGGAGGCCTTTGCCAATGTTGGGCAAACAGACGAAGTTGTCGATGTCATCGACTCAGCAGAGTCCGAAATTAAGTTTGTTATTTGTAAATATTCTTTTTGCATCTGAATAAGGGCTATTATTATTATTATTATATTAAGCCACTGACAAGCCTATGATAAAATGTGACTTCCTTACAATTCCAATTGGCAGTGACATACGCATTACTGTATCTAGACTTACGTAATTAAAGACTATCAGTGACAAATTTACCTTTCAATAATGCGATACATTAATCTACAAGGCTTTTTTTAATATACTGAAAAACCAATGAATAATTACTTACCTGATACTTTGTGTAGTAATGAACGGCGCCGCCAGAGTACACAGAACAGCAGTGCTTAGACGGATGCAACGCAGCCGGTAACACACTTGACCTATAAAAATTACATTATTTTTATTTTAATGATAATTATCTTCTGTATACATATACTGTGCCTATATCGTCTCATTATTTCCAAAAAAAAATAAAAATGTCAGTGAACTTTAATTAGGGAGTTGGGATAAATAAGGTTCGTAGCAGCTTTAAAGTTAACGGTTAATAGTGTTAATACAGACAAGATTAAATGCAACCATGTAAATGGTTCCTAAAGAAAAAAAATAAAAAACATAGCTACAAAAAATATATACAAACTAGCTTCCCGGTCACACGTTGCTGTGGCTAAGTCATTTGCAATAAAAAAATATAGTGACTATAAATTAAAATAAAAACTATCCTATCTCTCAAGTTAGACCAAACTGCACAGTGTGCGAAATTTCATTAAAATCGGTTCATTAGTGTAGGAGTTCATCGGGAACAAACAAGGTGACAATATTTTATTTATATATAAGATATTATAATTGAACCTATGAGTAGTCCTAGCAATCCAGATGACTTCTCCATCGTAAATGCCGGCGGCGACAGCGCCGCTAGGTACAGCTCCGCAAGCACCAACCACCCATACGGGTCGTGGTTCCGCGATGTATGGCACACATTCTAGGATAAATTACTTACTAATAATAAAAGTAACAACACAAAATGAATGAACAAAAAATGACAGTTTGATTCTTGAGGTTCCATGCTATACAAGACTGCGCCTGTGAGACTTGAAATGCGACTATGAATCGCAGGGCCATTAAACAATCTATTCTTTTTTGCCAGAGTAGTGTCAATACAGCTATTTCACCACTTAAAAGCTACCCAAAGCCCTACACGATATCGAAAAGCTATTACAACAAGTTGACTGAAAGTCGAGTTCCATATTAGTCCTATGATTTAGGTTATTTGGCTTGCCTATTTGAAATTCTGGTTAAACAAGCAATTGAAAACCTGAACATTGTGAACAATTCCTTTGTTCAGGGATTCGAGTGTAAACAGAGTAAAGGTTTACTAGTAGTAAAGTAACCAAATTCAATTTACGGTGTTAACCGAGTATATTCAAAAACATTAGCAGGGTCATTAAACCTTCGGCACATTTCAATACCGCGCACATAAACCGCACAGCGCC
This sequence comes from Euplagia quadripunctaria, assembly GCA_963859945.1. Lineage (NCBI taxonomy): Eukaryota > Metazoa > Arthropoda > Insecta > Lepidoptera > Erebidae > Euplagia > Euplagia quadripunctaria. Next base: position 7,550,197 of record OY982561.1, on the reverse strand, counting down.
ATCCAGTGGCGACAATGAAACCCACACAGAACAAACTCGCGTATAATAACCTGCTTGTACACATTGGTAGGTTTAAAAAAAAAATTAATTCATACAGACGTGCAACTATTATTTGCGGATGCTTATAAAACTTACCAGATATAAAGTGTTCATATTTTTTCTCCCAACACTCTTTTAGATGCAAATTGTATTTGATCCAGTCGTTTGAATATTTAATTATTTTATTTCTATAATGATTCCAGCGCCTGTTAACAAAAAAAAAAACAAAGTATTACTTACCTATATCGAAATTAAGTTACGGATACTTCATACGAACTCGCAATTACACGTTTTGTGACTATTTTCCACAATAAAAACACAATTGGAATCAAGTTCACTTGACGGAGAAATCAACTTAGAGCTGGGGGGAGAAGTGATTATGAGAAGTATTAAAGTTACGAGTGACAATCAAAAGCAACAGCAAAAAGAAGCATATTTACTAATATACCACTCAAACCACTTCACGATTCGGGAATCGGTAACAAGGCCAAAGAATGTTATACAGCCAACAAAAACTTCCACTTGCCAGGTGTATAATGTTCTAGAAAAATTATTGGATTAATAACTTACATCGCATGCAGAGGTACACAACAACCAGTAGCATCTTGCAACGACCCGGTTTCTCTTATCTTGAATAATAATCGCATTAAAGTAATGGTTATTTGAAACCAACATATTTATATTATAGCGAGTAGCCATACTTACAACTAGAATTAGAAATTGTGTCCAGTTATTGAACATGCTAATTATGTCTAACATTTCAGATGCGCATTCCCGGTAACACTGAGTTCTCACTGTTGCTCGGTTCGGGGACAAGATCTATATAAACATGAGTAATAATAAAATTAGTACATATTAGTTTCTATTAAAATTAGTGTTGGTGACCAAAAATAATGATGACGACTATTTACTTCTTTGTCGTGGTACCGTGTAATCAGTCGCATAATAAGTTGCCGACTAAAAAGGTTGTATTGACGCCACTGTAAGGCTTCTGTAGACACTCTTCTCTGAAAGGAAATCCAGCTGCTATTTTTAGGTTCTTCTGAAAATATAAACGAAAGATAAAAATTGTGTAAACTATTAATTTAAAAGAAAATGTAACTAAGCAATATTAGTCGTTCACCTTCTGGCCCGTTAGGATCATACTTATAAGATGAACCTCGGTCGATATTCTCCTGAATCCATTTTCGCCACGCTTGCACATTCCATATTAGACTAACCATCATAGCGTGCCAGTCGGCCATCTGTTCTGATGATATTGACGTACCTGTTGTTTAAGAAAACATTTTAAGCGTCAGGTAGAATAACTATTTTAATTTATTTTATAAAAACCTACTTACGAAGGTCACCTTTAGATCCTGATATGTTCGATTGTGACGTAACTGCTTCAGAAAAAGAAGATAAAGATGATCTCGAAGCAGCATTTCGCGTGAAAATCTTAGAGCACATTGAAGACGGTAACTGCTCTCGGGGCGCTGTTGTAGTCTCATAAATACTAACTGAAGACTGATGTGGAAGTGAAGTTTCCAGGGTATCTCTTGTAGCTTCCGCACATATATCTTGATCATGTTTATGCATAAATTGCAGGTTTTGAGAATGTATTTCTAGTAAAAGAGATTTGACGGTAGAAGATCGTTCTGATTCTGTGTAAGCAGGTGATAGAGATTGATGATCAGACTCTAAAACATCCGATAGAGATTGTGCCTCCGGTGGAATACGGGTAGGATAGTCACTTTCATACTCATTTTTTTTCACTGACGTAGTGTGCAAGAGGTAAGAAGCAGTGACATGTGAACGGCACTCAGGTGTGGGTTTCCGTGCCTGGCATTCTTGGTTCTTTCCATATCTTGATTGACATTCCGTGATGGCTAATTCCAAACCGGGCGCAATGACTCGTGCGGATCCAGGACAGATCCTTACATGTTTAGTGTGTGACAGTTCTTCAATATCCTGCACAGATACATGCCTCGAACATGTGCATGGAGGCTTAGCCACGCGTCTTAGGATTTCTTCACACCATAGCTCGCATTGTACAAATACATTTTTCATACACTTGCATATTTTAATGATCTCTGTGGCAAATAATAATAAAAATTAAGTGATTTTTAATATGATGTAAATACATGAAAGTTTAATTAATATTCAGCATATCTTACGTGGTTCCAATAAATGTACGGCTAAATACATCGTCGCATCTTTGATGACATCTGTAAAAAAATTAATTCATTAACTATTTTTAACTTATACTAAGGTTTCCCACAGAAGAAAACGACAAAAGTTACCATAAACGCTCTTAACACTGTTTTTATACCTTTCATAATAGACTCGTATTTTGGAGGAGTGTTATCATGCATCAAAGTGATCAGCTTTATCTCTACTTTCCGCGCAACAACAGGATCTGCGTTTGATACACTCAGTTGATCTGCAGTTTTACCGCGTAATCTGAAAAACAAAGAAATTGTCAAAACGAAACCCATAGCAAGTTCCTTTGAAATTTACTCACAAATTAAACTGAAATTAGTAATAGTTATTGAGGTCGTTGATGCTCAATTAAACAAGCCATGGAGGAATCTAAACAATGTTATAATTAATATACGTTAGAATAGCATGAATTTGAAATAAAAATGTGAATATATCATCATCATCATCATTTCAGCCATAGAACGGCCACTGCTGGTCATCAAGAAGATCGGTGGGAGCCGGCCTGCATCCAGCGACGGCCTGTGATCTTTACTAGGTCGTCTGAACGTCCTACGCTGCGTTTTCCGGTCCGTGGTCTCCATTTGAGAACTTTTCGGGCTCATTGACAATCCGTTCTACGTGCTATGAGCCCTGTCGATTGCGACTTTAATTTGTAATAAAATACCCACATGTCAGCACCATCGTTGTGACCCTTACGAACGTTTCCGTGTCTCAGCAGTATGCGATTTCCAGCCTCGTCCATCTTCTGTACCATTATGTTTAGAGCTTCAGTTTTTTCACCTGAATGCAATTTATGTAACCTAGTTAAATGAAAGTATATTGTATACTAACTAGGGTCGTCTGGTTACATTCTATTATATTATTTCTAAAATCCGATCTTTTAAAATATTTAGTAACTAGCAGCGCCCCGTGGTTTCACCCGCGTAAGCCCCAATCCCGTGGGAATATCGGGATAAAAAGTAGCCTATATGTTAATCCAGGTCTCCAACTATCTACATACCAAGTTTCATTGCAATCAGTTCAGTAGTTTTGGCGTGAAAGAGTAACAAACAAACAAACATCCATCCATCCATCCATCCATCCATACTTACAAACTTTCACGTTTATAATATTAGTAGGATGTCCTTCTAATCGTTGTTCAATAAAGTAGAAAATAATAAGCTACCTAAAACCGTGATTTCTATCGATTGCAACAACGGCCGAGTTTTTAATATTGTATTTTTATGCTAATATTATGAAGTTACTGCTTCCTCAGTCTTCATTTCGTTTTCCCGATATACAAATAAAAAACTACATAATATATTTAAAACTTGTAAGTTATAAAATAAGCGAGTTGCTGTTGTGTAATAAAATAATGATATTACTTTACCTTGATGCGTGACATAAGAAGTCAATAACTTTGCGTTATGATTGATGACTCCTGTAAAATAATTGAAGGGTTACTTTTAAATACAAAAACAAAAAATAGCTCCAATTGAAAGGATACTCAAGCTTCAGCTGCTAAATCATAGTTAAAATATTTTTAGGTAAAATTGTCAGTCAGCGTCAGAAAATATCTATAAACAGCGAAACGGCTTTTTTACTTCACCCCTTTTATAACAAAAGGAATATTATTACTGCCTTTAATACACTTTCATTATAACTGGATCTGTCCTAACGCCGAAATAGTTTTACTTTTCTAGCCGAAATAGTTTTACTTTTCTAGTCAAATAATGTAAATTTACCATCCATAACAGATTTGGTGAATCCCGGTGATTTTACGTCTGCCGTTACCGTTTTCAATTTACCCGCAATTGAACGTTGTAGACTACTGTTTGGTCGATTGATTTTATCTTCTAAAGACGTCAGATGGCGTAGACTGTAACAAATTTCATTAGGTAGTCTTCTTAATGTGATGAGACCATTATTTAGCAAATATCGTGCATGGAGGAATGTCATATAATGGAATATTTAAAGTTTACTAGAGGTCGCGTGGTGGCCGAATTTCGACCATGGTTTTTTCAATTTAACTGTCATTGTTTAGACTTACTTATCATGACAGGTCAACGCATTTACTGGACGCGTGCAATTTCATTAAGCCGTTTTCACGTAATTTTTAAAGTTGTGAGACAAATTGTTTAAAAATTTTAGCTTTCTGCACTTCTTCTGAATTCTTCACACTATGTAACTGTAAATATTCAAAAATTCACATTACTACGTTCGCGAAATTTTCTTAAAAAGGGGTACAAAGAATTCTCTTCACGTATTAATAAAAAGCTACAATTTTTAATAAATATATCGCAGGGGGACTTTGTTTTGTAATATGTAGTGATTTGGTGAGATTATAGTATCCCTTTGTCTCCTGTGCTAATTTAAATTTCTTTATACCTTCGGTAGGTATTTGTAAGCCCATTTGTAATATTTTGATTTTTAAAGTTATTTTGTTGTTTCAACTTCTTATTTACCCTTTCGTTTAGATATACTGACAAAAGGTTTTCTCCAAAAAACCCATCAGGTACTGGTGAAGCGGCGTGTAAATAGCCGACAACACGCGGGAACTTACTTATTTTTTTCTTTAGAATATAATTATATTCCCATTAAACCCACTCTGTAGAAACTGAGTAAACAAATGGTTTCAAACGTAGCACCGAAAACTATTGGTCCCACTAACCTGGAGATCAGCTCGGGTACGCCTTCCAGCACACCTGTCCTCAGTCAGCCGTGTAGCAATTACACAAACCAGATATCGAACAATGTCCGAAGTCCCTGCAGGGCGATGTTTAAAGGGTTCTTGCGGCTTCACTTATATTACACAATTGTTCATCAAAGCACCAAAAAATTACGTGTTGAACATTTGCCGAACGAGAGCCGAGAGCATTTTTCAAAATCAGAAAAAATGCGATGTCCATTTTGTTTTAGCCGCGTTGGCGACAGCCAATCAGAGGCCGCGCTGGTGTCGCCAGAGCTGATGAAACCGTCACCAATCGTAAAGGCGCGAGATCCAAACAGCCTCAAATGCTAACTAATTGAAACCATTTGGAAGTATCTATTTATGCTTCTAATTATCAAAGAAAACCCCATTTTATTGAATGAATATGCAAAAGTTAATTAATAATTAATTTGGGTCACATAATGTGCTCAACCAGGTACTAACTAATCAGCTCCCTCTTTGTGTGTCTTCGGTATTTGGCCTTCGACAAGCGGGTTGTCTCCAGCCTCGTCCATTGCTTCCAGTAGCGCTACGTACGCCTCGATTTCGTCATCTGAGGATGCAGTGTAATTGCGATTAGTATTTTAAGACATTAAGAACTGATTCAATCATCTGCAATACTCCGAGTAGGTACTAATGACTTGGTAAAAGGCCTGGAATATAAAATGTGATCATTATGAATAAAACTTGGATGAGATTGACCAAAAATAGATGCTCGTATAGCATGCATAATCATTTAAGTTCAATTAAGGTAATTTCAATTCAATAATTTAGGTTAATTATTTTCGCCCATCTTTGATGATTCAATCTACATAACTTTACGATTTTATTGTTCTAATCTAAGTATAAAACTTGTTGGTGATTTTACCCCGTGTCCCGGTTGTGACTAATTTTGTCCCGATTGAATAACACGCTTAATAAGCTAATGCTTCCAAATACAGCTACCGTTCTCTGCCAGAAATCATGGTTTTGAAGTTAGATATATCAAAAGCAAAATTGCAAATTCCGCTCAACTTACCATTTTTATTTCAAAAGCCCAGCCACAATGATTTATTCTGTAAAAGTCAGTTTATGTCTACCACGTGTGTGTCGTCGACTTCGCTTTTGATGTCAATTGTTTAAAGGGGCGCTGTCAGCAAACGTTAACCGTTGATGACAACCCCGTCACGGTCCTTGAAATAATTACTTCTTACCTACCTACTTGAGCTTCTTTCTAGTTTTGTGATTTTAAATACATATTGTATTATAATTTTTATTAAAAAAAATTAAATTCGTTGTGAATGAAATAGGAAGGGTTCAATAAACATACGTTGTATTTTTTATTGGACTTAATGAAAAAACACGATAAATTTGAGACTAAAAAATATTTACGCCTCGACTGAGACGTATCAAAAACTTTATTGTTAAATGTAATAGTATAAAAAATCCATTGCCATATTAAGTATTTGTGCTTACTGCTTACAAAACCATCACACCGTTCGTTGGTCACTGCGGCGCATTCGCGACTGATTGTTTACCGAGTGGGTAGGTACTGAAATTGATGCGCGTAGGTGATATATAATAGCAGTGTCGTCTGCATAGCATATCACCTCCGTATTGACGCTATTGTGTTTATCATTAATATACATAAGAAATAAAGTTGGTCCCAGGATGCTCCCCTGTATGAAGATAGAATACTGGATAGATAATATTACCGAGACCCCGTGCCGGAAAGTAGTTAACTAATGTAATCTAGGGGTGATTGTCACAGCACTTGTACAAGCTGTAATTACACAACAATCTCTTGAAATGATTGGTACTTACTAGGTTTCGTTACAAGAGTAGACAAATAATTCGCCGCGTCCTTATTGAGGTCTGCAGAAAGTAAAAAGCTATGAGATAATGTAGGCTCTATAATGCTCGATTTTGACCACTAAATAGTTTTAATTATTTTAATATGCAAAGTAAACGGTTGCTTATTAAATGTGTAATGTGCCTTACCTTTAACGGTTGGGCCAAGCTTTCGAGGCATGGGAGAATGGCGCATTATTTCATCCAATTTCTTCTGTAATTTCGGGGCTTCTTCGGTGCACAGCTCGTCTGTTTTGAAATCTTTTGCTTTCTTAAGCCTAAAATGTGATGAAAATTTTATTATTTTTTTGAAAAGTCGTATCACACGTTGTAGGTATGGTGAAAATATTGGATTGGATTTTTACTTTTTAGAAATAACTTCAACACAATAGTACGAAATCCGGTTGCAAGATTACTACGTTCACCCAGTACGTAATCAAAACACTTTTTTATATATAATTTTATATAATTATAAATGGGGTAATATATTTTTGTCGGGGTGCCAATCAAAATGTCGCGGCTAGTATTTTTTAATTAAAATAATATTTTTTTACTTTTCCCAAAAAAAACCTTTACTTATTAAAATAAATTTTAATCCACTTCACAGCAATTTATGTGATAGATATGGTTGTAGTTGCATCCATCTGGATGCATGTTTACATCTGTAAACAGGTACCTAATACTTTGTTAAATTTATACATTAATGTTTATATAATAATATTCATTGTTAAAGTATTTTTTCCTGTGCATGATAAAATACCTCTGCCTATGTAAAGTATTGCCTTTATCAAGCACAAGCGTAGCCAATATTCCGCTCTTAGTAAAAAATACAACAACCATTATTTTCTTTACAGATCGGGACATTGTCACATACGTCGGCGGTGGTTCATCTTCAAATATCCACACTTTATTCTGGGATTTAGTAGGAAAGTGTAACAATCGAGTTCATGTTGTTAGATCGGCCGTCTTCAATTTTTTTAACATATTTTTTTTAACACATTTTACAATGCTTGAATATTATTTCCTAAAATAGCCGCAACGCTCAAAATTTTTTAATCAAATAATTATCTCGAATTTATAAACATTATAAACCTTTGAGCAGCGAAGAAAGATGTTTCAGTGGCGCCATCTATCTCAGAGATAATCTCGTTACCACGTTTCTGCATTTCTCCTATGACGACAGTACGAGACTGAGACTTGTAACCTGTTATTAAAATATTTAGTAGCCTTAGTAGGATTAGCAGTAGTTTATAAATCAGTAAAATACATAGACGGAAAAGCTGCAGGTAGCAATTAGCATTGAGACTTGTCAGTACTGGAGGGCAGGGCATAATGATGTCCTTTTTGATTAATGGAAATACAACTGAGTTTTAATACACTTAACTACTTCAATGTTATTGAAATCGTACACGAGTGCTTGTCCCTGTTGTCACATAAACATCGTTATATTAACGTTTTCGTTTTACTATTGTATGAGCAAAAAACTTTCCAAAATATCACATCGCGAACTATTTTTCGCAAATTTTCATTTGGCAAAAAAACATTTGTCAAAATTAATTGGCAAATTAATTTTTGGCAAGTAATTGTAAATTAGCTAATAATTATTTGATCATGTTTCATTTTAGCATAACATACTCGTCCCAAAATATTGCACGCCATACGTCCAAAGTGACAGCATAAAAATAAACTGAGCATTAAATCTCGAAGCCGTTCATTTTTGGCGATTCGCCGGCCGCTGCCGCGACACACTCGCTCGCGCTGTTGGGGTCGTAATTCTAACCTAATCTAACCTATTTTTCTTAAAACGTTTGCTTAATAAACATTTGATTTAATAAAACTTGACAAAGTAAAATTATGCCAAATGATAATTGAACCAAGTGAATCAAATGCGAAATGAAAATTTGCTAAATATTCATTTGGTAAATGAAACTAGGGAGATAAGTTTTTTGGGAAGGAAAATATGACCAAAAAATATTTTGCCCAAAGGGCAGTACACCATTAATTTCACTTACTTGATGCTACAAATTGTTCTGAAAGTTGTCGAGCGCTTTCTATGACGACATCTGAAATAAGAAGGGTCACTTATAGCATTCGCGTAGTGTCTATGAAGCTAGCGTAGCCAAGTCATAGGGCCGTAATAAAACTTACACTATATTTTTTTACTAATTATTTGCTATTTTTTTGCCAAAGAATTAATTTTTTTGCCATAGCCATTTCCGAAAAACAATGGTTCTGCTGACTTGATACTTAAGCCAGCGTAGCCAACCCCATATCTCCGGATCTGTTACACCTATCAAAAAAGGCTTTGTGGCATATTTTATTGCTAATTATTTGCTATTATTTGCCAAAGAATTGTTTTTTTTTTGCCATAGCCATTTCCGAAAAACAATGGTCCTGCTGACTTAATACTTAAGCCAGCGTAGCCAACCCTATATCTCCGGATCTGTTACACCTTGCAAAACAGGCTTTGTGGCATATTTTATTGCTAATTATTTGCTATTATTTGTCAAAGAATTGTTTTTTTTGCCATAGCCATTTCCGAAAAACAATGGTCCTGCTGACTTGATACTTAAGCCAGCGTATCCAACCCTTTATCTCCGGATCTGTTACACCTGTCAAAACAGGCTTTAGTGCATATTTTATTGCTAATTATTTGCTATTTTTTTGCCAAAGAATTGATTTTTTTTTTCATGCCAAACGAGCAGACGGGTTCACCTTTTTTGATTATTTACAATTGCCCTAAGGGAAAACTGTATTACGGAGAAAATTACAGTCGATTTTTATATTACAAATTGATGAATTAAGTTACTATAATTTAATTTAATTATATATATATAGTAATAATAATTGTATTATATTAAAATTATTAACTGTATTATTGTATTAAAACTCGATAAAAGCGTGTCACCTCCACTGAAACTCATGTTAACTATTTTTCTACTATACTACATAACATTGCGAGTAAAATGAGGCCAGGGACTGGCCGGCAGTGAAGCAATCATTGCATTGCATTTTGCCGCGTGAGTGAGGTTACCGGAGGCCTTAACCCTTCCCTCTCCCCTATTCCCATCCCTCCCCTCTCCCGTATTCCCGTCCCTCGCCTCTCCCCTATTCCCGTCCCTCCCCTTTCCCCTCTGCCTACTCTTCCCCCCCTCCCCCTCTTCTCCTACTCCCACCTTAAAGGGTGGCAACGCATTTGTGACTCGAGTTACAAGTGCCCATGGGCGGCGGTAGTCATTTACCATCAGGTGACCCGTCTGCTCGTTTGCCCCCTATGACATAAAAAAAAACAACTCTGGCAAAAATATAGCAAATAATTAGCAATAAAATATGCCACAAAGCCTGTTTTGATTGGTGTAACACATCCGGAGTTATAGGGTTGGCTACGCGCGCTGGCTTAAGTATCAAGCCAGCAGGACCATTGTTTTTCGGAAATGGCTACGGCAAAAAAATTAATTCTTTGGCAAAAAATAGCAAATAATTAGCAAAAAAGTATAGTGTAGGTTTTATTACGGCCCTATGACTTGGCTACGCTAGCTTCATAGACACATTCGCGTAGATTAAATTGGCGGCAGCGTTCACAGGCATTCGTAGAAAGTTCTTTGTATCTTTGTCACTTTTGAATACTCTAGCCGTTTTAAGACACAAATAAAGACTAAACATTATCTTTAATAAATTTGAATGCCATAACACTCACGAAGTTTTTGTTCTAATATCGTGAGTTTAGTATATGTTAACTGGTAGCTACCGTTGTAGTTCAATGCTTACCTACTATGTCCTATACATATATCTATCTATATAATGTAGCGTCTGAACCTCTTTTGACGTAGAGTAAACCTGGCTGGTAACGTAATGTTTAAATCTTGTAGATTTTGTAATTTTGAATTATATAGATTCTAAATAAAAAGGACATCTGTTAAGTTGCAGAGCTACTTCTATTAAGCCAATATAAAGTGAACATATAATTATGAATTGATCAGTTTCAATATATAATCTTTCAGATTTGTTGTCGACTTTCAATTCTTCTCCTCTCACACTTTAACACCATGAACCCACTTCCTCTCAGCCAAGCGAATCTTTACAATTACCAGCTACCCGCTAATTACTTAACCACGCGTTGCTGTGGCTAAGTAATTTAAACAAATATTATGATTATAAATTGAGATAAAAATTATCCTGTCTCTCAAGTTGCACATATTGTGCAAAATTCATTAAAATCAGTTTATTGGTTTAAGAGTTCATAGCGAACAAATAACGTGACACGATAAAGATATATAATTACTTGTCTGACTGATTCATGCAGAGTCTAAACGGCTGGGGCTAAAAACTTGAAATTTTGGTAATTGATGCCTTTTATGGTTGATTTTTGGAAGTTTTACCTGAAGGGAGTAAAATAAGGGACGAACGGTTGTATGGAAGTCCGTCATTTTCAAAGTAAGAAATAAGAAATTTAATATGCCTACTTCTGGTTATAAATAAATGCACTTGTATATCGGTATTTTCCAAAATGTTATTCCTAAGAGGGTGAATTAGGGGTTTTAAGTTTATATGGGAAGTTTGTCGCTTTTGAAGGAAGAATCACGAAATTTCATATACCTGCTTCTGGTTAGAAATAAAGGTAAACGTATATCGGTGTTTTATTTTTAATTTTATCCCTATGAGGGTTCTTTATGGGTACAACCCCGAAAGCGAGAAACAGGTTTACAACTATTATGCCTTTCAAGTTTTCTACTGCTGGCAACTTGTTCCGCAGGTCGTGCGTCCAAGGTGCCAAACGTAGAGCCGACTAATTCAGAACTACCCAAGAAATACTCTTTACCCAACTTTAGTTTTATTACTTTACTGAGAAGAATGCTGATTGAATTCCTACCTTGCATAGTATCGTACATTGGCGGGGGTGTTACTGGAGTGACGACAGCGCTGAGTTTCTTCTCAAACTTCTTGTGGAGCCGCGTTGTGTCGCCAGATTCCTTTACTGATTTCTCCACTTTGATAGGCGGCGTTTTAAGCCTAAACGTAATCGTTTACTTGAATTGTATAAAAAATAAACTTGATATAAGAAAACATAACGAACATAGCTAAAATGGGTTTTACCTTTGACAACATTGTCATAAACATTTTTTTTTATAATTATTAATAATAAAACGACAGTTAAAGTAAACACATTACAAAAGAAAGCAAGTCATCTCTTAGAATGGTAGGTAAGTTTATTTTATCATTAAAATGTAATTAATAATGATCTTCATAGCCTACTCCTTATTCAGTAGTAGCAATACAATAAACTAGTCTTTTAACAAGTTCTAAATTGTAGAAAGCTGAAAATAATTCACAAAGTAAAATCACCTTTTTGGCTGTACACTATCTCTAGCACTCTTACGCATAATCGTAGTCCTACGCTGTGTGGCAGACTGAAGCGAGGGAGGGGCACGTTCATCCTAAGGTATTTTTTTTTGTTTTTGGGTTCCGTTTTCAAACAATCTTACTTGTACGGGTATATACCGCTGAAGTATATATCCCGGACTAACCCTATTAAGGCAAGCATAGCTAACCGATTTAGTTTTACGTATCCAAATTTGTCCGTTTAATACGAGTATAGGTAATTGTTTCTTCCTTTTACACAGAATGCTAATAAACAAAAAGTGTGGTTGTATAGAGACAAAACCCATTTTAGCTACGCTTATTGTTGTTGAAAGTATGCGATTGCGAACATTAATTGTCTCTAATGTGCCTACGTCCACATTAATTGTCTCTAATGTGCCTACGTCCAGCAGTGGACGTCCTATGGCTGAAATAAAAATGAAGAAGAAGAAAGAAAGAAGAACTATCAAACATGGCAAAGACAAAACGGAAAAGTTTTGACATAGGATCATTAACGCCCAATAGGAACACATTCATCTCGTAAAATACAATAGGCAATGTGACATATGCTGGGCATAACTACACTATACTTACCATTCGGAGGATTGCGCATGGGTGAGGGTCAGGTGTGGCTGCTCATAGAACACCTCGTTGCCACGGTTCCGCAACTCTTTGTGTAAAATGACCTGCGCTGCCGCGCGCTCCTTCTCTGAATCTGTAAGATGTAGTTAAATAGTCATCTGTAAACTTCTGTTTAAACAAACCTTTAAACGAACTGTTAAACAATATTGGAAAATTTAAAACAAGTCTTGTTTACTATAATATGCACTCAAATGTAGACATATCCGAAAAAGTAGGTTTAAATCATCCTAAAATAGTGTAAACTTCTCCACTTTTTGTGAGGCTAGTAAGTAGGGATTATCTATATTTACATATAAAGCTCCAGTATGCAGTTTAAGCAAATGTCAGTAAAAGCACAGATAAGATAATAGTTACTTCGTAAGTAAAAGCTTCTGATTTTAATAAGGTGCGCTTGCAAGCTAGTGTGTTTTACAAATATTGGATGCTTACCCCCGCTGTCTCCTTGAGGACGACCTGTAATAATAATAAATGTTTGTTTAATCAATACATATTGAGATATTTTTTTAAAAGTGACTAAGTAATCAACGACTATTATAGCAGAACATCACTTGTCAGTTCAACTACGCGGAGGTAGAGTAATAGCTACTTGCAACAAAATGAAAATGGTTTCGAGTCCGAACCCCATCCTACGAAACTCCAAACACAATCTCTCTGGCTATAGGCAAATTAACGAGCAGGGAATAGTTTGTTTTTGGTTTTGCTCTTGATAATGAATTTTTTTGTCAAAATCGAAACACGATGTCATCTCTAAGCTAACTTGTGACACGTGGGTTGTTTTTTTTGGTCTTTAGATCGGCCGCCTGCCTGTATAAAATGATTTAAAAAAAACATTTTTAAAATTATATTTATATTACGTCAAAATGTAAGGTGGTAATAAGTCGAATCATAAGGCAAAAGCTCGAAAGTCAGGGAGGCAGTAATGTAACATAATGCTCAAAATTAAATCATAAATGTTAATTACAAGCGAATGCACCCGGTGAGGGAGCACCTTAATACTAAACTATCGCCGAGCTGTAGTTTGATTGTACAGTAGTACACGCGCACTTTATGAACTAAACCGTCAGCCGATAGTACGGGAGATGTTCGGGGATTACTGCAACTATCCTCTACGCCTGGCCTACACTTGCAATTCTTTACTTCCAAATCGGTGTAGTGCTCGCACCACCACAGGACTGAACTATTGACCGATAGTTTTATAACGATACGCAGGGACTAACTGTAATAATTAGGCGTTGAAACGGGACGTCAATTAAACGAAACGAAAGTGTGAACTTGGCTCATTTCGACAGTCTGGCACGACGTTCGCTCGAATCGATGAAAGGGCTGCGGGCGGCGTGCGTGTTTAAACGTTCAGTAACAGTTTCTTTCGAGACTTCGAGCGGACAAGAAGTACTCAGAACTGTCCCACGTTTTATTAAATGTAAATAATTTTATAAGAGTTTTCAGCTCATTCCGAGGTGAAACGTTAATTTTACTGAGAGACTCACAGTACTATTAAGTCAGTAGTTATATAAATTTGAGTTCACATTAAAAAATCAATATCAACTATTTATAAATAAGTTCAAGTCTTTCGTCTATACTTATGAACAGCTGTATTTCGTTTTATAGGTACACTTAAATTACATCAAAATGTTGAAATTCAAGTTACACACTATAATTTATTACTTGTGTCCTCGGTAACATTAATAATCGATTTTTATGTATAATATATTTAAATATTGCTAATATAATTTTTTAAACAAGTTCCGTATTTCTGGCTAATATTTAGTTTTTACTTTTATTTAAACCGATTAAAAACTATATTTTTAATAAAATCATTTTTTTTTTAATCGAATCTGCAACGTATTGGGTTATCACCAATTGACTACTCTACGAACTTTCAAATAGAAAATAAAAGAATGGATAGAGTACATACAATACAAAATATATAATAAAATTTTAACAAACCGAGAGAGGCTTTGCGCGCGTTCTTGTTTCTCCTTTCCTCATCTTCAGCTTCGGCTCTCGATAATCTTCGTAGGCGTTCTTCTTCAGATTCCCTGAGATTATCAGACGTCAATTGCATAATTTGTCTAATTTATCGAATATTATTGTTAAGACTATTAACTAACAAGACTTTGCATAATTTTCATTTTGCAAACGTACTTATACTAGACGTTCTGTTGGAGATACTACTTAGTACTAAAGTAGCTAACTTTACGCCAAGAGCGAGTTGTTGAATTGAGTATGTAAAAACATTTTTTTAATATATCAAGCCAGTTTTATGTGAAGATCATTTTAGTGCGTAAGAAAAATATGAGCATGCCAAAAAATCGTCTTTCCGTGTGGACAAGGAGAGGTGATCAACATGCAACGAGCTGATTCCAGCACCTTGGACGGGTTTTGGCAGCAGCGTCTGACAATCCCGTACACACACTCGCTGACGCGATCAAGTCGGAGGTCTCGCGATCGCATCTCGCGCGCTCTTCGCGGCAGTGATCCGCTCCAATACCGTTTGGGTTACGATTTGGGCGAAACATTTATTAGATCAAGTTATGGTAACGGTTCACTGATAAAAAAAATTACAAATCAAAAGATTTTTAAAAACAATTAAATAATTGGTTACTAAGATAGTTTTGCTGAACCTCACCTGGATTCGAATTTCTTTCCGTGTACTTTAGCAACACAGTTTCCAAGTTAAACTAATGTATATCTAACATCTCGAATGAAAAGAAATTAAAAATCTTTAATAAATAGTATTCAAATAAAAGCGAAGATTAATAAATAATAGCTTATGAATAAATATTCCTGGAAAAAAAACTTATTTACAGTTTGATCTTAGCCAAAAGGCCGAGAAGCGATAAGACCTATTTAGATACGCTGTAAAAATAAATATAATTATACAGGCTCCGAGGCCGAGAACCTCCAAATTACATGTTTAAGTACTAAGTAATAATTTATAAAATTATATTATACATTTATTAATAACTGGCGGACCCGACAGACGTTGTCCTGCCAGAACTTAAAAAAATATTATTCCTGTATTGTACGTAGCATACTAGAATATGCGTGTCCTATATGGAATCCTTGTTATAAAATATACACTAATCGTATAGAATCAATACAAAAAAAATTCACTATGCATCTTAATTTTAAAACTCAACAAAACCCCTCCTTCTTACCTGGACGAAATCGACTTGATAGTCCTGAATTACTTACAAATATCTACTTCAATGTACCTCGAAGACGAACAAGACATACTAAGCTCTTAGTTACGCCCTTACATTCTACAAATTATGATAGTGAACACTCAGGCTAAAGTGTGATTAGCTTAAACTCAATCAACTATAAATTTTAAACTTAAACAGGTGGCGAAGAGAAGAGTGGGTGTACCGTGTATGTGAGATCCAACTCTGTGTATTATATTGCAGTCCATACATACATACATACATACACACACACACACACACACACACACACACGCACGAAGGCACACACACACACACACACGCATGAAGGCACGCACACACGCGCGCACACACACACACACGCACGCACGCACACGCACACACGCACGCGCACACACGCACGCACGCATACACACACACGTACACGCACACACACACTCACACTTGTTCTTTTGAGTTCTAATTTATTGGTTTTTTATGTCATGTTTCTGCTGCAACTTCTATATTTTTAATTCACATTTCTGCTGTAACAAGATCTGGACCTGTTTATAATGTTATCTAAATTGTATTTATGTGGTTAACATTAATTGGTTTCTCCTTATTTGTAGAAATTTGATTAGTAATATTTAATGTTGTGGACTGTTGTTAACCCTCATAGTTTAAAAATAAATAAGTAACCCTATCGCAGCGCCATCTACCGGGTTCAATTGTAAATCTAACTCTACTACTACTACTCTCTATCTAAAAACCATTCTCGAATCCACCTGAAGACATACGCACGATGTACTTGGAAAGCCTTTTAGTCGAAAAGCATTTTGGTCACAATGCGTCACGATTGATAGGTCTTTTTTTATTTTTAAATAAAGATTACTAGTAACGTGGGTCATACATTACTAGTATTCTTGTTGACCCCTTCAGCTAAGTTTAACGCTTGTGTAAGGTGTGGGCGTACGAACCCGCAACCACTTGATCGCAAGCCTTAGGCATTACGCAACCGCCGCTTTGATCGCAAAGCCTTTTGGTCGCAAAGCCTTTTGGTCGCAAAGCCTTTTGGTCGCAAAGCCTTTTGGTCGCAAAGCCTTTTGGTCGCAAAGCCTTTTGGTCGCAAAGCCTTTTGGTCGCAAAGCCTTTTGGTCGCAAAGCCTTTTGGTCGCAAAGCTTTTTGATCGCAAAGCCTTTTGGTCGCAAAGCATTTGGATCTTTGTGGTCGTCTGGTAAATAAAGTGTTAAAATAGCCTTTGTGCTAGTGAGTATTGTTAGTTAGTGTATATATGCACAGATATCTGCGCATATCGTTGAAATGCACCGTTAACAGTAGAAGGGCTGTGTGCTTGTTAGCTAACTTAAAGTTGCTAACTTAGCTATATTGTGTAAAGCATTCTGAACAAATAGCTCTAATAAGCATTACGTTAAATATACTTTACGTTATACCTTAGACTAGAAAATTATTATAGCTAGTTCATAAGTAGCAATATTATTGTGAAATGTACCCTGCTGGCACTGCTACTGATTTAGTTTCCTGCCCAAGCTGTCCACTCGCCTCCAACGCTGCTAAAGCCTTCGGGTCCAAGCCACCTGAGAAGATGCAAATTTGAATGTAGTTAGTCTTTTCAGGGCAATTCAAAAATTTCAATACCTAGCTAAATAAGCCAGTCTAAATATGAAACACTAATCATTCAATCTTAAATGTTTGTCGGAGGTCCGTAATTCACGTACCGTAATAGGTAGACAGTTGAATTTTTTACAGTCTGTATTTCTATATTAAATCTATCTATCTATATAACATTAAATCATCAACAGCGGAACGTGATCTTTCGGCGTTTTTGTTAAATTTTCACGATGTTACGGAACCCTTCGTGTGAGAACCCGATTCGCACTTGGCCGGTTTTTTTACGGTAAGTAATTTGAATATTTCAAAAAAATTATTTGTATACATATAGATGGCTAATAATTTTTAATCGACTTCAAAAAAAGAGCAGATTCTCAATTCGTCGTAATCTTTTTTTTATGTATGTTCACCGATTACTAGAAGACGTCTGAACCAATTTGGAAAATTCATTTTTTTTATTTCAAAGGGTATAACTTCTTAGGTGGTCCCATTTAAATATTATCGAAATCGGTCAAGCGGTTTTTGGAAAATCTATAAATATCTAAAAATTGTATACATCGATGATATTTTCGTTTACTCCGAAACCTCGCTGTCTCTTTGGAGCAGTGCATTTAGTTGGCCTACCCATATTATATTTAAACAAAATATATCTACTTTCCACTAAAAATTTCAAAATAAAATTAATATTTAACCGACTTCAAAAAAGGAGGAGGTTCTTACCTTTCGTCAGAAATAGGGTTTCTCAATCGGTGCATTTTTGCTAATGCTCGTTCATTGTGGGGTTTACTTAACAGTTTCGAGGGTTCTAAATCAGATATAACTATTCCTTCTAAAGTTTTGACTCTGCTGAGAGCTACGTATACTTGTCTCTTTGTAAAATTGCAAAATATGTGACGTCTCACAGTGAGGAGGTGGTGCCACAAATGTGACCACCTGTTACAAGGACGGGAGGCCAAAATTCGTGTGACTTAATTTATGGATGGCCCCTTATTACAATTTATCATGATTTAGGCACATTGAACTCGGTGATACTTTTTTTAAAAGATGATTGATTATTCTTTGTTAGATTATGAAAATATAAATTTTAGATCTTTAGTATAAATAGGTAGTGTTGTATGTATGCCAATTTACAAATTGTGACAATTTATAAATTGGCTTCATTTTAGCAAAACCTATTGAGGGCTGTCTTCATCACGATTATTAGTATGAAATAAAAATGTATTTATTCAACTCACATTCTTTGGTGGCTATTCCTGCTACATATTTGCTTGTAATTGCTTGTACATCTGAAACGTTTAGGAATGAACTGTTACAAACATACCTACGTACTTAATATGTACATTTTTAGAGAAATATGCATGTATATTTACAGTTCCTTTATTTATTATATATGAAATTCGCGTCTCTGGACACTATAACAACTTCTTACCTGCTGCTACTGGCTTTACTTCTTCCAAAAGCTAGGAGTACTAGCACATCTAATTAAACTAAAATGTTACCCTTCATGAACTTTTCTGGTATATTGGTCGGCGTTGGCGTAGTTCTTGCTTCTGTCACTTTTTTATCAACTACATCCAATAAAATTGGCGAAGGTTTCTGACCGTCGAAGTGTGGTGCTTCTTGTATCCTGTGCGCAATAAATAAAATAAATCATGTAGAGGTCCCGAGAATATGTGACACTGCCAGTATGTACATTTGTAAACAAGTCAAGTCTACTACTAGGGTAACGGGTGAGGCTACCCGTTACCCTAGCAGAAGCAGGCCTGAGACGGTGGCGCGACGTGTTCCGCGTGCGCCGCTCTAAATCGGAAGGAGGGCAAGGCCTTCCGCTACCAATGGTGTTTCTGTTTGAGGGCGGCCAAAGTCTGCCAGGGTTCTCGGGGACTTCCTTCCTAGGGTATACCCGAGTCCCTTGTGCTACTCGTAAATAAGTTTATAACAAAGCTACGGTGGTGGCTTATGCTAAACAATTTTTATTCCACTAAGGACTTTCTTGCAAACAAGGAGTTGTAAAAATAATAAATGGAACTAGAGCCAACGTAATAAACTGATTGATGAAAATTTGACCTGATGAAAAATGACAATAATAATAATATAATATACTCACATTATGACATAAGTTATTTTAATAATTTGTTATATTTTGTATGCTATTTTCATGGCTAAATGGGCCTGTTCGACTTATATCAATCTTGTAATACCACATTATGTACTACTACCCCATTTAAGGCAAATAAATAATTTTAATTTGAAAATAATTTGAATTTAGTTCGATTCCGACATACCACTTCACCAATAGCCATGGTGAGGTGATGACCCGTGGGGGTTCCCACATGAGAAAAATAAAAAAAGGCAAACATAGAGAGAGACATAGACTCCCGTACATAGACAATCGAATCTTAATCTATCATATAATAAACCGAGCAGGCACTCATATCAAGGCCTGCTACGGCAGTATCCATGGCCAGCACCACCATTTCTCACCACCCGTGTCCGTAACACAACTACAGGGATTGTTACGAGGACATGAGCTGGGCAAGACGTCAGTGGAGTTCCAGAGAATTAGGTTATACTCAGGCTTCCAGTCGTAGGTTCCTAAAAAATATTCTTGGAAAACCGTATCGTTTTAGTTGGGTTCAAACAGAAGGTGTTACTGCACGCTAAAATAACTGTTTTTGGTCCGCCAGGAGGTAATATTTGCTTACCGTATAGGTAATAAGAGAATAATCATTGCAGTGCCTTCGTACCTACTGTTACGCGAGCTCAGTCACCCCGCCTGTGCCCCGCATAGTATCCGATTCAACACTCTTGGACGGGAAACCTAAATACGATGTGTTCGCAGATGGATGGAAGACAATTTTTATCTGTGCTTGGAATAGTGTATTTGCCTTGTTATTTAAATCTAATGACTTTTTTTATTTCCAAAAAATATAACCTGCAGTGGGAAAGTCATACTTCCTGCACTTTGTTATTTCATAGTACTGCCTACTTATTTAGAATTTAGCAAAATAATTTAAAAAATCATACATTGATGCAGTCTGCGTATGTGTTTTGCTGAAATCGCCGACCGTTAAGAAGTCTTTTGTTTTTTCTTTGTCAATATCTTTCTGTATTATCGCCAAAGCTTCGCCTATAATTAATAATATTTATTTAAGTTTTTTTTTGTATTTTTTTATTGTTAATATCTATTTACATAGTAAGGACAAACCTCTTCCTTTAATGGTATCCACTAAGTGCGCAGCTCCTTCCTGAATTGGTTCTGGAAGAATGAATTAGAATGTAAATAATGACATAGAAATGAAAGTAGCAAAACATTATCAGATGGCCCATAAAAATGTGTACGGGCCGTTAACTGAATGAATTGCTAATTGCTTGATATTTTTTATATTGTGGATATAATCAAAATATGAGGAGGGCCGAACTCCTTTTTAAATAAATTAAAAGTAAGTTAGTTAGTTGACTTCGGTGGCGCGTCCGCACTTGTGTTGATGTAGAAATTAAGTTTTATCTTTTTTTTCTGTAAAAAATCGCTATGTCAAATTCGTCTACATAAACAGTTAATTATTTACTCAAATTGTAACGTTACTTGAATAATAGACCTTATCGTTTCTAATTAATATCGGTGGTGCGCACTGTTCCTGTACTGCTCATATATCCTGTACTCTAGTAACTTTGGGAAAATAGTAATGTAAAGTATCCATGCCGTATCTTGCCGCGATTCTCTTTTATCGATATCGATAATCGGTTCTCGTTTGGTGACCCGAAAAGTTGATTTCAAAGCGTTATTTTTATTTATAACAAAAGTGTCTCTTATGTCTAATTTCATACACCTTTATAATAAAAATTCATGTTACTTTTGAAAATATCTAGGATTCGCTTATAATTTTGATTTCAGTGCTACTGGTTTTGGTGAAAAGAATGCACAGGTGTCTGTTATCTTAAACTGTAAATTGAGGGTATTTTTTTTTGTTTAACTATAATTATGATGCCATATTCGAAATAAGATCGCATAGCAAAAAAAAGGATTGACTGAAAGACTTCAAGCAGTATAAAAGGAAAAACATAAATGATAAATTAATTTATTAAACCTTAAGAAGAAACGTCGATATTGACTCAAGGATCCAAATGTACATAAACTCGAACTGTGCAAGGGCCATAAAAGCGCTCCGTGTGGCCTTCATAATAATGAAAGAAATGAAAGAACCAATTCAGTTATAAGCTGAACAGTCACGGCACCCCCAGAATGACTGGATAAGTCTGTAATCATGGAATTGAAAACCGGCCTGCCATCGCAGTCAGACATTTGGTTAGGCCAATAAAAATACTTAATAGACAAAATTTGTATAAAAGAAAGAAGGATTAAGTTTGTAAAGCTAACCTACTTGCCAGGTGCATAACTTGTGTAACAATATTATTATTTTATAAAACAACTAAAAATAATCGTGGAGTCGAAAAAAGGAGTGGAGTCAATGCAATCGAATGATCTGATCAAACCTTAGTAGTTGTTCTGGTGAACTTGCTTAAGAGTTAATAAATCAAAATCATTAACTTGCTTGAAACATAATAGATAAAATAATATTGTCTCGATCTTTAGCATTTCAGGTGTTTGTAGACAGAAATAATTATGTATTTGATTTCGGTGTTTAGAATAGTAAGCTGGACACGTAATTTTTTTAAATTAAATACCTAACTTTGTAACCGATCGGCGTACGAAGTTCCCTCTGCTATTAACATTTACGTATTTACTCTAGAATTAACATTTCCCATTAGTATATATGGTTCAATTTAAGAAAAAAAATTATGCCACTGAAGTCAACTAAATAACTATACTTACGGCTGATAATTGCCGATATATTTCTTACATATTTTTTGAAATACCTCTGTTTTCATAGTTAGCGAAAGATAAGTTATTTGTATGTATGTCCCATGTACAAGTGATGTTATATGAAAATATGAAACCTTTTAACATTTCTTCCACCTTTTTATTCGGTATCACAGCTTTCACAGTTTCAACCATTTTTTCTTTCTTTTTATTATCGTGAGCAGTAGTTTTACCGACTGGAGCTACCTTTACCCTGAAAACGAATATATATTATTAAATTTTTTTCTTTTAACATTTGAACAATAATATGAATGTTTTGATATGAATAGCATTTCCAAAACTACGAAGGTTTATAATGAACGTTATGGGTAAGTCTAGATAGAGATACAGAACTCAGTCCAACTAAAATACAGAGTAAGTAATAATTGTAATAACATACACATTTAAAAGTTGGATTATTAGATACAAAATAAACAAGACAAATAGAAGTTGAATACAAAATAAACAAGGTAAATACAATAATTTCGTCACTTGCAATTTGGTACAGTACTTATTATTTAAAAAAAAGGTTTCGTTTTTATTTTAATTTAATCGACGGAACAATAAATAATTACCCATTCAGTGGGTAGGTTTAACAACCTACGCACTGAATGGGTAATGGAGTATGGAAATCTAGAAACGAAGTGTGTACTACTTTTTTTTTAATGTACCACTAAAAAACATTATCTTGTATTTGTGTTTGGACTGGAAGTATTTGAGTGTTTAAAAGGACCATTGTCGAAATAATAAAATTTCTCTTTAACTTTCGCAGAAACGATAGGTCGCAGAATTTTTCGAAGGTAAGTGCGACGATAACTGCTTAATCCATACTGGATGTTGGATTCAGCCATAGAATCGTACAACATCATTTTGACTTTGTAGGGAATTCAATCTTTGAGCAGAATGATATTTACAAGGAACTGTCACACACACGATTGTTATAATGGTTACCCCAATTCAGCTTGCTGTCGATAATTTTTCATAATCAGATACACAATTCAATACAAATCAGATTACAAATAAATAAAATGGAGCTGATGAGTTTTCGATGTCTCTATCAGTTTTGCAATACCAAAACTGACCTTTTTGTCAGATGACTTCTTTGCAACTTCATCCGGCATAGAGCCGCTCCAACCAAAGTGTTACAATTACCGACACTGGTGTTTGAATGATGTATGTAAACAAATATAGTTCTGCGCAACTATATCTTTAACCCGTTGCGTAAATGAAGATTGCTCAAGGTATGGAGATTTCATATGCAACAGTTTAGTTAATTTTTTCCTTTTTTTTTTAAAAGACAACTCCCGCATTAAGAATTAATTACTCCTGTGTCGCGAGGGACTTTACAAACATACAAACAACGGACACAAAGAACACAAAGAACACCCAGACTCTGGTGGGAATCGAACCCACGACCTATGCTAGCAGTAATTTTTAACCATTTAGCCTTCTTTAACTCACTTCGAAGTGACTCGTAGTTAACAATATTTTTTTGGATATATTATACTTTCTATATATGCGTTGGAAGAGAATCGTAAATGCAGGTCAAAATTAGATTTTATATTATGCGTTTTTTTTGCTAAAAGCAAAGCAACTAAAGTTAGATGAAATTAACTTACTCTTCACCACCTTCTATATGAGTCATTTTATAGGGACCCTCCTGGCCGACAATCTTTTCACCACCTTTCGCTATCAAATCAGCCAGTACATCACGCTTTTCAGCTTGGGCTGTATTTACAAAAAGATGTGTTAAATTTATGTAGTTGTTAACTAAAAAGATAGTTTCGTGGAATAAATGGAAACTTACTCTCAGGCATTGGTTTGGCCAAAAATTTTGAAGATTCATCGATGACCTCTGTAATAATAAATATTTAAATAAACATTACGAAAGAGATATTAAAATACTAATGGGAAACATAAATATAATGTAAATGGGCAAAACCTTGAAAATAAAGTGCCGTAGAAAAGAATTAATGGTTGGGGTAGACAGCGAGCGGGGCGAGACGCCTACTACTTTTATTTTGGAATTGTCACATTATTGAGAAAATCCATAAAAAACTGATATGCATGATTTTCTGAAGTGAGTTTTTATGGATTTTCTGAATAGCGGAATGAATAATTCTGAAATGAAAAAAATTGTTCGATTTCACCTTTCCACCTGCTTTTATGAGAAACGGAGGTTAGGTTAGACTTACTTACTTTATTCTACAATACTTGACCAGTCCTGCCCCGCTATTTCTCACTTGTTAATGATCACTACTCCGGTATTTTGGGTGGTAGCGTGATGTTATAAAGCCGGATTAATGAAAGACCTGCGCGATTGGAACTGTTCATCATGATATGTTGATTCTGTAGATAGACTATAAAGTACTCCTCAACACAGGAACACGAAGTTATTTGGTTGCAATCATTTGTAAAGCAGAGGTAGCTGGGCGACTCTTTTAAAGTTACATTGCAGTAGGGTTTACTACCTGGCATCAATTCAGCGTGCTTTTCTGGTATACTTTTTTTTTTTTCTTCAGCCATAACACTAATTTTTTGTTTAACTTCTGTATATTTCTCCTTTTCAACCGAATCGTTGGCCAGACTTGGAGCAATTTCTATTCTAAAAATCATTTTAAAATACTGTTAGGTTAAATAATGTTGTCTTTTTAGTCTATTATTAACGTGGGTTACATATGACTTCTTATTAAACCCCTCAAAGTAAGCTAAAGTGGTTGTGTTACACACACATTCAGTTTCAGGTCGTTGGATTTATGGGGCACTTTTCATCATAACATTCGATTAGATTAAATAGCCTTTAGCGATTACGCTACCGCCGATTTTTGATAGTAGAAATCTATTTGCTGGATGCCAAAAAGCATCAACTGTATAGAGCAAAAAACGGTCGGCGACTAGTAACAGGGGTCTAGATATAGGCTTGGTCATCGATTAGACAGGACTAACCGCAGTGGTTGTGGTCAAATACCGGCTAAATTAGTCTCAACTTTTAGGTGCTAGTGAAACTAGTAATTAACTTTTATTTGAAATATTACACGAACATATCACATTTTTACATGGGCAAATATTTAATTCAACTTCAATAAAATAACGTTAACTTACCTCCTTGCTGCATCGGTATAAGTTTGGTCGTACCCTTGTATCTCTGCCAAAGGAGACTCACCCTTCTCTTTCATCATCACCACAAGATGTTCCAAAGTGTCTCCTGTTAATTATGCCATTCATAATATGTATAATAAGGAAACAAATAATTTGTATATTTGAATTTATATCACATTTTAGAATTTCATAAAGTGTGTTGTTGTCACTCAAATTGAATTTTGCTACCATATAGGTCTGCAAAATGTGACTTCTCTGAATGGTTATAATTACTAAACGCTTCTGTGTGTTTTTTTTACCTGATAGGAATCAACAAACTGTTATGTTTTATCTGTTTTTTTTAGAAGGAACATTAGTATTCTTTAATGGGGACATCGTAAATAAAATATCTACATTGATTATCCAAGCGTACACTTTTGATTAAACCATACAGTACCAGTACAGTAGCGGAAGTTCTATATATTGTTACAGTTTCAAATCGAGGATGAGTGGTATGTATAACCATCTACACTTGTTGCATCAAGATCTGTTAATGTCAAATTTGCTCTGGCCGCGGGCTCACCGTCTTTGGCAAGCTGTAAGCTTCTAGTGTTTGAAGATGAGCTACCGGACTCGATTTTCTGGTCCTTTTCCGTGCCGTGTTGTGGAAATACACTCCTATATTTTTCGTTCTCAATAACTATTTAACAATGAATTTAAGGCGTGTCTAATTCTGTTAGCTATTATATTGAGTACTTAACTTACTTAGAGCGCTTTGAATTCGCGGCAACAGCCAGATCGAGTTACATACAGGTAACCAGCTCGAGCTCACACTCCCTAATGTATCCGTATGAGCAGTATCCCTTTCCTTCCATTTATACCTACTTTTTCCTTTCAAATACATAACCAATTCTCCCATTTCTAACTCGTAAAGTGCCAGGTTGACGGAAATAGGGTTGCTTCCTATTACGTGAGCGGAAATACATTATAGTTGCCAAATTGTGGGAGTTTACGTGCTTCTGCGCCCACCCGCTAGAAGATTCAGGCGTATGTACTTAATCGTAACTTAAACAGGTACAAAAAGACGAATTATAAAACACTAATATCAAATACTGCAATACTGGTATCGAAATCATTAAGGAACTATTTCTAAGCGAGCGAAGTATTTTACAACCTTTTATTTAACTTGCAATGTTTGTATGTGTTCGGCACGAATCTTGGAAGCTAAATTAGAGCCATTTCCCGATATCCGATTTGGCTCAAATTTGGTGTACATGTATCTTCGGTGACAATGCAATAATATTGTTCCATGAAGATGTTCTGATAATGGAACAGGAACATAGGAACTTCTGAACTAAACAACATAAACCCATCGAGTTTGGGCTCATTTGTTTTGTCATGGTGAGTACTTTGATGCTACATGATATCCCGGGTATGATGTAATACTAGTATAAACTAAAACATATCAAGATTACCTTTGTCCATTCCAACATTGGCTAAATGTGTAGCAGCATCCTCCATGGTAGCTGAAAATTTAAAGCAGTTTCATAATATGATCTGTTCTACAATCATTTTGCAATATTTCTTACTTACGGTGTAACTCTTGCGCAACAGAAGGTGCCAGCTGCTCTGGCACACCTCTTTTCATTTCTGCTTTGATGTCATGCTTTAAGTTCTCGGCAGCTTCCCCCCTGGCATTAACTTCCAAAGGGCCAGAGTGCATCAACCTATATAAATTTTTTTTTCGGTTAAAGTCAAACGCCTAACTTTAACCTGACTAGCTGTGAGCCGCGGTTTCAGTCGCGTATAATTTATACGAAATCACTCGCACAAACGCTGATTGGTGACATTGATATAGACAACATTTTTCGTAACATTTTCTTCTAGCTATATATATCGAATATATTGGTTTTCACCGCACCCTGTTCTAGACAAGCCAACATATTATTTTTTGCCTATGCGTAAAACAGCATTCCCGGTAGCATAAATCGTAATGGTCCTTCATTGGGTTCCCGCAGCCTAAGATGAATGGAATTAGTAAATGCTGCTCTGAAAAGTCGCCGACGGTGACGTCACAGTGGGTCACCAGTTTTTTAACACGCCGCAAAGTTGGGGTTATTCTAATTCTGTTTGTAAACGTGAAACTTATACTAAAGGAAGGCTAGGTTTCTCATTAAAATATACTAAAAGAGTTTAAAAGCATGACAAATAAAACAAATAAGTAGAGTGTGACAAAATAATTTTTCGAATCCGACGGTAGTTTATGAGGTTAGTGCGTTTAAGCAAACAAATAAAAAACTCTAAGCGTATTTTATCAGTTACTAGTCGTTCCCCACAGTTCACCCTGGTTTATGGTCACTGCTCCGCTGCTAAGCTCGTAGCGTTATGTTACATAGCAAACTTTCTCAAACTATACTCAATACAAAAAAAACGGATCCAATATAAAAAGATTTATTCAAATCTTGACTAACCTCGCACACGGCCGTCTGATTCCAAAATAGCCAGAGCCTTTACTATGGTAAGCAAACTGCTGATAAACATACTTATATATTACTAAATACATACATATTTTAGATAAATTACACCCAGGCACAGAACAAATGATAATGCTTATCACACAATTATTTGAATTTTAACATGATTTTTTCCACCACCAAACATGAAACTGATTCATGATTGTGGTTTGAGTTGAGGTAACTAGTAAGGCTCTAGAGCTCAGTTCCATAAATTTATCGCAAAAAATCCTGAACTTGAAAAGTATTCACAGAAATATTTAATAAGTCAATGTCAATGTTCAAGTCTTTTGCAGGTATAGAAGGATCACTCAATCGTTTATCAAAGTACGAGTAAATGGACACGTTGGTACAATACATGAATCAACACGGCTTTTTCTCAGAACATTATTGGTTTTCATTCTTATAACTATCTACTAAAAATAAAATAAAATGTAATATAATTATAGAAGAGCGGGGCCTCCTGACAAGTTTTTCCATACTTAAAAGGTGGCCTCAACAATTTTGATAAATGTGTAAAAAGTTACTGAAATAAATTTTTATTTTTATTTTTCAACTACCTGATTACATTGCGTTATGTACTTATATATATATGAAAAATACTCAAAAGTCTGAAGTAACTATACAAAACTATATATGCAAAACTATAAAGCCAACGAAACGACGAACAAGACAGTGTTCATGATCAAAGTTCATGACAGTGACAGACACGAGTAACGTCATCGGAACTGCGACCGTTATCGCGCGCAAATTTTAACTGTCTGTTTAAAACTGCATTTTTTGACAATAAATTAATTTATTTCTACATTACAAAAATCAAAATATCGCATGTTCCCTATTGTTAACAATCCTATTATGTATTATGTGGCAAAACTGTGACTGCACTACGCACGGCTACAAGTAATACCTATTAGGTTATACCTACTATCATAAAAAACAAACGAAAAGTATAATGTAATGTATAGTAATGATAAACCTGTAACCAAAGGACGGAAAAATAAAAGTGACCTAAAAAGTACCTTGACCAGTTTTGTACCTGTCTTGATTTCTGTCTGAAACATTTTCTTGGCTCGTACTTTTTAGATTTTTACTATTTTACACTTTTTAAAATTGTTTAATATAATTTTTCTTATTATTATAAAATGAATAGGAAAGTTATACTACGTACGTATCTGCAGCACCTTTGTATGTTTGGCCGAAAGATTTGTATTTAAACAAAGGTCTTCTTCCCAATGAATCTTTCACAGCAGATAAAAATCCTAGTGGGTATCTTTCACCGGCAATACCACCTTTAAAATAATTAAATGAAATTACCTAAGTTGCAACAACATAATTTATAAAGACATTTGTGAGATATTATAAATCGGTAAAACGTACTTACTTCGCAAAGCAAATGGTTGCGATAAATGTCTTGATACATCCTGCACCAAAGCTGTAGGAAAAAAATAATTCAATGTAGTAAGTTTTTTTTTTTTTATTCTAGTCAATAGCCAATGCTAGGTAAAAAAAAAAGTTTAATGGTACGAATAACAGTATCGTGAACTGACGAATCATTTTCTTTTTTATTCTAGGTCAATTCTTTTATTATATTTTTTAGTTAAGTATATTATAAATGAATAGTTTCGAAATACCTTTCATAGCAATCGCTAGATTAGGTGGCGTTATATGTTCTATGTCTTTAGTCAAAGTCTTCTTCCCTTCATCTGCAATGTCTTTAATAGGTAGATAGGGTATCAGAGATGGAGAGGCCTCGGTCCTAATAAAATTTAAGAAAAAAATATATTTTATAAGTGTATATTATTTTATTTCTTTATTTACTACTTACATAATTCATGCCAGACTTTTACATAAATTTATAGAGTAAACAAACCAACAGCGTAGTAGTTTAACCTACATTATACAAAATTAAACGTGATTAAATGCGTTGCGCGGCAAATAAAGGTAATATGGAGAGGGTCCATTCCATTCTGTGGCAACTGTCCCTACATATAATAACTACCCCTACGTATATCGATTTTTTAGGCTTTAGTAAAATTGTCTCTAAGTTGATGAAATCGTGTAAAGAACGTAACCGTGTAAACGTAAATGGAGCATATTTCTTTGTATAAGAATATATAAATGTCGTTGGAATGGCTTAAGATATTTATCATTATATGAATACGTGAAGAGAATTCTTTGTACCCTTTTTTAAGAAAATTTCGCGAACTTAGTAACGTGAATTTTGGAATATTTACAGTTTATATACGGAAGTAGTACAGAAAGCTAAAATTTTTATACAATATGTCTTACAACTTTATAAATTACGTGAAAACGGCTTAATGAAATTACACGCGTCCAGTACATGTGATTACCTGTCATGGTAAGTAAGTCTACACAATGGCAGCTCAAGTTATACACGCCAATGAAAAAACCATGGTCGAAATTCGACTACCACGCGATCTCTAGTTTGTATTAACATGATTCTGTGTACAATACAAGATAACAAGCTTGCATGTAAGATGTGTAGAGTTGTATCGTGTAAGAAGTTGTATCGTCAACTTTGCATGATTAGTAATGCGATTTAGGTATGTAATAACTTTCGGTCGCGATTCGAGTCGGGAACGGTATTTTTTTTATAATTTAGGAGGTAAACGAGCAGACTGATCACCTGATAAAGGTACGGATAAAGGTACCCTATCTGTGCTCAAGGCAACGTGTATGCGTGTGTAAAGTTGAGTAGTAAAGACGTGAAAGAGTAACAAACAAACGAACTCACTATCGCATTTATAATAGTAGCTGTTGCCCGCGACTTCGTTTGCTTGGAAATTGTCGTGAAATCTATCTATCCTACGGGAACGATATATTTTCCGGGATAAAAAAAGCCTATGTGCTATTCTTTTTTTATGGTATAGGGGGCAAACGAGCAGATAGGTCACTTGATGGTAAATGACTACCGTCGCCCATGGGCACCTGCAACTCAAGAGTCACAAGTGCGTTGCCGGCCTTTAAGGTAGGAGTAGAAGAATGGTGAAGGAGGGGGATAGGGGGGTGGAGAGGGGAGGAGGGAAGGGTTACGGCCTTCGGTAACCTCACTAACTCGGCGAAACGCTATGCAAACATTGCTTCACTGCCGGTTTTTTGTGAGGCCGTGGTTTGTCACTCCGGTTGAGCCGGCCCATACGTGCCGAAGCATGGCTCTCCCACGATTAATTATTCCAGACTAAAATCTATCTCTGTGCCAATTTTCATCCAGATCCGTTCAGCTGTTTTTGCGTTGAAGAGTAAAAAACGTCCATCCACCCATTCTCACAAAGTTCCAACTTTATGATATTAGTAAGATATGGTTAGTATGCTCGACTTATATCTTCCTTACCCACCTACCTGTAGCAGCATACGTAATATCAATATAAATTATGAGCATAATGCTTGAATGTGATTAAAAAGCACTTACTCTGTTGCTCCCGTTAAGTAGTCCATGGTATAGGTCGGTCTGGAAGCAACTATATTTTTCGGCTTGCTCTTCATCATTTTCAATAAGTTACCCATTACAATATCTGGGATCAAAAAAATTCATTTAAATAACAGAGTTTAAGATTGACATTTTCAGAGATTGCTGATTTGTGAGATTAGCGCCTTCAAATCCTCCCTTCAGATTTTTTATATTAGTACTTAAAATTTGTACAATATAAAAAAGAAGTTATCTCGAAAATGAAATGGCAGATATTTAAAAAAAAATAACTTAAAAGATCTCACACACGGCCGTCTGATCCCAAACTAGGCAGGCAGCAACCAGACTGCTGATAAACATACTTATAAATTTGTAAATACATACATATCATAGATGATAACACTCAGAAACAGACCAAATGATGCAAAGCACGACGAGCTCATCACACAATGATTTGTCCTAGGTGGGAATCAAATCCAAGATCACTAACCACTAATAACTAGACCAACAGGCCAGGCCAGAAAAGATATTATACTGTATCATTTATTATTAACTAGCGGACCCGACAGACGTTGTGCAGCGCCATCTACCGGGTCCAATTGTAAATCTAAACCATTCTCGAATCCACCTGAAGACACACAAAAAAATTCAATAAAATCTGTCCAGCCGTTTAGGAGTTCAGGAACATACACACGCACAGAAGAAATATATATATAAAGATAGAGAAGTTACAGGAACCAACCTCGGTCGCGTACAAACGCGGACAGGTAGTTAGCACATCGTTCAATAACTCCTGCAAAAGAAACATTCAATTAGGTCAGGTCAATTCAGTAATTAAAGTGCAGTTTATTGACATTTACTTTATTTTTTAGAATCATGTAGGTACATTACTGATGTATTTTGTTCCTGCATTCATTTCTTTAATGATTGCTCCGATTTTTTTTCTTTCCAATGAACTATTAAATTATAACATACAATCGGAATATGGACCCGTGGAAATACATAATTATATCATGGAACGCGAAAGTTTAAAAGTTAGTATAACATACAACAAATGAGGCAACTAACTGTTACACTAATACATATCACCTAGGCATGGGCAGCCGTTCGTCTAAAAAGCTTTTCGTTAAACAATAGTTTTTATTTTGCTTTAAGGATGTGGTGTTTAAACTTGGCTTTAAGGTGTGGTCTAAAGGTTGTCTGTAAGAAATCGTAACTATCGATAAGGCCCCCCGTTTGTACCATTGTTTGTTTTTATTTTTAATATTGTAAATTGTTTTATGGTGTAAATAATAATGAATATTGTATTGTATTGTTGAAACAGAATTGAGGAGATACGCAGACGAACTACCGAATCACTAGACAACCGACATAGCCCAACGAATAGTATTCTTAACAACTTAATAGGGTTGTCTCAATTTGTGCTATTTATAAATGTATGAGAAATAATAATAATAATAAAAAAAAAAAAAGAATGGGCAGGGCATACAGCTCGCAGAACGGATGGCCAATGGAGCCGAATGGTTCTGCAGTGGAGAACGCTGTCCAGAAAATGCAGCGAAAGACGTTCACTAACAAGATGGATAGATGCCCTTATAAAGATCGAAGCCAACGGTGGATGCAGGCCGCTTCCAACCGGTCTTCTTGGAAGTCATTGAGGGAGGCCTATGTCTAGCAATGGATTTCCTATGGATGAAACGGTGATGATGATGCGAGGGAATGACGCGGACGCATTTTCTGCCATTTGAAAACATTAAGTTTTGGAACCTTCAAAACATCAAAGGGAGATCGTGATAAGGGAGATCGTGATAAGGGAGATGTTACTATATATGATGCTTTGAAGATGCTTTTCTGCTGCCAACCATGGTGGTGTCCAGCAAATTCGTGTCTTTACCTCGATTCTGAAAACTTTGGGAAGGAGGGGATTCATAAAATAATAATAAAACTGGACTTAGTACATATAAATACATTACTTTGTGTACATTGTACCAACATTTTCGGCGCATACCTCGTATCGTTTCCCAGAATTGTGAGTAGTAGTCATTTACTGTATGTTACTAACTGTTGCTGTGTACTAACCATCCATATCTGCCCTTAAGTTATCTGGAACAGCAGCATCACCAACTGCGTGCAGGGCTTTTGCAAAAACAGGCGCAGTAGCTGGATCAGGAACAATAGCCGTTAAACCAGGAGCTGATTTCAATCTGAAGATAAATGTTATTATAACATTACATCAAAGTACCTACTTAGGTATTTAATGAAATGTTTTGCAACTTGTAAGTTTTGATTACTTCAAATACAATACTGAGTGATCACGTAAAGTCCAATCATTAATAAAGTGACATTTTTTAGAACGATTACCTACTTCGGGAAGGGCTAATAATGGTTAAAACAAGTAGATTAAAAAAAAAACTGTATACAATACGTTTTCATTAAGCAGTGCAGAGTGCTACATGCCCGTTTGTAATATGGAGAATACAATCTTTAAGGTAAAATAATATAAAATTTTGTTTAAAATTATATTAGCACAGAATAGTGAATACACACACGTAAGCCGCCTTGAATTTCGTTGTTACAACTCGGAAATCGGAGAAATGATCGGCTCCGTGATGTTCTAACTCTTTAATCAGTATGTCAAACGCTGGTCCGCGTTCAACTGAAAATTTATATGAGATTTTATTGCGTGCAAGAGAAACATACAAAAATAAAGACCACCAATATTTGGATTTCAACTTACTTTCGTCAATTGCTTCCTGGGACAAATATTTCGAAGACACATCAATGGTTTCTGTAAAATAAAATCACCATAAATGTTTAAGATAACCAAGTCTAGTATAATTGTATAGAAACCAACTAATGAACTATAAAAAAGCTCGATCTTCTGTATCGTGATAGATAGTGTCAAGCTTGAAATTTGAACAAAGTGTCGTAAGTGTTTACAAAAACGGTCCTATAAACGGAAGTGGCTACAATACTAAAGTAACGTGAGGCAAGGTCTTAAGAAGGAGAGGTAATTCGACTTGCACTGGTGGGTGGTATGACTTTGGTTCAAATAATTGTACTTGTCTCATTATCATCCCCGAATCTTACACATTCATGATGATTTCCCTCAAGAACAGAGCTTAAGATCTCTATAAGCATAGCATCTAGAGTGAGCTTTATCGCGTTCAGAAGGTACTCAATAGATAATAACGAATATCAAGAGAACTTGCGACGAAGCAACCATGAATAACCATGGGTTAGCAGATATCCAGTCTACATACCCTATGTCAAAGGAAAAATGGTTATGATAGCTCTATGTTAAAGAAGTACTATATTCAGACAGTATACACTGGAATAAAGGTTCAAAACATCGTTGGTACACCAAACTACAACCTACTACCTAGGTACGTATAGTAGAAACTGGGTTCAAAAAACACGAAACGCTGATTTTTTTTGTGCAGTCGGAACAACATCAGAATCAGCGAACTGCAGTTTGCTTAGACACCAGCGGCGAATTTACACATTTGCCGCCAGTAGGCTATTCAAAATTTTGCCGCCCATAATTCGATATCCCAGAACAAGACATAAAAAATAATGTAGGCCCCAAATTTAGCGCCCCTAGAATCTGCCGCCCTAGGCTTCAGCCTACTCAGCCTACTGGGAAATACGCCACTGTTAGACACCGTTACTATTGTGCGACAACGGTACATGGCTGGCGAAACAAAAACTTTTGTTCATACCTGAACTCTAAAAAAAAGCTTTTAATAGAAGTCATTACCTGCCATATCACTTTTAAGATCTTCCGGAGTAGAACTCGCCATTAGCTTCTCAAGTTGTGAATGAATTGCTTGAGACAAATTCGGATCATCGTGATCGGTTTCGAGACCTTTAGCTTCTTCGAGCCTGCAAATGCATTATTAAAATGTTTGAAAAGATAATACTATGGCGTAAGTAAAATGAGTTCCTCATAAGATCAAAATGACATTCTGGAACACGACCAAACGATTGTGTAGTTTTAATATTATGGTAGTTACTAAAAAAAAGGTAATTCTGCTTGTCTCTTGCTGTTTCAAAAAGCACAAAAAGCTACCTAATGATAAACTCGTGTAACTCCTTGGTAGTGTGTAATTTACCTAATTACTTAATCACATGCTTATATAGATTGTGATTAAGTGTTGTATAATTTTATTATTACGTTAATATTTTATAGTTTAATAGTATTCTGGTTTGACTAAATATTACACATTCAATTATAAGTTTCAGTGCTAAAAAGGGCAAGTACGGCATGACCCGCATTACTAATACGGATGACGCTAATGGTATTATATCTATAGTCAGTCAGTCAATTATCTTTTTTCATAAAATTCTTTAAAAATTGCCTTAGAAATTGCTCTTATTTTTATATTAACTAATTATTTATACATCAACACAAAATGTCACCCTATAACCGCATTAAAGTATGGATACTGAAAACTAAACAAGATAAAATTAAAGTAAAAGAAACCGGTGATTCTACGTCAATGAGAAGTACCCTATATCTAGGTTTTGATTTACTTTCGAAATGTTCAAATTTGTTAAAATTTAGGCTTAAATGGCCTATCTGTTGATTGCGATGACTTAGGAGCTTGATTTTTTTCAGGTTAAAGCGACCGCATACAAAGTTCCTGAGTAAAAGGATCTTGATAGACAGACGGACAACAAAGTGATCCTATAAGGGTTCCTCATTTCCTTTTGAAAAAATCGGAAAATTGCGAGTCTGACTCGCGTACCGAGGGGTCCGTAAGTCCATCTCGGGAATCAATTCTCGAAGATTTTTGCCCGTGTTTTCGAAAGGCAAACTTAACTTTACAGTTCTAAAAATACTCTCCTGTACATCGCTTTACGACGAAGTCAACTTTCCAACCGCAAAATATATAAATTTGTAATTACAACTACTTTTTTATGTGAAATAAAACCATATTAACGACTTTGATTTTTTCTTTACTTGTACTGTCAGACCTTGCTTCTTACCAAATTTCATGATTCTAGGTCAAGGGGAAATACCCTATAGGTTTTGATTTACATGCGAAATGTTCAATTTGTTTAATAAGGCTTTGGCCATATCTTTTGATTGCGTTGACTTAGGAGCTTGATTTTTTTACAGCTTCAAGGAACCGCTGACATAATTATTTGATGTTAATTTCAACTTGATGCTGCCATGAGAGCCTGAGGAAAGGGTCTTGACAGACACGCAGACAGACAGACGGACAACAAAGTGATGAAGATCACTTTCTCTTCAAAGGCTTCTTATTTTTAGGGTTCCTTTGAGGAACGGAACCCTAGAAATTAAGAAAAGAAAAACTAAAGACATAAGTTAATAAATGCAAGATTTCTGTATTATTTTATTTTATTTTTATTATTGTATTTTAAGATTAAGTGTTATATCAGATGGTTTTTATCTGTAGCCTACTGATTATTCCTACGATGAATAAATAAGGAAAGAAAATATGAAGAATTTTATAAACATTAATAATGCGATGTACTCTCCTTATATAATAATTCGGAACCTGTAGAATCATATTTGGATGAAACTTACTTTTTGGCGGCGTCCCCATAACTCCTTTTAATCTTTTCTTTTTGAAATAGTTCTTCATTCTTCTTAGTACGCATAGCTTTTACCAACAAACGAAATGCTGGGCCCTTTTCCTCTAAGAAATATTAAATTATTTGTAAATTTTACACACAATGATTAATGATGTTCAACCATGTGTGTGGGTCTGTGGGTATGTATAAAATAATACCTACAGTTAATCTCCTTATGTCTATCCTTCTCCTTTCCTTTTCTCCTCATTATATCTTAAATTATTATTTAAGATATAATGAGGAGATAAGGTGGTGTTCCACATTACTACAGTTTACTGGTAATACTGATGACATTTAAATATTCTCTACCATCATTAGCGATTATTTGTAGTGATTAAAATCTTATTACGGTTTACGTGTATCACTGTGGTACTATATTTATATATTTTTTGTGTGGTAATGACATAATATATGGAAGTTATATGTAAAAAGGGAAAAGCCCAGATTATGAAAATATAGTGAATAATATGCTAAGACTTTTCCATAAACTACGTTGCAATATGGGTATAAAGTTACATTTTCTGCATTCTGATATCGACTCCTTTGTAAGTGAAGAACAAGGTGAACGCTTCCAACAAGATATTAAGGTTATGTACAGCAGATATCAAGGAAAGTGGAACGCAAACATGATGGCAGACTACTGCTGGATGTTGAAGAGAAATAAACCGAATAGAAAGCATAAGATAAAAAGAATGAACAGGAGTTTTGAAGTAGAAAAAGA
Source organism: Euplagia quadripunctaria (assembly GCA_963859945.1). Taxonomy (NCBI): domain Eukaryota; kingdom Metazoa; phylum Arthropoda; class Insecta; order Lepidoptera; family Erebidae; genus Euplagia; species Euplagia quadripunctaria. Next base: position 7,512,457 of record OY982561.1, on the reverse strand, counting down.
CAGTCTTTTTGATTTACTTAAGTCTCTTTAGCATTATTTTAATAAATACCCTACTGATGGTTTGGTTGATTTTTTATGTAAAATTTTAATTTTAAATACATTTTTACTTTTGTTTTTACATGATTGTGTTAAAAAAAATAACATATGCATGTCATCAATAAAAATAAATCTCGCTGTGCTAGAAAAAAATAAGACTAGTAACATACCTAGATATTTAAAAAAAACAATTATTGGAAGGGGAAAGAAAGTTACATTTCACGGGCCTGTGTAATATAAGTCATCTAGATATCGTAAAGTACATCCATGAACTTCTAGGCTACAGACTACAGACAGGCTCGATGAAAAAAAATATTTATACCCCCGTTATTATTCATTACCATCTACAGAGTTTATCAATGACAGTCAAATAATACTTTACTCTATTTATTGACCTCAAATATAATAAGTAATAACATTACGTACTGTTATATTCAGCATATTGTGATAAATATTTAGAGCAGATATCAATCATGTCTGTAAAAAAAAATATTTTATTATAAACCAAAATACTTTTGATAATTTCTTTTTATTAATAAAAAAACTGTTTACATTTTTTTTTAATAAAGCTGGTCAATAGGTACCAAGTAAAAAAGGAAACAAAATCGATTTACAAACACAGGAGAAGACAAACTTGTACTGGAATGGTTTGTCTTTGCCTTATTTAGTATCTAAATAAAGCTATAGCGATTTACGATTGATGACGATGAAGCTCCGCTCGCACTTCACGTTGAGGCATATTTCCAGCACTGTCTGGTTTTTTAGTTGGTTCGATTCAAACATACCATTTTTACCACACACACACCACATTTATAAAGAAGATTTCAGAGTTTTAAATTATAAATACATAATTACCTTTCATATAAGGTGCAAGATCGCTAGGAGTTTCTTCCTTACTGCACTCGGTGAGATTCTTATTGAGTTCATTTGCTAATGTGGAATTATACTCTGAGGCGTGAAATGATGTTGTTCGCTTTAATCTGTAAGATCGCGAGGATAGTACTAGGTTAAATTCTGGACAAAATTATAAAAAAATGCCAGATATGCTATACATTTATCTAATGAACAACTTTTATTATAGTATAATGCTAAAGTTGATTTCTATCCAATTGTCTAAGTGCGATATTATTATAATATTGCTAATTGACCATACTTTTGACTAAATTCTTTGGCAGCTTCGTATTTCGTCTTTTACTGTAGGTATTTATTACCTACAATACAAGTGATGTATGATTTCTTTCACTTGATTCTAGTGAAGTTTCGTTAAAATCAATACATTTATTCATGACGTGTCCAATTGTAAAAGATAGACATTATTTCCTTTTTCAAGTTTTAAAGGATAAGGAAATATTTACGAAGATAGATACTCATCTTTATAGAGTTCTTCGTACATAACTATGTATTACGTATTTATTAAAATATTAGATTAAACAGTATAATGTACGGTCTACATTTTTTACTGCAATATTACCTAGCAGTGACGTACATATTATTTGTTTCACCTTCTTAATCAGAGCAAAAATTAATTATAATTTATATTCTAATATGCACATTTACTGCGACGGCGACAAGAGATTTACGTCGTCATTGAACTCAAACTGCCGGCGTACATTTATTTTACTAAATACTACGTTTTGGAAGTAGGTAACTAATGAAAGCTAAAACTACGTTTTATTATTTTAATCGGTCTTACTCGTCAGCTCCTTCGGTGTAAGTTTGCGTAAATTTGCCATGCTTGAATAGTTGTTCATCGCCTTTTTTATACATCGTGCTCGTCAAAAGCATAAAAGCATCCAGCATTTTTCCTGATTGTTTGTAATACACATTACATAATATATTTGAGCTTTATAAAATATGATCACAATCTTATCTAATAGAGATCTTTTTACCTTTAAACTTCAAATAAGCTGGATCCGCTGTAAACATAAGAATAACAAATTTTTCGAACAGATATTTCTTTAAGAAAGTAAAAAACAACAAATATAGCCGAACTTATAAGTCTTTAAAAAAAATTACAAAGCCAGCCATTACCTTATTAAATAAAAGAAGATTCGGTTCATAAAATATTTTTAGATGTCATCAAAAATCTAGTCTCAGAAACACAAGACAATAGAAAAAATATGTATAGGTAGAGGTACTAAACTCTTTACAGAGGCGATATTATATTTTAGTAAGCTATCAGGTTATCATTTATTCAAAGCGTTCGGAGAATTAAACTTATTTTTTTGTGGGAGAGCCATGCTTCAGCACGTATGGGCCGGCTCGACTCCGCTCGTTACCACGTCCTCACAGAAAACCGGCCGTGAAGCAATGCTTGCATTGCATTTCGCCGCGAGAGTGAGGTTACCGGAGGCCCTAACCCTTCCCTCTCCCTTATTCCCGTCCTTCCCCTCTCCCCCCTCTTCCTACTCTCCCCCCCCCCCCCCTCTTCTCCTACTCTCCCATTAAAGGGCGGCGACGCACTTGTGACTCTCGAGTTGCAGGTGCCCATGGGCGGCGGTAGTCATTTACCATCAGGTGACCCATCTGCTCGTTTGCCCCCTATACCATAAAAAAAAAATGTAGAATTAGATATTCAGGAAATTAAACATTCGGAGGATTATACATTCGAAAGTTAGAGGAATTTAATGTCTAGGGATGAAGACGTTCAGGACCTATATTTAGCCCGCAAGACAACTAGAAAACAAAATTTCCATAGGGCACAAGATGATGTTAATGTTGATAAAAATATTTTAAAATAACATTATTTCAAAATTTTGTTATCATTTTATTTGGAGATTACGTGAAGACTTTACATTCTTCGTTGCAGATGCTTTTTTTTCGTATTCATAACGTGTAGTTCTGGAGATTTAAACTATTTGGTAGTTGTTACACAAAAGTAGTAAACTAAATGTGCAAAGGGTAGAAAAAGAAATAATAAAATTATTTATCAAACAGACAATAGTACAAGGAAGTATACATATCTATCGTTTAAGTAAATCCTTCCTTCCTTACTAATATTATAAATGCGAAAGTAACTCTGTCTGTCTGTCTGTCGCCCTTTCACGCCAAAACGAATGAACCGATTTAAATGAAATTTGGTACACAGATAGTCTAGAGCCTGAAAAAGGACATAGGCTACTTTTTAATGCGAAAAAAAGGGTGTAAGGGTTTGAAAGGTGGGGATGAAAAGTTGCATGGAAGTATCGTCATATTTAGAGCTAGAAGCTTGAAACTTATATTTTTTAGGCTGTTGATTCGATATAAATACACTATTCCACGCGGACGAAGTCGCGAGCACAGCTAGTCTACTATAAATGAAGAATGCATTCGGTCAGGGGCGGCCCTAGGGCGGTGCGAGCGGTGCGGCCGCCGGGCGCCCGTTATGCGGGGGACGCCGACATTTATGCAGGGGGCGCCGAAATCAACCGAAACATTACCACCTACTAACGTAACTATAAAGTAGGGGGTGTTCAAAATAGTATTTGAGGATTTAAAAAAAAATATCAAATAACTAGCAAGGATAAGATGCGACAACTGAATTGTATTGGATAGTTACTCACGTGCCAATAGATTTCTTCCACCACCACCACCACCACCACCTCCACCACCACCACCACCATCGTCTCCCTACAGAAGAAAGCTGCATTATTATAATAAATAATAGCTATCAAATAAAATAATTATTAGAACCCATCTTTATTCTCCCATCTGATACAAATGAACACCAGCGTTACTGACAAAAAAAAAACAATTTCAAATCATCAGACATGGAAAATGAGGAAAGATTCTAGGAAAGTTTTGTAAAAATCATTACCTTATTCATGCCGTGTTCAGTTGTAAAAGATAGACAACTTTAATATTCAAATTTTACTTTATTTTTTTACTTAATACAAGAACTCGTTACAAGACTGTAGGTGAAGCCTATGATTTACTGAAACCATTTTCATTCGCAATTGGTGACTCAAGTGATTGCAGTGGATTCAGGTTTGTAAACGAAACTAAATTCAAGAACTGTCTCCAAATCATCCGCACAAGCGATGGACTGGCATGTATTGGTGTCAAGAAGGATCTCGATGTATATTTCCTATTAAAGAAGATATTATAAGGACGTTAGTTACAGTGATATTGATTTGATAAAAATGGGAATAATTTAATTACTAATGGTTTTTTAAACTTCTATGAGTAATTAAATGATGTGAATATTATTTTGTCTAGATATAAACAGCGTAGATTTATTAGTTACCAGCTGCGCCCCGCGGTTTCACCTGCGTAAGTCCCGGTGCCGTGGGAATATCAGGATAAAAAATAGCCTATGTGTTAATCCAGGTCTCCAGCTATCTACATACCAAATTCATCGCAATCGGTTCAGTACTTCTTACGTGAAAGAGTAACAAACATCCATACATCCATACATCCTCACAAACTTTCACGTTTATAATATTAATAGGATTATTATAATTATGTATATGCAATTTTTTTTCCTGAAATCAAAATTTCCCACCGTCTAGTGTTAATACTAGTCTCCCATCCCATATCCCATTCCAATCATATGAGAATTTTAAGATAATCTCCATGTAGGTAGGTCAAGTATTGTGATAAGTGTTTCGACGAGTGAGTGAAGTTACCGGAGGCCCTAATCCTATTCCCGTACTCCCACCCTTCTCCTACTCCCACCTTAAAAGCCAGCAACGCACTTATGACTTGTGTTGCAGGTGTCCATGGGCAGCGGTAGTCACTTACCATCAGGTGACCTGTCAGCTAGTTTGCCCGTTATCCCATAAAAAATAAACTGTTAAATATGAACTGACTGTATCTGAAATCATACTTACCATCATATCGAGAAAATCGTCAGCAAACTTACTGCTGTAGGTAATGTCTGAAAAGAATAAAAATAGTTTATTTGCTCATTTGCCATATACTATAGTTACCCGAAATTGATGGAAGCGATACCTACTCTTTCTTAAAGTTTACTCTCTGATGGTTTAGGTGTAGCAGGTGCAGACGTATCTGGGGTAACACCTTCAGATGGCGTAACTCCTCCAGAGGGTGTTACACCCTCAGAAGGCGTGACACCCTCAGGGGTAGTAACTGCTTTGGTAGACGTATCGGTTGGCGTAGCAATATCAGCCTGGGTAGCCTCTTTACCCGTTACCGGGGTAGCTCCTGAAGCTCCAGAACCTTCGCCCGGCGTAGCCGTAACCTTTGCTGAATCGGAATCCCACTCTATTTCTTCTCAAAAAAAAAATACAATTAAAGACCCTACCCTTTGCGACGATTGTCGTACTTGCGTTTCCGAGAAAATTGGATTGTCCATGTACTGAATATCTACGTGCAAATATTAGTTTTGAAAATCTTATAGGAGGTGAGGTTTTTTTCAATTGCAACAGGTGGGTAACTTACGTGTTATAAATATTTGTGAAAAATAAAAGCGTTCTCGCGTTCGGGGATACCCGACTAGTTTTAAGCTGTTTATCAACAGGTGAAGCTACTTGTTGTGTACCTACCTTACTATTGTAATATGCACATTTCTTCTTCTATTTATTCAATTCTGTTAGCAACATCATATTATTTATAAATACAATACAATTGTAACTTTCTGAATTTATCTATGAAATCCATCCTAAGGTTGTCTGAATGGGATGCCTATTAGTATTTGAGACCGTTGTATTTTTCTATTATTCTGTTTATCATAGATTGATAGAATATTATTTATTATACACCATTAATAAAGTACAGTTGAAACAAATAATATATAACCTATCTACATCTTTTTACTTTTAATTTTAGATAGATTAATTTTGACTTTACTATGTAAGGGTACATAAGAATACTTATATTCATGAATAGAATGTCTTTACTGGTAACACGTGGGGTACACTGAAAGTTTTGCGTAATTCATTAATAAAATAATTTACATGTAAAGTAATATATTTACTGCTTTTCGAAGTTTTCTCCATTACATTTTAAACAATTTTTCATCCGGTCAAACCATTTTTGAAAATATTAGGACCGTTGGTCTAAGGGCATGTTTTTCACGTGCTGGTTGAAAGCTTTCACGGCCTCTTCCGGCTCCGTAAATGCCATACCTCTCATCAAATCTTAAATTTTTGGGAAAATAAAGAAATCGCATGGTGCCAGGTCTGGACTATAAGCGGTATGGGGCACTAGCTCTACCTTTTCGGAAGCCAAAAATGACTGTCTTGTTCGCGGTGTGCGTCGAAGTAGTCATGGTGCAATAGGATGCGACTTCTTGGTCGTTTTTCCCTAACTTTTTCAAAGACACTGGGCAAACGAATGGTGGTGTACCACTTAGCATTAACTGTTTTTTGTTCTTCAAGTGGGATCGTGCAGACAGGACCCATCTGGGAGAAAAAAAGCAATTTTTTGCCTACGTTTCTCGCCTGCCTCAATTTTGTTGGTTTGCTGTCACCTTCGAACACCCATACAGAAGACTGTTGGTTTCATTCCGGCATGTAACAATATATCCATGTTACATCTCTTGTCACAATGTCATACACAGCATTTTAAAGTCTGTGATCGTACTTTAACAACATTTTTTTACCCCAATCAGTTTTTGTTCTTTGGTGAGTTCATGAGGAATCCAGCGGCAACAAAGTTTTCTAACTTTTAAATGTTGATGTAAGATTTTTTGAATTTGGCTCATACCAATCCCCAAATGTCCTCGAATTTCCTCCAAACTGTGGTACTCCAAAAATCTTCGCGCTAAAGTCTTTTCGCGTTAATTCTATTTTTGCTACGGACAACGAACTTCAACTTGTGATAAAAAACAATTGACACGTGATTTCCTGTCAACTTTTTTGTAATCAATGATTGAATTTCTTATGTTTAAAAAATATATAACATTTATGAGCGGCAAGGAGCGCAGAACTTTCAGTGTGTACATGTACAAGTAATAATATCGGATGTTAGTATTTTTTAAGTATAAGATAACGTTACTTGTGTAGTCCGGGCTCCAGAGCAATAGAGAGAGTGGTGGTCTTTTATAACAATGCGCTACTTGTACTAAAGTGTCTACTTCGACGGAGATACGCGTCATTGTTTATTATTGCAAAATAACTTAAAAATCGTTTTTTTTCGGTTTTTATTAAATATCTCGAAAAGTATTGGTTTTAGAACAATATGTTAAATACAAAATTGTTTAACCGACGATTTTACATAAGGATTAGGCGTTAAAAAATAGACATTATTTCCCATTGTTTAAATAAGCGAGAAAGACGAAAAATGCAAAGAAATTAAAGAAAAAATACAAGTTGCATTTTTCAAAATTGAATGAAAATCGAATATGTTACAGACATTAGTGTGTCGCAAAAGGATTGACCAAATCTATAGGGAAAATAAATTGTCTACAAAAAACCTGCACGGTCTTCTTGTTGAAACCGTGCAGGTCCGAAGTCGAAAAATCCGGTCGGAACGCGGGAAAAACTGAAAGTATCGTATCTCGGCTTCTATGGGTTCTATAACTTTTTTTAAATGCATGTAAAAATAAGCGCAAGTTTTTTAAATAAGAGAAAATACGGTCTTTCATTTACGGTTTTTCGTTAATAACTTTTTTATTTGTTTAATTAAAAAATCAAATTTTTGAGGTATCAAAAATACTGTTATTCACCACCGATTTCAAAACTCAGATATCGATTCCATGCCCGTGACACATTTTATACACAATCGAAATTTTAAATTAACAATAAGTATTACGGCTGCCCTTTTGAAATTTCGCGATCGAACTTGGCGTACAATGAAAAACATACTAATGTCTGTAACATTTCGATTTTCATTCAATTTTGAATATTGCAACGTGCATTTTTACGCATTTTAATTCCTTTGTGTTTTTCGTCTTTCTCACTTATTTAAACAATGGAAAAGAAAATCTTTTTTTTTTCCTTTTGTAAAATCGTCGGATAAACAGCTTTTGCATTTAACATTTTGCTCTAAAAGCAATACTTTTCGAGATATTTAATGAAAACCGAAAAAAAAACGATATTTAAGTTATTTGTAATAATAAACAATGACGCGTATCTCCGTCGAAGTAGACACTTTAGGATGTTATTCTACGTATTATTCTTCAAATTTTAAGCCAAGTATCATATTGTTATAAAAGACCACAACCTTTCGCGTTTTTTTTTTGCTCTGGCGCCCGGATTATTGGTTTTTTTCTGTGGCAAATTAAAGTTATCAATATTTTCCTTGGAATAGGTTACTAGTTTTACTTTCGTAGTTCAATATGACATGTTTAGACTTACTTATGACGAGTTATTTATAATGTATAGTATTATGTAAGAGATTGACCTCCAAGTCCTCCAAGGCTTGGGGTCGATAGTATCCGTAAACAAGACTTTGTTTTATTTTTTTACTAGTAGTATAACTAAAACTTATATTTGCAATGTTCAATTTTCAAGTAATTTGCAACAGACAATTTCACAACCATTTTTTCTCGGACTAAATCAAATCCATTAATTCGAAAATTTTATGAACAATTGTCACAATTTCAAATGTTCAGGTATCTTATCTTTACTGCTAACTCGACAATAAGAAAACTTAGTTGACACTAGTGACAATTGTTCCTGGAGAATAATCAAAAACAACTTACCCTCGTCTTCGTCAAAGTCCATCATCAACATTCGATCGTCTGATTCAGATAGTATTTCGTCAATCCAAACGGCAATCTGTACAGCAAAATTAAAACATCTGTGCCTGCCTTTATTGATGTTTCCTCGAAAAATATTGTAAACGATTACAAATCCAGTCCACTGTACAGCCTAACTTCTTGAGACTATTTAAGCTATATCTGGTTTCACTAGAGGCTATTCAAATACATGTACAAGTTTAATGGTATTTTGTACATCCTTCGTTTTAAAAAAAGATGGTTCAACTACGGCGTAGGTACATGTGTATAAAATAAGTATTCAAATTAGTTTTTAATGGGATTTTTGTTAAAAAGAACGTGTTTATTTGTTGGCTAAATAATAACGTCCCGGGACGTATTCGTTGCCCAGTAAGTACCCTTTAACCGTAAACCAGATATTGTATATTAACTATATTATAGAATCGACGTTAGAAAGATCAAAGGATCTCTTCTTCTTAATACCTGATCAGGAATATCGTGAAGGATATTCTTTACAAATTTCAGTGTTTACTTACACCGAAAAGACGTAGACTTGACACTGCTGACAAGTGGTCAACCGGTGATCGAAATTTAAAAACCAGGCAAGTGCGAGTCGGACTCGCGCACGAATTGTTCTGTACCATTAGTACCATAGTTCAAGATGTACCTTTTACGCTAAGTACTTTTTTGATACTTTCGTGAAAGGACGAACAGAGATGCTATGACAATATGTAAATACTTGTAATAACACACACTTTGAACATTTCAACTACTAGCCATTTCAACATAAACCACTGTATGAATTTGTTAATTTGCTTTAATTAGTTGTTCTAAAATGTACCATTAACGATTTCCACAAACAGTCTTGAACACTTCTCTGATTATAAGTGTGTTTTTAGATGCTATTTCAAAGTGTTGCACGAATCATGGTGAACAGTTTTATTCAACCGCCGCCATTTTGGATCAAAATGGAATATTAATAACAAGAGGAGACAAATCCACCATAACAATAGTTTATAGTATCATAATTTGTGGAAAAGAGTACCCTGGTGGATTTGCTTGATGGGTTAGAATGGAATAGATCGTATATAGTTTACTAATGAGTAGAAACAAATCACTTCCGGATGTCTTAATAAAAGCTGTTCCCGGATCCCTCCTATTTAAGGCGCAGTACTGCACACCGTGTGGCTTTAGTCGGTTTGATTCCGACACACCGCCCTACTGAAACCCCCGGTGGGGTGACGGCTCGAGGGGGTTTCCACACGTACAAAAAAAAAGGGGCTGCCATCACTTAAATTACCGACGACTCCGACGAGGAACAAAAACTTCAAAAACCCCGGACACGTGTGAAATCGTAACTTTTGCCTGGACATTAAATATTTATAAGAACGCAGTTTCCATTTACATTTTTTTCTTATATAAACAGCTTGTTAACGATTCATCTAAAAATTATAATTTTCCCCTGACAAAGAGTGACCGGGTTTTACCCGGACACTTTTTGAAAACCCCGCCCGGACGCTCCCCAAACGCCCTCTAAATAGGACAAATCCGGGGCCACCCGGACGGATGGCAGCCCTAGGTTAGAGTGCCATCACTTGGGGAAAAGAATCCCGTGGTGGATTTGCTTGGTGGATAAGAGCAGAATAGACCGAAATAAATTCATTTATTGTATGGGTCCTTTAATTTTTCATTTAATATTTTTAATATTTGTTGTTATAGAGTAAGATACATACATGGAGATACAGCCCCCGCTGACAGACAGACGGACAGCGAAGCATTAGTAAGAGGGTTCCGTTGGCACCCTATAGAGTAAGGAACCCTAACAATATTTTTTTTTAGTATTAATTTGGATTGGACGTTATTAAATGGTACACTGTTGCGAAATAGTATCCTTCTATAGGCATTGTTGTTTACGAAATGTTCTTCTGTTATATCGGTTGCCAGCGTGAGGCAAAACTGTTTTTTTTTTAATTTCATTAAATGAACTTTAATTAACTTCTGTATAAATTTTAGCTTTTTGTGCTTCTGAACCACTCAATAATTCTCTGCACGCGAAGACTAAAATTAGACATTTCGGCACCGAGGGTCTTTTGATATAGTGGTCACTTAATAATTACTACACTTACAATTAATGTCTTGCTGTTTATGTGAAAAGTATTTAATCATATATCTCAGTAAATATCATGTTATGGGTTACCTTGTCAGCCATCTCCATCATAAACTTGGATTTGTTCGACTTGCTGTACCTCGAAGGTGTCCTTATACGCATGTAACCACACATATCGTCTAAGATGATGTTTGAGAGCCTCAACATTCTGTAAACATATGTTTATATTTTTTATGAACTGTCAACACCAGGAAATCCATTTACTTTTGTTTTTAATCTATTTTTTTTTTGAATAGTTTCCATTTCTTTGTAGATGTTTAATTAGGTTTGTTGAAATCGGAAATACATTTAAAACAATATTTATTTAAGATTTGCGACTACTTGTGTTATTGTTGTAATTTAAATGGAAATAAGTTCAGAGATTTCTTTTTTCTACGCAGCTAATAATATGTTATCATCAATTACGACTTGATTTGACAAGGACTTACGACAGCTTACGACATGACAATGGTGTCAATTCTGTTGTATTACTCTCTTAACTGTAATTGACTACATTTTCTTCATACAAAATGTAAACCTTGTACACTTTGAAACAAGGTCTTATATCAAATTTAAACAAGTAGGTAACATATGTCGCTATCAAAATAAGCAATTTATTTGTCGACTAAAGTCTGACACGCTTAAATAAACTTTATTACCACGTAGCGAAAGCCGCTATCCGTTGAATGCCATCTCTTTTGCTCCGTGTTTTTAGTAAGCGTCTTCGTAGGTGTCGATTAAAATAACGTCATCTTAGTTCGTTTTGAACAAGTTTTTATACGGCAATTATACGGCATTTTAATAAATGGGGACTCTCGCTGCGTGGAAATAAAGTTGAGTATATGTTGACAGGTTTTAGTGAAATTTAGTGGCGCTGAAATAGATGCCAGTAACAAATAGACCTTGTTACGAAGAAGACAAGGTTGATTTCATATGAAGAAATTAAGTCAGGTTTTAGTTTAGTCGAGTGTACAATAGAATCGGGACCATGAAATACAAACTATTTGTAGCAGTCCAATAAGCAACCATGCCATGTGAAAACACCGGTTATAATGATGTATCTGACCATGGAGCACTATCTTAAATCACTGAAAGAGCATCACTCTAGCATGCAGTTAGAAAAATACTTTTTGAAAAAAAAACTATCCTTGCATGCCTTTTCAGTGATTTAAGTAAGTGTTCCATTCTCGTATACACTATAGTTAATTTATCTCCCGCATTGTAATTGAAATGTCAAACTGGATAAGCTAAGCCTCAAATATTTTTCGATAAATACCTTATGAGACAAAATTTCGTAGAAAAATAAGTTTACCGTAATAAGCGGCCCTATGTTCAAAAGAATGTTACAAAAAGGTTTTAAAACTCTGTCAACAAATGTGTGTGAAATTTACACTAATATTATAAAGCTGAATTTTGTTTGTTTATTTGGTTGAACGCGCTAATCTAAGAAACTACTGGTTCGAATTGAAAACTTCTTTTAGTTTCGGATAGCCAATTTATTGAGGAAGGCTATAGGATTTATAACATCACGCTACAACTAATAGGAGCAGAGCAGTGTTCATAAACGCAGGTGAAACTGCGGGGACGGCTAGCAAAATTTTATATGAGTTGCACTGTTTTGCACCCAACCGCGTCACTAATGGTCAAAGGATCGGGTTCTAATTACATATATTGCAATCTATAACGTCCACTCACCCATCAGCTAGTGCAAATCGGCCAGGCCTAGACAGCCGCTGCTGTATACCTTTTGCAAATGCCACCGTGGCGTTTCTTGCCCACAAAAAACGTTTATCGTAACACATTGCGACGATATCCTTCTTTATTGCGTTTATTTGTTGGGTACTGTAAAATTTATATAACATTTTATTTTATTAATTTAGGACAAAAACAGTTACATGATATATGTTACACAAACGAAATATACATATGTTTCAACATAAAACCCAATGATGTCATTGTCCACGAGTTAACATTGGATTAAATTAAATAGGACCAAGATGCGGAAGTTTTCGCTACATCGACACTTCTACACCAATTACCATTTTCGAATATCCCATTTGAAAGTTATTACAAATTTAAAAATGTCAGTCTAAACCACATGGGTCGTGTAGTTTAGAAAGAAAGTTTGACTTCACCGTGCATGAAAAATGGCATATGTTTGTAAAAATATCCACGATGTTTAGTAACTAAAACTTAGGCCGGTGAGGATGGATATCCCGTTTATCGACGACGCGACATCAACAACAGACGGCAGGTCACACGCTAACTTAAATGTGCGAGGGCGAACGGTTAACATAGACATAGACGTAGACAGATGGATCGTTCCATATTCCCCAATATTGTGTCGATCTTTCAACGCTCACATAAACGTTGAATATTGTAATTCCGTACAAGCCACAAGATACATATTAGCAACTTTCAGTCTGTTATTTCTTCTTCTTTTTCCATATCGTAGCTATCTTCACTTTCTGCAAAATTTTATTCAGTGTCTGTATTGTCCGAAGATGTCTCATTTGATTTCGGTTTTGTTATCTTATGCCGTTTATTCTTTTTTGTTTTTTTTCTCTACCAGTATTTTTTTGCTTTTTATTTTCTATCTCTCTTAATTTTAATTATCTTCTTTCTTCTCTTTCCTTAGCTTTAATTTCCTTTTATTTGTCTTTTTCTCCTTTTATCCCTCCATGGTGGACTTGTGATAACCTAAGGATTTTTTTCCTTTAATTTCCTCTTTATCCCTTTATAGTTATCTAATATTCTGATTTGCGCCACCAGGCGGCAGAGCCATCATTGTGCAGGTTCCCTATAGTGATCTAGGTATAGTCGTTGCGTTCATGAAGTATGTATGTAAGACAAAAAGTCAACGGAGGGGTAACTAGTCTTTGCCTTTCGTGAGCAAAAAGACCTGGATTATTCTCACTAGTTTACTTATTCAGTTACGTTGACTGACATCAAGTAGTTTTAGTTAATTGAAACTTATTGACTAATTCTTGCTCATTGTATACATTGATGCGATCTTTTCCCTATCTACCTGTGACATTACCATTTGCTTACCACAGCTTGTAACTTCCTGTGAGTACATTAATCTAAATGTAGTTTTAAGTTCCTTAAAATAGTATTACAAAGGAGTTGGAAATATAAATACTCCTTGCATTCTAACGCTAGTTTACATTAATTTGCCGTAACGTCCTATATCTTATTATTACCCATTATTGGGGCGTACTGACGGGTACATTTTCCATGATTACCATGATTACATGGAGATGTATCACCTAGATTCACTGGCAGGTGAATGACAATTTATCGATATTTAGCGTCCGACGTTGCGTATCGATTACCTACCTGCTAATTTCCTAAGTCGCTTTCGAATAACGTACCATACATGGGGATAAGTAATAAGGGAGGTTTCAGCTTTAATAGAAGGTTATCCATAGTGCAAATCTATTCTCACTTGATTAAATTATGGTTTCTCTTTTTAAAAACCCTTTTTCAATTTTCTTTATTCAAAGAATTACCACTTAGAATAACTAGGCCCAGGGATGACATTCCTCCACTGAATCCACCATTGAACTACGAATATCAGAAAACGCTGTGATTAAAAATTTGTTGTTCTTAATAATCTTGGCAGGCCAGGTCCACTCTGCACTGTGGGTATAAACCTACAAGTACACGTGGGGTCGACTAATCGCGCCAAAATTCAGTGGGCTGCCACGTGCCGGTCGGGCTATCCGTTATTTGGTGCTCACTCACGCGCTGCGTCGCGTCCTCCGTTCATATATCTAGACTATCGAGTTATTAGTACCTAGCCTAGGATTATTTATTCACAAATAGAGTGTAATATGCACGTAACTTACTGGTAATTAAATATTAAATATTCAATTTAATTCTCTAAAAAAAGACAACCCTAACGCCGCGGCGTTGTCAAAACAGATTAGTTGCGAGATAGAAAGAGAGGCAACTTCTAAATGAATATAACTGAAGGTAATTAGCCCTGTGCGACCTGAATTGCGACTTTATTGTGTCGCAACAAGAGTCGTTATTTATTTAAATGATTTGCGGAATGGGACTTCTGTACCTGTACTATTATATATTCTGTGGTCTTGGTAACCTTATTAACAAAACCGAAAAATGTAAGGGAATGAAGGACTTACGCGGCCGCTTTCTTTTTAGTTCTTCGCAAGTTGATAAAATACTCATAAGCTTGGTCTGGTTTAAATGGCTCATCAGCATCTAACATAGACCGCAGCCGAGAAATCTGTGTAAATAAAAATGGACCATAAATCAATACACAGAATGATAACTTTCGTAAGTGATATTCACCTAATACTTACAGATATCTACGGTGGTAGTCAGGTAGGTATGTAATTCAAGCCCTATCAGTTTCAAAACTTACTGAAAACTAAAAGACTATTCTCGAACCACGTACCAGCGTATAAGCGTATGTACATTTATACTAAATACATACATAGTTACATACATACATAAATAAAAAAAGTAGATTATATGTTAATCCAGATCTCCAGCTATCTACATACTAAGTTTCATTTCAATCGGTTCAGTAGTTTTGGCGTGAAAGAGTAACAAACATCTATACATCCATACATCCTCACAAACTTTCACGTTTATAATATTAGTAGGATGTACAATCCACCAAAGAGTTCAACTATCCACTTCCTGGCTCCATCATGAGATCAACTCCAAGATGCCAAATTATAGTACCTACCTACTGTCATTGAAACTACATAACACAAAGTTTCATTTCGATAGTTTATTAGTTACAATCACTCATCAGGGACCATCCATAAATTACGTAACACGAATTTCATGATTTTTTGACCTATTGTCACACACACACAGACGTATTTTGGTGGTCATATTTGTGGAACCCCCCCTTCCTCCCTGGTGTGACGTAACATTTTTCAATTTTACACCCAAAACTGAAAAGAGCAGTACTACATTTTTTTTAATAAATGTGTAGTAACGTGTCTAGTCTCGTTTACTGGTAATGTTTTGTGTTTAATACTTTAGATTTCGACATGTGACGACACGAAGCTTATGACCCCCCCCATCCCTTGTCATACAATGTCACACTTCGTTGACCCCCTCCCCCCTTAACGTGTGACGTAATTTATGGATGGCCCCTTATAGCGGTAGTGATGCGGCAAATAGACAGCCTTTGCCGTTAGGGACCTCTGCAGTGATTGCTGCGAAAACTGCGCATAAGAGTTATACTTAGATTCAACTCATTGTAAATGAGCTCACCGTTTCCGGAGGTAAAGTATCGGCATATTCTCGCCATAAGTATATGATAGTACGTCGCAAAGGCTTAGCTATGCGTTCGAGACGATCGGTAAGCACAGTCCCATGCCGCTTGAGACACCGTGCTTGCGCTTTCATTGCTCGCCTCGGTAATTTTACATCGGTTGCCTTCGGGTATCTGAAACAGTATACGACTAATAATGTTATTTCTGTCAATAAAACTATATCTAGGCACAAGAATATATGTCAGTTTTTTTTTATAAACAACTAGCGCACCCGACAGACTTAAGTAGTCCTGTCCAAACGTAATCAATCATAAATAATTATAAATCAATCAATTATGGATTTTCTTTTAGATGTCATAATTAATTTCGACAATAAAACAAATACAGGCGCCTACTCTAAAATACACAAAACACAAATCTTAAAAAAAATGACAATAAAACTTGTAGAAAAAAAACTAGTACCCGATTGCAGCGGTACCTTCCGGGTCCAATTGTGAATCTAAATTCCCCAGCGCCTTCCTATTTACTAGTGTATGTCAGTCTTGTTAGTTGGAAGCCGGTACTTGGTTTGTAGAATTTATTAGCAAATCGCCAGGCCCTAGCAAAAATGTTAGACACTGACGATATGGTTTACTTACTCCAACTAGGTACCAATACCTTCGTTAATTCCCCCTTACAGAATCAAAACCATGCAATCCGAGGCAGACTATGTACAAATATTATCTTTGTGGGTGCTTCAATGTCGATGTATTCCCATAATTGTATTTGAGATTCACAGACTGTGTAAATACTGGAATTGACTAAGGATTGATGAAAAATATTTTACACAGAGACTCTGGTACCAAGAGGACAGGTGAGGACAGTTGCCGCCCCCCCCCCCTCCCTCCCCCTTGGCTTTAGCAAGGTTGCGTAGTAGTAAGGTAATTTTGAGTTAATTTCTTTATTTGCCCCCCCCCCCCCCCCTGGGCCGACAAAATCGAGTTTTGCCCCCCTCCCCCCTCCCTGGGATACTAATAAATGTTTTGTGATAATAAATTTTGCTCCTAGAATAAGAGCTGGGTACGCCCATGCGTACTACGCCTACAACTATTTAAACTCTTTACATGTCTACATGTTATTATCCACACTTTCCATGATAAACTGCAACGTTCCAACAAGTACCTGGCTTTAGCTGGTCTCGGAGGAGGATGAGCAGGCTTCTTTGCACTGGACTTATGCTGGCGACGAAGAGTGCGCCCAGCGAAGATAGTGTCTGCGACTGATGGAGGCGCCGGTTTCATTGTATACGGTGGATATGGAGGAAATGCTTTTCCACCACCACCCGTTTGTGGAGTTGCTAGCAATAACAATAATATCTTTTAAGTATAGTTATATCATGCTTCGTACAGTGTACAAGTCAGTAGTCATTCAAATTTTTGACGCATATATACATATCAAGGTTAACTTTTTTTTGTTGACGGGGTGGAAAATCCCTTCGGATCTCCGGCTCCTGAGGGACGCAGGAGCCAGGAGTATGTGGTGTTTCCACTAAAAACCACCCCGACATTTCAAGTCCACTCCAGGATCGACGCCGGGCCTAGCCAAGCCCTATTACGGGGAAAGCAGGCTTCCCCACGCCTATCGGCCTAATCAATGTATGTTGTGGCCCGATCGCAAAAAAGCGATCGGGCCGCCATCCTATCGCCTACCACAGCAATTAATCTATCACTAGAGGGCCCCATATCAAGGTATACCTAAAAACTTATTTTATCGCTTTCTTGTTACTAGTGTTCGTCTACGTGTCGCAATTCGACCTTAATGTTATGTTTATAAAGAGGGGAGGAAAAAAGTCTTAACAATTTTTTCTTTGCCTATTTATTATTTACTAGCAACCCGCCCCGCCTTCGCACGGGTAGCATAGCATAAGATTTTTTCCGACATCTTCAACAATCATCGTCATATGTCAGCCATTTTACGCAAAACCTTAATGAATTATACAACTAAACCTTCCTCATGAATCACTCCGTCTATTGGTGAAAACCGTATGAAAATCCGTTCGGTAGCTTTTGAGTTTATCGCGAATAGACAGACAGACAGACGCAGCGGGGGACTTTGTTTTATAATATGTAGTGATACTTAGATACTAGAGATCGCTTGGTGGTTGAATTTCAATAATAATTAATTCAGTTTTGAATGTTTTGTTTATTCATGGATCAGTATAACTTGGAACTTTTTTGTATTTCCTTTTTAGGGTTCCGTACCCTAAGGGTAAAAACGAGACTCTATTAACATCTATATATATAACATCTATATATATATATATATATATATCTATACTAAGACTCCACTGTCTATCTGTCTGTCTGTATCCAGGCTGTATCTCATGAATACATGTATTGTATTGACTTTCCTGTAGCCTGTAGCCTTTTGTAGCCGTTTTCACATAATTTTTAAAGGTTTACTACTACTTATTGATTAAAAATTGTAGCTGTCTCTACTTCTACATAAACTTTAAAGTATTCAAAATATCACATTCCTCTGTGCTCGAAATTTTTGCCGATAAAACGTACAAACGGTACAAAGAATTCGCTTCTCTCTTATTTTAAGAAGTTTCACTTCAAAGACTGATATATCGGTTAACGAGTAACATGTATATATATATATAATAGGTACCTACCATCTGGGACAGAGGGTGGAATCTCACTCTCAGCAAACTCCGACGGTGTGCCTGAAGCGGCCATAGTGATTAATTAATGTACCTAAATAATAGAGAAACAGTCCTTAAATGTTGTAAAAATTGATTATTAAATCTTAAGCGTTGACATCAGGTCCTTTTCAGGTTCTTGCATTTTAAAGAATGACGTTCGATGTTTTTTTCGAATTCTTCTCCATTTATATTCTCTGTGGTTTAAATATTTGGCCAGAAATAAATTCCATCCTCTTTGAACCATCCTTTTCAAGCTAGGTTAAATGGCTAAATAATACAAATTCCCTTACAAATTACGAAGGAGTGTACATTTTCATGTTTTCCCGTATTTCATGTTCATGTATATTTTTTGTTGAAATTATGTTTTATGTCTATAATTGGAAATTAAGATTGGTTTGTAATATTATATACTTAAATTGTTATTTTGACTACTATCAACTAAATTAAAACCATTACATTTTTTTGATATGTTTACATAAAACATATAGGTACGTTGTGTTTGTGTTTTGTTGTTATCCATATAAATAAATATTACTTTCAAACTATAATCATCTACCTATTACTAGTGAATATAAACTGAATAAGTGTATTTACATTTGATATTGATTTATACCTAACTTATAAACGAACGAACTATACGAATATTATAAAGCTGAAGAGTTTTTTTGTTTGTTTGATTGAACGCGCTAATCTTAGGAGCTACTGGTTCGAATAGAAAATTTTTTTTAGTGTTGGATAGCCCATTTATCGACATAGGCTATATAATATCGGGCTACGACCAATAGGAGCGGAGCAGTGACCATAAACGCAGGTGAAACTACGGGCGCTACTAGTAATAAAATAGACAGAACGTAACCTCGTAACGCATATCTTTGTTTTAGGGAAATGCTGCGAGTCCGTGAATAAAATATACGATGAGGAGGGTAACCTTAGTAGTCGAAGGCGTAGTACATGATCAGAGTTCATTAAAGAGTTGCAGTCACGACGTCTAATTGTGAAAGAATCTGAATGAAGACGAATGCTCTAGAGCGGAGGGATGGCCTAATTGGTCCATGAATTGATTAGCTAACTCTGGTGGTAGTTTTCAACAAGAAGAATCACTGGAAAAATCTGATCTGAACTTTCTAATATCACACCATTTAGTGGAAATGGAAGCAGAAAATCTTTTCCAGCCTACAAAAAATTTAGATGGTGATGACAAGTTTCTTCGTACAAGTATATTTTTTGATGTTATACTTCTTTTGGCGTGTTATGGAAAAATTATGAGAGTAAATTTTTACGATGCGCGCGCACACCGTCACGAAAAACCGACACCCTGAAGTTAGCTAGTCAACATTTTAGTTTTTCAAAAAAAGTTATCAACTTCACGATAGTGATAAAAATGGTTTTTACATATTACTTTGAGTACGTTTTTAGAATTTGAGGTTAGTTGACGGTATGTATTATTTATGATAATTTACTGTGATTATACTTAAGTGATAAAGATGGTTTTTACATATTACTTGAGTACGTTTATAGAATTTGAGGTTAGTTAGCGATATGTATTATTTATTATGATATTTAAATAAACTTTATTTAACTAGATAAAAGTATAACTTCTTACGTGCGTACAGAAGTACACACACACTTTTTTTTTATTAAAACAAACATTTATATTTCGATAGGTCACATCAAATAGGTACACACTCTTGCATTATAAAATCATTACTTTTTTTTAAGTAAAACTTCTTTAGAATCGTTTTATTTTGAAATTCGATGAAACACAAAAGCGTCACGATAAAGTTCCTATAATCTTTGTCTTTGCGCCTGCCTACTACCAAGCCTTCAGAAAACATGGTCAATGTCAACGTGGTGTAATTTTTGTGCATTTGCGTATTAAATTTATTTTAGTTGACTTTTCTCCATATTTCACTTATACTTAATTGATTCTTTACAAATTTACATTTAAATCCAACCTTAACCTATATTGAAAACAAAGTGTTGTTTGTTTTGTAAGTTGTGTACAGTTGTAACTGTACTTCAGGTTTGCTTACTGTTTATTATTAAGGCCATTCTTTGTATATCTTGATCTGTTGTCTGTACCTATTAAATAAAATAAAAATAAAATAATTTGAAAAAGAACTTAGAGAAATTATCTAAAATTAAATTTTTTAACATTAGTAAATTATTCGTGTTGATTTTACTTTTGGAACGAAGTTCCTTATGGCGCGTTGCAAAAGGGGGCTAGACAAAAAAAAATTAAGACCAAAAGTTGTAACGACACTTTTTGCTATAGTAAAAGAAATAAAATTTTATTACAATTCCTTCACTAATTAATCGAAAGGAACTTCGTTCCATCCGGGTGTCCCTTGACACCTCTCATTTTTTTATTATTTCTCATTCTCTCGTAGGCTACTTTTCTGAAGTTTCACTTCTGCAGTGTGTGAAATGCACACATACAGACTTTTTTTTGTTTTCTGCACCACAGTAAAACTTTTTAGTTTAAAAAATACTAAATGTTTTATTTCTCCATATTCTCATATACTTGATGTAGAAGCTTTTTGTTTTCTTATGGTGGCAAAAAATAATTTAGAACCACGCGGCTAATACATTTCAAATCAACTCTAATTTATCAATGCGACTCTTCTCTCAAATACGATCAATTTTATTTCTATCTTAAAATTCTCTTAAAAATAATTATATGTAATTCTGTCTTATAACTATATTATATAATATTACTCCAAAAGATTTTTATCCGAAAATGCCAAGTGTGGTAACATCGCAGCGGGAACAACGACTTCAAGGATTGGCAACATTACTTTTGATCCTGTCAGGTTTTATGATAAAAATGTTTTTGTACTTATCATTAAAACTATAGTATTTTGTAAAGGTATTGAGTTCTCTGATATAAGGACAATTTTGACATATAATTTATACGTGATTGTCTAACAATGGGGGATATGAGAGGTAATATTTTGTTTGTTATTCGAATAAAAAAATGTTTGTTATTGTTTACAAAAAACATGACGACTTTTGTTCGTAACTATATTGGTACCTATTTTTATTTCAGTAGTAAGATATTAAACTTTCATTTTTGTCTTAGTAATATCCCCGTCGGAACAAAATGTTCTTCTGCGAGCAGATGCTAGTGCCATGAGGTTTAAAGTGAAAATACCGCTGCCTGGTCTGGGACCTGCATTGACGCTTACTGCCAAAAACAGATGTTACCTTAAGCTCTATAGGGTTTGTTTATATTCTAGTATACTATATTTTATTAGCGTTTATTGTCAACTAATATTTGTAAAATTTATACATAATATAAACATTGTCATGTTTTACGACACAAAGGCCTCCTCCAGGAATTTGATAGTGTATTTATATTGTAAGAGATAACATAAAATTATCCACATAGCCCAGGGGACTACTAAATATCACTGTTGATCTTGCTCTGAAATGATAATTTCACTATGCGCTTGCTTGAAACCGTGGGCTTAATTTTTTAAAAAACAAAATGTGTAAATGTTGAAAAAACTACTCAGTTTTACTTCCCATTTTCTCACATAATTATCTGAGTTAATATGAATTATAGAGAAAAGTTCACCAGAATAAAAAGTTGCGTAATTAATTTTACATAAGGTACAATTAATTGCAAAACAAAAATAAATTTTTACTATTACAAAAATAGTAAAAATCAAAAGATAGAATGCAAAAATGGGACTATTTCCAAATAGTTAACAGTACTCATGTTAACCTTATAAGTTTTTCATATGATAAATATATCCACCACATTTCATAAAGAATTCTGCAATCTAAAGGTTTGAAGAAAAAATTAGTAGGTAATTTTCAAATTATTGTTAATCTTTCTTATTTAAGGACTTGAAAATTGGTAGACACATACAAGAATGTACAAAACCATGTTACAAAACCAAAGTTCATTCATTAGAAGCCTTGGTAATTGTTTAAAAAAATATAGAAAACATATATTTTGGCGCCAAAAATCCGCTATTTCGATTTTTTTAACTTTAATTTACACAGCATTACAAAGAAAAATCTAACGACATATCATTCATCAAAATCGGTTGGATGAGTTGTTTAGTAGTTTTGAGGAAAGGTATACATACATACCTTATGTAAAATTTAATAATGAAATGAAACCATTCCCAATAATTCAGATTCATTGAGATACTATACTAAAAATAGGAAGAAAAACAGAGTTGTATTTAAAACTTTCAAATTTTAACTTACTCAAAACAAAGTGATATTTAGCAGATCCGATTCCAATTCCAATCCCAAATTCATACAATCTACAAGTTAGCCCATGGCTTCAAGCGAGTGCATAGCGAAATTATCATTTGAGACTGAATTCAAGAAAAATCTATGAAAATACCTAACTCTATGAAATGACTGAATCTATGAAAAGAAAACATAATATCCTGCCTTGGCTAACAATCAGGAGTTCAAAATTATGCATGTACTGTCACTTACATACTGTAACATTATGCTTTTTGTAACATTACAATTATCACCGTTAATTGTTTTCTTTTTCTATTGTAACATTTTATAAAATTGTGTATTATCTAACTATTTCATGATCCATCAATTCTGTTATGAATTGGCCAAATCCATTTTAATTAGCAAAACATATAGTAGCATTGTATTCCACCTGCAAGAACTCATCGGGAACTTGCAAAGATTTTGATTTTTTCCAACTATTGCCACTAAGTTGCTCTCCATACACACTAAGAATAAATGTAATAAATTTGATACTTCTGAAAATATTTGTATGGGATTAATATTTTGTTTTCCATATATTACCATATTTGTGAAAAACATGTGAAGCTTAAGTGGTTTATCATAAGCCTTTCTTTCAAAATGAATGCTGATATTCCACCAAATTTATGGACATATCCTTCTCCATGCAAGCTGTGTGAATGTGGAATGCATTCAATTGTATGTGATTGGTTATTTGTTTAGTAAAAGAAAATAATGTTATATTTATATGCAACATATTTATTTTTGCACCAATTTGTAGGTATAATTATATGCAATTACACACATATTTTTATTGATATTGGCTGTAATGCCCTTATAAATAGAGATTTTTAAAAAGAAATAATTTGGTTCAAATATTCTTTATTACAGATTGTAATTGGTCGCCAGACAAAAGTTATAAATCTGACTCTGGATGAACAAAATGTGACAGTGTTTGCATTAAATAATGTGGATTTTCAACATTATCTAGAGTTTTGGATAACATGGTACAACAAGAAAATTAAAATGGGTGTGTGGGGGGAGCAAAAGCCCTTCCTGGTATATCCCTTGCACACTGATATGGACATAGGATATGTGCAGTTCAACACCTTGAGCGGCAACTGGGCGCCCGTGGAATGGATTGTTGAAAGTAAGATTACAGGGTTTTAATTAATACAGTAGTACTCTTAGTCAGACAAATATATGCAGACAAAGGTTCAATAGGAGAAAACTTTTGAAGATTTTTAGTCCAGTTACCAGTCTTTTACCTCAACAGTGCAGCAGGTACGTATTGACAAGCTGCATGAGGTGATAGTCATTCAGGCAACAAGCCAACACCTATTTTTGGTTGAAGGTTTGAGTGGTGCGAATCCTATTATGCCATCGCAGCTGGTACTTAAGAGCCAGAGAGTATGAGTAGAACATTAAGATGTTTAATTCCGCCAGTAAATTAAGGCCAGGCGTAAAATAATATGCTAGGAATAATATACAGCGTGTATTAAATTAGGTAATAACCTGTAAAAATAGATAGAGGTCTAGAAATAAATAAATAAAAAATAAAATAAAGTTTGAGCTACGCAAAAAATTTACAAAAACCTCTTTCGGTTTATACTTATCACGATACAAAAGTCAGTTAGTTTATCATAAAAATGCGAGATTAAGGATTTATAGTCATTAGTTTCATTTGGCGCGACGCAATGTACGCGGTATTCTTTTTGTGCGGTACGGTGAATGACCTTCAATGTTCGGCGCCGTCGAAGCAGCTGATTGCATAAATGTTGTTTAATTGATTACATTGCAGTTTTTGGGGTGTTTTTATTCGGTAAAATGTTGTTAACTCATTGTGGTATCACTTTTAACCAAAAAAAATAAAATTATTAAAATAAATATAAATTTTCCGGCAGATCAATGGTTTGAATCCACTGTTTCAATATTCAATACAGTGTTTCTTACACACACTTATAACAGGATCTGTTAAGCGCGAGTTCTTGTAAAGTATTGATGTACGCCAAGTTGGCAAGAAAAATGGAATGGTATAAAACAGAAAGTATCACAACAGTAGTCACTGAGCTTCTAGATCCATAAAAATAATTAATGCAGTGTTTCCTCTAAAATTCTACATTAACGGCGCCCTAAGGGTGACGGATTCGGACAGTTGTGAGCAAAATATAATACATTTTAATTATTTTTGAATTACAGCCTCACCAGTTGTTTTGTCGTCATTGCCATACAAAAGATTTGAACATAAACTCCGCTGGGTTACAATGCCCGATAGTCAAGTGCCACCAAATGCTATGATTGGTGGATTTGAAAGCGAGCCTACTTACATAGCTCGGGCACACCATAACAATTCACTATGTCCTGGCAAATATGTACCATCCGCACGACTTGCCTATGTACCATGGGGTCACAGAGAACATGCTAAGAGAGAATTTGAGGTATTTAATTTTTTTTAACACTTATGTCCTAAATTAAGTATACAAGTTAAAAGGCCACATTTAATTATGGTTTATATTTAATGTTTCTTCAAATTCCGAATAATATAACATTAATTACGAATGATGCATATTGTTTTTGCTTTAAAGAAAGTGCACGACGAAGTATTCTAATTGACATATTCTAGTTTCTGTTTGGTATACTACTATACCTCCCTAAAAGCGTCAGGGATACAGTGCAACTTTCAATTCCTGCGAACGAAGATACGGGCGAAAGGAGTGGAAGTGAAAAAAAAAGAGGCAGTCATGGGACTGCCGACAGAAGTGCAAACTTAAACGATACGACGAACTTAAAACGTCACATTACTCTCCTAATCACTCACTCACTCACTTTCCCTACTCTCCCTCCCTCCCTCCCACTCTCCCACTATCCCACTCCCCTCTCGCCCCACTCTCCCTCCCTAGATTCCCTACCCCCACTCGAGCGAGGGGCGAGTATGGCCACTCGCCCCCACACTCCCCACTCTCCCACTCTCTCTCCCTAGATTCCCTACTCCCACTCGACCCACTCTCCCTCCCTAGATTCCCTACTCCCACTCGCCCCACTCTCCCACTCTCCCACTCTCCCTCCCTAGATTCCCTACTCCCACTCGCCCCACTCTCCCACTCTCCCTCCCTAGATTCTCTACTCCCACTCCCCCCACTTTCGCCACTCGCCCCCACAGTCCCCACTCTCCCTCCCTAGATTCCCTACTCCCACTCGCCCCACTCACCCTACTCGCCCCACTCACCCTACTCGCCCCACTCACCCTACTCGCCCCACTCACTCCACAAGCCCCACTCTCCCCATTCGCCCCACACACATCACTCGCCCCACACACCCCACTCGCCCCACTCTCCCTCCACCCCTTCCGACCTCCCTCCCTCCCTCCACCCCTTCCGACCTCCCTCCCTCCCTCTCCATGTCTCTCTGACGCTGTACTTGTAAATAAAAGAAACTCACCTCCGTCTTAAGAATTTTCGATCTCGTCATAAAAAAATATATATATATTTTTAATATATTACACTCGGACACATTTTCCATACATTTTCGATCAGGGTCCACGTGACCCTGAAATCTGACGCGAGTTTAAAATTTTTCACCCATCTTAAAAAGTGCCCAGCGCCGCTAAAGAAGTTTTCACTTCAAAAACAGTTGTTGAAAATTCCCTATGCGCAGTATAATTAATTTGTTCTCATCGCTAATTCGTAAATCACCCATGTAGGTGGATATAACTATAATTTTTTTGACTTACATCAAGTAATAACGAAAAATAATAATAGTTACATTCCATTTGTTTCAAAATGTTTGGTCGGCGCAATATGTAACATTGCAAAAGGATTTTGGTTGATTTATTCGCCTGCCTGACGCCAACCCTCCTTGGGAAAGTAATTGTTTTCAGACGGGATAAAGGAAGAAAGTAAATTGGGGTAAGGATAGTGGAGGGTGAGGAACCTAGGGTAAGGGATACCGCAAGTCTCGGATGGGGAAACAGGGCTGAAACTGCAGAAGCTCGAAGAGGCCGGGGTCTGTGATTGGAGAGGCCAGGGACATCAACTGGCCATATTACACAGCCATTATAACAAAATATTGACATTTTAATCAGATCTACGTAGTATGTAAGCACATAAATTGATTTAAATATGTTTTCGTTTTCAGATTTTGTGTGGATTCAATGCGAACTGGGTAAAAACAAAGTTAAACTACATTCCAACCAATGCTGTCATAGGTGGACGATCTGAAGTGCAAAATGAACCTTTGTACATAGGCCGAGCCATGTACGATGGCAAGCTTTTAACGGGCAAAGTACACATTCGGTACAAAACTTGTTATTTACCGTACAATGGCAAAGAAATTGAAGTTAGTTCATATGAAATATTAGTTGTTCCTCAAGATGAAATAAAACAAACTATACCCTTTGTTATGTAAGCACTATTGCATAGCTTTAGTGCACCATTTGTTATGGGGGCTTGTCTGTACGTTAACAAAGTGTGATCCGTAGATTATAGTTACATTGTTTAATTAATATTTATTCACTATTTTTAGGAGAAACTATTTTGTTAATTGCCTTTTAATAAAATAACCCATATTAATGCTGGAATTATGCAGGGAAAGAAATTGTAACTTAGATAAAATTGTCTGTGGTACTAAAATTGAATAAGAATTTAAAAATGGCTGGCCATGATCAAGTATCAGGTCTTGATAAATTTCTTAAGACTATTGTGTTGTACTCGTAGAATCTTAGTCCGTAAGATAGAAAGCGCGTAAAGCCAGAGGTAGTAATCGTTGTATTGTGAACACGTATAATACACCTGTAGACATACAAAAATTGATGTAAGTATGTAATTTTTAAACTTTATTACTTAGTTTCTTTTTAATATATTTTCGCTCCGGTTAATTTATTATATATCGGACCGAAATCCAAATGGCCAATGTTTAAAGTAAAATACTATGTACTGTTATTTTTGTTATACATAGATAACTATGCCAAATTATCAATTCTTAGATAGTAGGGTTCGCAGACGAACTGTAAATTCACGTTGCATGGAGAAACTGAGTTGTGTGTGTTGTGAACCCACAACAGTCGTCGCAGCATAATGGCCAGGCTACCACTTTAACCATTGCGCCACCTGTGCGTGGAAGACCCGAGTGTGTGTCTGTTTGTAAAAAATCACCCATATTGCCTGGTGGTGTAAAAGGAGGAGGTATCACTCTCGTCCAAATCGAAGAGGGAGAGCTCTCCCGGCAATGGGTCTGACGTCAGAAAACCGTGATTTCGACAAAAATAGACCAGAGTACACCCTTAAGTAGTAAGTTATCAAATGCTTTTTAAGTCATTTTGTAATTAGTAGCATTTATGTACCAAAAACCTTACATATGGCTCAAGGCCGCAAGTGGCTGCACCCAGTAAACATTCAGTATATTAAAAATATATATTTTTACGCCATACGGATACATTACCGTTTTGTTTTTTGTAATAACAACAAATAATAAATACATTGACTGCACGGATGGCGCAATAGTTTAAGTGGTCACCTCGCCACTGCGCCGCACCGAGTGTTGGGGTTCAAATCCCACACGGGACAAAAATGTTGTCCCGAGTCTGGGTGTTCATTGTTGCCGTTGTTTGAATGTTTATGAAGCCCCCCGCGACAAAGGAATATTCCTAATGCGGGAGTTTTATTAAAAAAAACTATTTATTGTACATCAAAAAAAAGGAAACAAATATACACAAACCTTATCGCAAGAAGCAATATCTTCCAGGCAGCCTTTGGATGGACAGGAGTGTAACGATGTACGTGGGTGGTTTTGGTGTCGAAATGTCAAAGAAGAGCTTTGTAGAGGTTTATGCTATCTGTGAATGGATTGCATAAATATTAATTCATTCATAAATTAAATGTATGTTATATTAGTACTGACATACGTTTATAGCATACATACAAATACATATATAAATAAGTGCATACATACATACCTAAATACACACATATTTATACATACATTATCCCACTAATATCATAAATGTGAAAGTTTGGATGGATGTTTGTTTGTTTGTTACTCTTTCACGCAAATACCACTGAACCGATTGCGATGAAACTTGGTATGTATATAGCTGTAGACCTGGATTACGCATAGGCTACTTTTTATCCCGATATTCCCACGGGATCGGAGCTTACGCGGGTGAAACCGCGGGGCGCTGCTAGTCTATTATAAATAAGAAATATAACACAACAAAAACATTTGTTATCCAAGTAGTTTATTACAATATTCATGTATTTTAGCAGATAGTATTCTTTAACCATTTTTTTGAACGATGATAATGTTTGATCTCGTCTGATAGAGAGTGGTAGTGCATTCCAACGGCGTGCTGCTTCAACAGTAAAGGATTTGTCGGCGAACCTTGTAGAATGCATTGGAATTTGCAATTGCAAGTTTTCAGATGATCTCAAGCACCTGGAATCTGTGTCACTTAAGAACCTAAAACGTTCTTTGAGATAAAGAGGGAGTGAGGGGGTTGAACAATATGTTATAAGATAAAGAAAGGATGTGAGTATTCCGTCGAAGGCTGACCGGGAGCATTCGGATACATGATCATATTTGCGAAAGCCAAATATGAACCTTATGCAAAATGTTTGAAGCCGTTCAAGCTTATCGAGTTGCTCCTTCGTTAGATCAAGATAACTGCCATCAGCGTAGTCAAGTATCGGAAGTAAGAGTGACGGTGCAAGTAAAGTACTATCAATTAATATTCCCAAGTTTTTTACACTATTACTAATCAAAAGCGGAGTACCATTGAAAATTATTTGAGGTAGTTGTGCAAAATCGACGCGTGAAATAATTCTGGGACAGCCCCATAGTTGAAAAAGCTTCGTGGATTGTATTGATTGGCGCGTGAGAATAAATTTGAAGATAATCTGCATAAAGGTTGTAGGATCAAAATATTTTTTTAAATATTTAAATCTGACAACAAATAAAACGAACTGTCAACGACAACTAACCTTACGAGTACATTTTTGTTACCTGCAACAGGTAAACCATGGCATGCAAGCCATCGTTTTAAATTAGCAAAGAACATGTTGTTCTTCAATTTTTTTAAATTTCAATTTTGCTCCAGGTACATCATCTTTCGTTAATCCCATTTTTACAATGTACAGTTAATAGAGAAAACAAAACATGTACCCCCCACTAGTGCTGCCTCTGGCGGATCTTTTTTAAATCTTCAGAGGAAACAGGCTAATTACCAAAGGAGACTGATTTCGACATTGTTAGTTTTTCTTTATATTTTAGCACAACTAATCAAGCATTTCCTTGTAATGTGAATTAGGGATGTTACGGAGGTGAGTTACCGGATCCGGCGTCCGCCTCGGAGTTTTTAACTTTGACTTATCGGAATCGGAGGTGAAGTCAGAGCCGTCGCCATCGTTAAGGGTAAACGTAATAAAATAATAACATAACCATAAAACAGTAATCAGTCTCTTTAATAAGAATGCTATAATTAAATATTAATTAGTGAGGCTACGATAGCTAATTTCTTTCGTTATAACTCCGATTCAAATTTATCGGAACCGAAGTCGGAGTCGGAAGTATAAAATCAATCGGAAGTTCCAACCTTCCGGAATCGAATTCTAAGGTTCGTAACATCCCTAATGTGAATAGAGCTAAGCACAAACTACTCTCGGTGATCCAATCGGGAACAATACATTGTTTTCCTACTAGCAATATGCAAGCTAGGTTCACCGAATTGTAACTTATAATCACTTGTCTCATTTATTTGTAAGTTTTAAGTGTAATGTAAGTCATATTGTATGGAACTGCTATATCATTAAAAATAAGTTGGTATTAGAATATTTAATCTGACGATATAAATTCACTTTGTGTGTTTAATTATATGCGAGTATATATTGGTGTTTTGTGTTTATAAAATATAGGTGAACACATTTGATTGACACACAAATTGAAATCTTTGCAAATATTTATTTCTTAAAATTGTTTGTAACATTATAATTTATATTTAACATTAAAAAATAAGTGTGGTATTTTATAAATGGTAGATCTTATGCAAGATAAAAAAAACTGTGTTAAGCAATTGAGGCTGATGGGGAGATGGAACCAGAGAGCCCAAAATGATCACAGAATGACATAATATTAACTCTATTGACAGATCAATACATGCAACATCCAGCAAACAACAAAGATGGTTTTAAAATATTAAAAACAAATGTATTTTACCTATATAATTTGCTAAATAATTACAAACTTAACAGTAAATGTGGTAATTATATGAAATATAACAATATTCTTAGTACTTATTTCAATATCCTGTTAGACTATTTAACACTTTCAATGCCACCCCAATTCACACTATATATATCCTGTACGTTGTATCCAAGTTGCGTTGAACGCGCTAGGCGGGTCGCCGGCACTGGAAGGTGAAATAACTAGACACGCTAGGCGTGTTCACCGGCATTATACAAAGGCAAATTGTTAATATTGTAATTTTCTGTTTTACCGATCATACATGGTAATTTGATTAGGTTATATAAAAAGTGATTTATCATAGTTTAGTGCGTTTGAATTTAAAAAATGATGGCAGAAATTGTCAACATTTTCTCAGCACCAAAGCACCTTTTACTTATTCGGAGAGAGGTCATAAAATACGTGCGGTGGCTTCGTACAGTCGACTTTTTCCGGATTATTTTTTTGTTTGAACAAAAGTTTCCTGTGCACGTTTTTTTTACAGATAAAGCTGTTCTACAAGATCAATACTAATATAAAAAATATATATTATTTACGATAAAATTATGTAATTAAAAATTATATTTTTAATTATATCATTAAAAAATTCTTGCATCAAATAGTTCACGACTCTTTACCAGATTCTTTAAAAATAATATCAAGCATATCAACGTTTTTAGTTAAGTAAAAATTGCCATGGTTGACCACCTATGCAGCTGAACACGCCGAGCGTGTTTCCGGCATTGTGTGTAAAACATTTTTTTTTGTGGAATGTAAAAATCATAGAAGCACAGGAGCCACTTCAAATTTGGTTAAGCTTTTATTTAGCTAGACTGTTATTTTTAATTTGCAATAATACTGCAAAATGTCTGAAACATTACAACATTGTGGAAACGCCAGGCGTGTCACCGGCACTGAAAGTGTTAATTAAGCCACATTCCTAATCCATTATTTAAAATATTTATTTCATTCAATATATGATAAAACTGAATCATTGTCATCATCATCATCATCTTCATGTTCAGCACTGAAAGTGTTAAGCCACATTCCTAATCCATTATTTAAAATATTTATTTCATTCAATATATGATAAAACTGAATCATTGTCATCATCATCATCATCTTCATGTTCTATGTCTGAATCATCATTAATATCAAAATGGGGTATTAACAATGTGTTGGCATATCTACTTTTTTCAGGATTTACAAGTATTTCAAAATTGTCGACGCCTATTTCTTTACCATCATATGCTATGTAACAAACTTTATGTGACGGTTGTACTTTTCCAGGTATAATATGATTTAAATATTTTGCTCTTCCAACATACAGTTTCTCATGTTCGATATTCTCTGAATAGCCACCCACGATAGCTCCAACAGGTATTCTGTCCTTAGAGCATGGAACCCACGTGCAATTAAATCCACATAAAACCTGAAATAATATCGAGTGTTAGTTACTGTTATGAAGTTTTTGTAGTACATAAGAGCGCGTTTATTTGAGACAGCAAAATACACGCTTTAAATTAGAGAGGGCAATGCATGTGTATTGTACAGTTGGCAAGATAAATAGCTGTGGATGTGTTAATCCACATATTTGAAAGATGTTGGTGGCAAAATTTTTCAGTATCAAGAGTAAGTATTGTATAAATGTATTTATACAAACAATACTTACTCTGATTAGGTACATAGGTAGGTCTGGCTAATTTTACTAGTTTTATCTTGTAAAAATTAGATGAAAATATCAATTATTTATGGATTACACTTTCACTGCCAACTTGAAACAAAAATATTTGACGATATTACATAACAACCCGACAGTCGAGTCCATCGGCGCTACGACCAAATAACGGGAGCCCTATGCCTAAACACCCGGTAGCCCCCCGGCCATAGACACCGGTGACGGAACATCGTGTGTTTTAGTCGGTTCCATTCCGACATACACACCCACTTCTCCGAGTTTTAGCTCGGTGCGGTGGTACCCGAAGCGGTTTCCACATGATAAAAAAAAACCCACGATCCGCTAAGGTAAAGACTGCATTTTTTATAAATCAGTTAATATGCGAATTATTCCTAAAGTATTTAAAGGAGAAGTCAACAGTTCGACAATTTTATTAAATCTCTTTAGCATATTTTACACAAAACTTTTTAGTTTAAAGTTTATTTTAAACAAATTGTTTTCTAATCTATCTATATATATATAAAAAAAATTCTTGTCACATTTTTAGCGATGAACTAGTAAACTAATAAACCGATTTTTATGAAATATTGCACACTGTGTGCAGATTGTTTTTTTTTATGGTATAGGGGCAAACGAGCAGACCGCCGCCGCCCATGGGCACCTGCAACTCGAGAGTCACAAGTGCGTTGCCGCCCTTTAAGGTTATAGGAGTAGGAGAAGAGGGGGAGGGGGGGAAAAGGGGAAGGACGGGAATAAGGGAGAGGGAAGGGTTAGGGCCTCCGGTAACTTCACTCACGCGGCGAAATGCAATGCAAGTATTGCTTCACGCCCGGTTTTCTGTGAGGCCGTGGTAACGAGCGGAGTCGAGCCGGCCCATACGTGCCGAAGCATGGCTCTCCCACATAAGAACTAGTCTGGTCTGACTAGTCGCAATATTTTTTTATTGCAAATTACTTAGCCACAGCAACGCATGACCAGGTAGCTAGTAGTATATATAAAGACAAAAGTACGAAGTATTTTAGATGGTTACATATCAAAATATTCAATTTCGATTTTTGCATTGAATGTGTTAAAAACTAAGATGCGCTATTTCAAATGTAAAATGAAATCGCAACCAGAATAGTACAAGGGGGAATGGGGGGGTAAGCACGAGGGAGATCCAGTCTTCTGAGGATGGAATATTGTTAAGACCTCTATTGTTCTTTTGAAAATATTGTTTAATAAAGGTGTAAATTGTGCAAAATACTTGACTATAACTTTCCAACTGCACTGAAAAGCCTGATATAGTTGCTTAAGTTCTAGTACAACAGATAGCAAAATCTGCAACTTTTTAGAAGGATAAATAGGTTAATTCAATATACAAATCAAAATATATTCTCTCAAATCTTTCAATTTGTTCAAATCGTTGTGTTAGACAAATCAAACAATGATTTAAACGAATTGAAAGATTCGGAAACATTGGAACATATTTTAATCAAAATATGACTTCTATGGTGTGACAACTTAAGCAAAAATATGGCAATTGATAATGATGTACCTACTTATTTCCATTCACTAATTACTAACCTCAAATACACTTTTGACGTGTGTATCTCCTCCCCAAGAAATGTATGCAGATCCTTCAGCAGGGACAAATTTACCAGGGGTTAAAGATCCTCTATGTTTAGCCCTAATTATGTATAGATTTTCCTTTTCATAGCCACCTATGAGCACTCCATCAGGTAGAACATGTGTGTTTGCATCAATTGGTATCCAATAAAGTTCACCATCAGTTAAAGACTTCATGACAGGTTTTTCTATGACAGGTGGTACTGAAATAATTATAATAGAAATACAATTTTTTTATAGAAAAAATAAAAATTATGTTGCATGTGATTCAAGTCAGAGCATAAATCAAAAGAAAAGCTTGAAATAAAAACTTTAATACATAGTGGTGATTTTAAATAAAAGTCATTATGATGAAATTGATGCCTCTGTCAAATGCTTAACTTTACACTACTTACTAACTTTTAAACTTTCGCGTTCTATGATATAATATTATTTACGTAAAAAACAT
Source organism: Euplagia quadripunctaria (assembly GCA_963859945.1). NCBI lineage: Eukaryota > Metazoa > Arthropoda > Insecta > Lepidoptera > Erebidae > Euplagia > Euplagia quadripunctaria. The sequence goes on along the minus strand of OY982561.1, from coordinate 7,477,551 downwards.
GCCACCTCGCTTTTATGTGCAGTTGGGTGAACACCAGAATAGGGACATATCGGTTTGCTTACAGAATAGGCACACTGTTAGTATAGTATGTGACGGTACATGGCGAAACGAAAATATCGAAAAAGTGGGATGTGGATGAAGAACCTTCTACCTCATGGTCTCGACGACGGAGGGCGTGCACCGCTGAGCCAGTCAGCCTGTGACCACGGCCAGTGCAACCTGGTCGAAACGTCAGGCAATTCAGAGGTATGTAATACCTTTTCCTGATCGCATTAATTTCCATAAACACGCAAATAATATTTTACACTACTTAAAAATAATATCGCTTTTCTTATACCACCGAGGTGGGAAACAAGCCAGCCAGCCTGTAAGGATAACATGTTTTTGAAGAACATACTGTCATTTCCATAAGAAACCATGATATGGTTGTTTGTTCAACAATTTGAGGATCGAATTCCTCAAATGTTGGAAATTGTAATATGCAAGCATCAATGCTTCTATTATGCTAGACAACATGTGGTATGGGAACCTTCTACCTTGCAGTGTTTCAGTAGCTATCAATATACATATTATCTTAATCAAAATACTTACATTCAACTTTCCAATGCACAGGAAATTGATAATCATGATTTAATACAAAAAACGTGACATATTTCATGTCTGTTGTTGGATAGTTATTGTAGGATACTATGGGATTGGCATGTCCTTCACCACCAAGTCGAATAACATCGCCATACCACGATATCCAAAATCGTCTGTATTCTTGAGTGGATAAAATGTTAGGAGTCTCTGCTTTTTCTCTTGAATGCCTTCCATGAATTTTTTTTATCCATGACCGCCGATTGTCACCAAGTGCAATCTGTAAAAACCTTTCATAATTAATTAAGTTGTTTAAGGTCTGTTTTCCACTTACAGATTGCACATGCAGATCTCATATTTATTCATTTATCTTTAAGAACCTAATGAAACTTACAAATACAATAAAATAAACAATCTAAGAAGTAAATGCATAATAATTACTTTTAGATGTTCCACTGCCACTGTAGTAATATTAAAATAATTTAAGTCTTCCTTGTAGCTTTCCATTTTCTCATAGCAGTGGTACCTACCTATGCATCAATACATATTTTAAAACAAAGTACCCCACCGCGTCTGTCTGTTTGCGATAAACTGAAAAACGACTGAACGGATTTTCATACAGTTTTCAGTAAGTGATTCATGAGGAAGGTTTTGGTGTATAATTTGTACCCGTACGTAGCCGGGGCGGGTTACTAGTACTAGATAATTTTAAAAAAATCTTTGTGTTTTGACTTGACAACTCCATTGACAGAAACAATATACTATACATTCTTTACGTGGGAGAGCCATGCTTCACTCGATACCACGGCCTCACAGAAAACCGGCAATGAAGAAATGATTGCATTGCATTTCACCCTGTGAGAGGTTATTGGAGGCCCTAACCCTTCCCTCTCGCCTATTCCCGTCCTTGCCTCTCCCCTCTTCCCACTCTTCCCTCCCTCCCCCTCTTCTCCTACTCCCATCTTAAAGGGTGGCAATGCACTTGTGACTCTCGAGTCACAGGTGCCCATGGGCGGCGCTAGTCATTTACCATCAGGTGACCCGACTGCTCGTTTGCCCCCTATACAATAAAAAAAAAAAAAAAAAGAACATGCATTTACATGATACAATTTGTTTTAACTAACCAAATAATCACATTCAGGTCCAATCTTTTTTGTTAATCCAATAACTGCATTTCCCGTAGCTTTAACTTCAAAGTTAATGGCACTGCTCGTTACTTTGTAGAATATCTTCTGGTGTCCAGTTAAAGTTACGAACTCTGTAAAAATAAAGTTAATAATTATGACTCATTACCATGATACAATTCAATACTTTGCAATTCATTTTCAGTACATAGTATATATAAATACAGTCCAACGAAGCCACTATTACGAACGAAGGGCCATATATTTAATATTATATTAAATACACTAGCGTTTAACTTTTCTTACAAACAGAATGTAGCATTACTTACCAACTATATCACCCATTTTAAAATCTACGTTAATTATATATCAATAATATTTACTTCTAACAAGAATATACTAACTTTATTTAATTCTTAGCACGAATTTGTCTATCAAGAAACATAAATAAAATCCTCGCCTAATGTTGGTATAACGTGCATTTTTTGGAATTCTTTTTTATATTCTTTCATTAAATTAAATGTCAAAGTAGGGATGTCAAAAAATAGTCGATTTTTAAAACACGATTATTTCTTCTCTCTAACCAATTTTAATATTACAAAAATCGATTTTTGTATCACAGTCGATTTATTTTTTCGTCTGCAACCCGCCAGATCAACCGAGTCCGGAGCGTGACGTGAATCATTAAATTATAATACATTTTATTTTAACGCCATATGTGCATCTCCAATGGCAACACTACCTTCTTTCTGGTCTCTGTACATAGTAAACAGTTTATTGAAGAACATTCATCACTTTTATCCGTGATTGATCAATAATAATTCGAATATAAACTTTCGTGAATGGTATTCATGTTAATTAATCCTTATTAATATTAATAATTCAATACTTTCATCGATCAAAGTGTGTAAGAAAACAGATGAAATGTGTGTTTTTGCTGCTCATATACATTGATAATATCGAATGAGTTTTTTAGGTTAGGCTCATTTTTTATGACTATTTGACATTATTTTATGGTTGTGATAAAAGTGATTAAATTCTTACTTTTTCCATGACTTTTGGGAATTATCAATAACTAGCACTTCCCGCGTAGCATCGCTCACGTGTATATATTTATATATTTTGCGTGGAACTTTAATTCTTTTTCCAAAATAAAAGCAGCCTAAGTTACTCCTTTAACACTAGCTATCTGCCAGTGAAAGTTCCGTAGAAATTGGTAGACCCATTCAGAAAATAGAACAAACAGACAGACAGACTGACGAAAAATTTTAAAACTGTTTATTAGGCATAGGTATCGTGCGAATAACTGTACGAGCTTACAAAACTATTATTTTGACGGTACAAAGAGACACTTAAATTTAATTTATTAGTATTTATCTTATATATATTCTTTGATGTCTAATGTTTATGACCACCCGTCGAATTATCGATTTTGAATCATAGACATGGAAAGATTCCTTGCAATGGGTTTACCTGTAATTATAAAAATAACTGTATGAGCTTAAAAAAATTATAATTTTGACATTATGTATAAACAGACATTTTTCTTTTAAAAGGCAACTCCCGCATTAGGAATTACTCCTGTGTCGCGGGGGACTTTACAAACATACAAGCAACGGACACAAAGAACACCCAGACTCGGGTGGGAATCGAACCCACGACCTATGGCATAGCAGTCAGGGTCACTAACCACTAGGCCAACAGGCTAGTCAATTTCAATTTTATTTATTTGTATTAATATTAGATAATAGATAACTATTAAAATTTTTCAACTCATCACAATTACCGCACTTACCTTAACATACGTAGAAGAAAGAAAAGCAGTCATTCTTTCAAAGGTCTTTTTCCGTAAAAATCGATTATTTGTAGACAAATCGATTTTTCTAAAATCGATTTTTATTGAAAAGATAAAAAAAAATATTTTATTAATCGATTTGTTTCCCCTCAGTGTCACATCCCTATGTCAAAGCAGTGTGATCAAATAACGATATGCTTAATTCTTCAACTTCTAATACGAGTTGCGTTTAGCTCGATTTAACTCGAGTTGAATTATCCATAACTCCTTTGTTGGACTCACGGAGCAGACCTAAGAGAGCAGACTTTGTATTTGCTCCGGAGTTGGGCTTGATGTACAAGATTGAATCAAGTGAAAGAGAGAGAGAGCACGATTTGTTCGTTGTGCACTTTGTGTTCCCGCCATCGTGATTGGACCAATTATTTCAAACCATATTTACCCTAATAATCCCTAGTCATTCGATTACCGAATGTCAGTTCGGTATTGTTTTTATTGGTGGTGCTAGTTGTTAAGTATTATATTCTTAAATAATGCCAGTACCAAAAAGGAAATATCTTGTTTGGGATGTAGTTCAGTTGCTAGTGAGTGGACGCATTATACAGTTAGATGGAAAAACATCAAATATATAAAACGTCATTTGTCACAAATAATTTAATCACCTTCGTCTTGCTAATTCGAGTTACGTGAATTTCAACTCGAGTTAACTCGAGGTTTGTTTACTATTTTCTTTTGGTATGAGTAAGAATACGGTACTTTATACTATAAAGTAGCGGATTCATATCAAAATACATTGCACCATTTGTGTAAATATGAGAACATACTTAACACAAAATACTGTTATTTTATTTGTTCTACTAATTTCTACTTTAGATGCTCATTCCACTATAAGTTGATTTTTCTGTTAGTTTTAACATTAACTCAGTGGCGGATTTACCAGCAGGTTGAGTCATTGAATAGGCCTAGGCCTATTCAAGAGCCTAGGGCAACAGATTTCAGGGGTGGCAAATTTGGGGCCAACCTTTTTTTTGATCATACAAAACTTAAAAAGATTTATATTTACATGTATAGCTACGAAACGTTAAGGTCTACACAAACAATTCAACATGTAAGAGTGAGCTATTTAAATTTTGCCGCCCCTACCGATCTCTATAGTTCGATGCCCCAGTTCACAATAAAATTAATTACAATTTTTAATCAATCAATCATTAATCAATCAGGTACTGGGTACTATTAAGTTGGGGTAAGGTATGCCTCAATCCCTCCTACTTAAGGCGCAGTATGGCACACCGTGTGGTTTTAGTCGGTTCGGGGTGACGGCCCGAGGGGGGTTACACACGCACAAAAAAAGTATGCCCCAATACTTGCACATGTACGTTCGTTAAACGTCCAATCAATTAGTGAAATTGGTCTATTGCAGTCCACTGCTCTCCCAACGTGCGCCATAGCACCCTCATCTAGCTGGGGGCGTCCTACCTTCCGTTTACCAATTCACGGCCTAGTGGATAGTGACCCCGACTGCTATGCAATAGGTAGTGGGTTCGATTCCCACCAGTGTCTGGGTGTTCTTTGTGTCCGTTGTTTGTATGTTTGTAAAGTCCCTCGCGACACAGGAGTAATTCCTAATGCGTGAGTTGTCTTTTTAAAACCATGAAACCATAAACTGTTTTCTATATTGGCGCGAACTTTGAGCAATATCTGCCATTTACTTTGTTTTGAGTAGGCTAGATTTTGTAAGCGCATCTCAAGATTCGAGTGTTTTGCAATTTTTATAATGGATAAAAACATCGAACAAAGAGTTTGTCTCAAATTTTGCATTGCAAATGGAATTTCATGTTCAGAGTCGCTGTTACAGAAAGCATACGGCGAATCGACTTTATCAAAAATTCGTGCATATGAGTCATGTAGTGCAGTGCATTCAAAAGCGATGGAGATTTTTTGGATTATTCACCTCGCTCTGGTCGGCCATCAACGTCTTCAACTGAAGTTAACATCGCTAAAGTGAAGGAAATTGTGACTGAAAATCCTCATTCAAATTTGAAAGAGATAGCCGCTAAACTTTCTGTGTCTCACGAATCGATTCGTACCATTTTAAACGATCGCTTGGGCATAAAAAAACACGTTGCCGTTCGACTAGTCCCGAAAGATCTGAATTTTCTTCAAAAACTCAATCGCGTAAAAGTCGCTGAAGACATGCTAGAACGAGTCAATTCCGACCCTACATTCGTAAAACGCATTGTATACTGGTGATGAGACATGGGTTTACGAGTTTGACATGCAAACTAGTCAACAAGCTTCGGAACGGCGACTTTCAACTGAACCAAAACCGAAAAAACCACGACAAAGTCGATCAAAAGTCAAGGTCATATTGACTGTTTTCTTTGACTATCGAGGTCTTGTGCACTCGGAATTATTGCTTCTGGCAATAATTCAGTCAGACTGTAAGTAAAGAATATTATTTGAGCATTATGCGGCGTTTGAGAGAGCAAATTGATCGACCAAACTAAATTTGTGGAAACAAAATTCTTGGATATTATACCACGACAACGCGCCATCGCACAAGGCCATCATTGTGAACGAATTTTTGACCAAAACTCAACAAATACCATCGAACAACGACCATATTCACTGGATACGGCTCCGGCTGTTTTCCTGATTGTGTAACCGCAGTCACCGGCCCATCTTCATGACGTGATCATTCACGTCCACGTCTAAATTCTACGAATCACGAATACACAGAGCTGCGACTTTGGACTTCACCACCAAAGCAAGTCTCTGGCATCTCTCTTGTTGACTTGTAAGCAACAGTAAAAAATCATTGGGTGATTTCACGAGTTAAATTCATTGCAACAGCGACACACAATATTCTAAAGGATGCCACAATGAAAAAACAAATGACAGTCTCGCAAATTAAAAAGTAATATGTTCCCAGAGAGTTTCATTTTCGAATTCCGTATTTGCTTTTTAATTTTTTTGTTTGCTGACATTTCAAGAAACTTTCACTACAACGTTAGAAAATAAGCAGAATAAAATGATAGAATAGAAAACTAAGTTGTGTTCAAAAGATATACGATACTGTTTACAAGTTTCCTTTTTACACTACCTTAGGGTTCAATACCGCTTGTGAGTCAAAATGCCCCAGATATCCAGGTGCCCAGGCCCAGAGATGACAGCAGTACCTACTCCATAATTATGGGGACGGACTTGTGACTTATATATTATTACAGACCAATAACCTGTCTTCCAACAGTGTGTGGCTTACATCTCGTATAACCAACAACACCATGATGGTTTACTCTCAGACTTTATGTAGAAATGGGGCCCGTGACACTAAAGAGGTCCTTATACTTACTTGACCCGACTATTAACCAACAAGTTCACCGTAACCGAAAGGATCTATGACTCTATGCCACATACATGACTCTTGATTGTGGTGGAGTTGTACAAGGTTTATACTACTCCATGTATTTTCTTGAAGGCATGTATTCTGCAATAGAGAACGGTACTTAGCCATCCAGGATGTCGGCAGATAGCGGCAAACAATGTACCAATAAAGATCGATCTAGTAAAACGAAAAAAAAAATAGAAAATCAATTGACAAACATAGGAGCCATTTGTTCTTATATTTATTCTTTACCTTTTTTGAAAATGAAATATTTTTAACTAAACATTTTCATAATAAACTAATAAAGTCAAGTTTAAATTGATTGCGCGTTTGAAATGAAATCGTTATTATTGCTGCATCGCGCCGAATCGCTTCGATCAATAGACCAGTTGTGTTGATACCAACCTGAATTATAGCGCCGTTCAATGAATAAATAACAGCATTTCATTGCAACCGGTAAGTACACATTCTGTGAACCTAAAAATTGTTCTGTAATGCTCTTATTTAAGGTAATAGACTACTTAAAGAAAGTCGCAAAAGAACCTGCAGATTTAAGTATCTCAGCCTTACATAATAAAGGCCGATAAATTATAAGAACTTTTGGAAATAATTTGCCCCGTTCCTATAATCAAGAAACGATTCGTGTTGCTTACGGACGGTAAAATTTTCGTTGATAATTCAACGTTATTTTTAGGTACCTGTATAAATAATATAAAATCATAACAGTAAAGCTGTTTTTTTTTGTTATTTACTGTTTTGTTATTTTCCAATGGAGCCCAAAGTTCTTGTTTGGCCAAGGCCCCGGGCGGACCCAAAGACGGCCTTGATCACAGACAGACCCATATCTAACAAATACATAGGTACCAACCGTACCAATCATATTCACTCTCATTTCCAACTGTCCCTATAGTACGGTCTCGTAAGCATCCCGTTTCACCCCCACTCTTGCATCATCATCAAGAATGACAATTCGTTCAGTCGACCTACACACTAATAAAACCTCTCGCAGTTGCTCCATATGCCTGGTTGTGTGATCCTTTTACGTGTGTACACCTATGTGTAATAGGGTATTTGGCAAGTTTTAGAAAAATATGTAAATTTTTTCATTATTAAGTACCTATATAAATATTTTATACACATTTTAAAATCTTTTTTTTTATAATTTATTGTTAGCGGAACGTGACAGTGCAATTTAATTTACCTGGCAATGATGACACTTTCATTTATTACTTGTTTGACTAAAAATAATTTTGAACTTGCTTTATAGAGTATGCACCTAATAATTATGTCACATACTTACCGCGTAGAACGTGCAGGAAATAATATAATGTCATGGTAAATTTGGTAAATAGTTACTTTAATAATAATTTAACAAAAGTATTACTTATACATGTCGCTATTTCTATGGTACATAACATTTTAACATTTAAAATAATATTATGCAGTGCATTATAAAAACAATGTCGTTCATACGAACAGGCACAGCGTGACGTTTTCTATGTACTTGAATATGCACCATTTAGTTTAATGTTGCTTTAAAATAGTGTAATGAAAGCAGCTAAGTTACACATACGCTCCTGAGATTCATTGGAATAATTAGCAGCTTCATGTTTAGGGCATCAGCACTTCGTAATCGGGGAAGCCGAGCTCCTGTCCGCCGAAGGGGATGTAGCAGATGCCGTGGGATTGTTGGACCTTGCCGGTGGTAAGGCTACCTTCGTGGCTCACGCGACCGATGTACAGTGGCTCACCATCTTCGGACTCACCGCCGGGGAAAGCTCCTGGAGGAACGTTCGCACCGTTCGTGCGTATCCAGTTGTTGGGACCACCGATAAGTACCTGGAAAGTTGAATAAACTTAGCTGTAATCTACTTGCTGAAAAATGGCCACAGATGATTCTACTTTTGAAATATCGTAACATACTTGGTACTCGGGCTTGCCGTGTTCGGAACCTCCCCAGGGCACGAAGGTGACTCCGTGGGAAGCGACTAGTTTTCCGGGGATTACAGCCCCCTCGTGTCGAGCCCTCGCGACGTAGATAGGCTCGCCATTGCAATCTTGTCCTCCGACGACAGCACCGGGAGGCACCGCGCCACCAGCAGCATCTACCCAGTTACCGGTCGGTAACCCGGCCTGACCGAAGGGGGCTCCTCCCGGGTAGCCAGGAGGGGCAGCGTACAGAGGTGCTGCCATAGGGACACCCATAGGGACACCCATAGGGGCAGATGGAGGTACTGAAAAATTCAAAATAACTATGAAGGTCATGAAAGCACACGTTTACTTTACTTTAGAATAATAACTTATAAAAATATGTAAGTTAGCAAAATTAAGTAAGTTATAATTATTACACTGCTTCACTTGCTTTGAAATAAGTGCGTGCACACAGATAGACATCGAATTAAGAGCGTGCAAATTTACCTACTGTTATCTTAACTGTGATATTATATTCTCGCTAAAGTAAAAGTATAAAATTTAATTAATTATGCATACATTAAAATATTTTTTTAAGGCTTTATTTAATTATAAAAGTCATAATGAACTGAATTTGTTGTTTAAATAAATAAAGTAAAGCGAAATAATCCGAGGCAAAAAATAAAAATGCTAGCTTTCATATTATACAGTCGTCATTAGTAGCCATGCCAAGACATAAAAAAAAGACGAGCATAGTAAGAGCCATATCGCTAAGAAAATGCGTGTCACGAATAAATAGCAAACACAAAAACAAAACTTAGTCACAAAATGTACCCAACATCACGTACCAACAATCAGTTCAAAACCATCCAGACGCCGAGATTAGAAGTCCTATCATAAAATCAAATATCAAAAGTACACCATACACGCAATTTCCTTCACATTATGTATTCTTTATTGTTAGTCTAAAAAGTGACAGTCTAATAGAGTACACGATGCTTAACAATTAGTAATTTTTCAACATTAATCACGTGACAATAAAATAAATTTTGTATGTAGCAATTTACAACTAAAGCAATTTCCATTATATTGAGAAAACTCAACGTGTTTGCCCGCCGGAGGTGTTGAAATGATGGATGCGCCACTGGCCACGAGCGCCCCATCCTGTGCGGATGCCGAAGTGGGTCACATTGAATGGTGCAGGGTCCACCCACTCCATGATCACAGTGCCAGAGGTTCCGTCGCGCACCAACAGCCTGCCGCACCTCCATTGAACCAGAAAACTCCTAAACTCGTCAGGATTCACAATTCCTGGAGTTGGTACGATTGCCTACGGGCCAACAGATAGTTTTAAAAATCGATACGAATGAACTGATAAACAATTGTAAAGACTGTACTGTACTACCTTTTCTGGTTTCTGTTTGCAGTATCTAATAACAGACTGGGTGTTTTCCCAACCTCCAATCATTATCTCATATATTGGGTCCACCTCGGCAGGGGCTCCTGTCAGGCATACGTGACAGTTGTGCGGACCACGGAAATCAAATTTCACGGAGCCTTCGGCAACAGGTCCAAATTTATATTCTAACTTGTCCGCAGTATCGAATTCAACACCATCTGCGCCGATAATTTTGTATGTAATTACGTATCGTTGGGTACATTTTATGAATTAGTAAGTGAAGCCGTTATTAGTTTAGGATACCTTCAATTTTCCAGGTGCCGGTAGCTCCCCAACCGGTGCACACTCCTACAAAGGCGATGGGGAAGGGCTGGGGGTCAGACCAAGAGATGAAGGGAATCACTTCTCCCTCGCGACCGGCTGAGATGATACCACCGTCCCAACGGACCCAGAAGCCGCGGAATTCACCACCGTTTAGAATTTGAGGCGTTTCGATTTCTACTTTTTCTGGCTTAGTTCTGTTTCGCCTGATAACACTCTTTGTGTTGCCCCAACCACCAATGAAGACCTAGTAATTTATTAAAATACTTTATTAATTAAACATTTTGTGGAACTAGTAAATTATATTAAGGAATATAGGGTTTAAAACCTGAACCATTGTCATCTTATCTTCTCAGAAAAATATATGAATTGAGACTTACCTCGACCATAGGGTCAGATTCCTGAGGTCCCATAGTGAGTGCGATGTGCGCGTCATTGGCAGCCCTTACTTTCAACTGTATGGACCCACTCGACACCGGAAAGAATTGGTATTCGAGTTTGTCTTGGGTATTAATATCTGAAACAAAATTTTAAATCATCAATCTTTTTTATCTATTATATCTACAAGTAAATGCTACACACATTTACAGTAACAGTTCACAGTTTTGTTAAAATTAGACTTGCCACTTCTAGATTTCGTTTTAATATTCTATAAACATTCTGTTAATGCGATTCTCTTCCTATTAAGTCTAAACAAACGCGGTCATTGCCTTGCCATTCGAGGCGAGTCTTTTAGCATTTTATGGGTTGGAATATTACTTTGTATGCGAGTAAGGAGGTGTCTCGCTTGCTAGTCGATTTACACCCACGGATTGCGTGATTGTGTTACGGTTCAGTTAGCAAAGCTTTACATTGCTCCTTGTCAATGTCTTCCTAGAAATATTAAACTAGAAACTTCGTATTGGAGACTGCGCACTGGATCAGTGTTGTTTTCGTTTATGGAAGTAGTTCAACCCGATGATGTCATCCAATCGTACAAAGTGGTTGCTACCTACGTGTTTATACGGAGTAGAAGGAAGTGAGGATCCTAATTCATAACAAATATGGACGTAAATCAGCCTCAATGCTTATTATAGAAGTATTGTCTGAATCAATAGTCGTAAAAAATTCTAACACATTAGTTATTTACGTTGCGTGTATTTAGGGCTGCCATCCGTCCGGGTTTCCCCGGATTTGTCCTAGTTTAGAGGGCGTCCGGGGAGCGTCCGGACGGGGTTTTCAAAAAGTGTCCGGGTAAAACCCGGACACTGTGCCAGGGGAAAATTATAATTGATACATGAATCGTTAACAAGCTATTTAAATTAATAAAAAAAATTAAATAGGATCAGCGTTTTTTTAAGGTGTCCGGGAAGGAAACTCGATTTCACCCGGGATTTTTTAAGTTTTTGTCCGCCGTCGGCAATTTAAGTGACGGCAGACCTACGTGTATTCCATAATAAATCAATTAGAATGCTAGGCGTCGGCTAAGTTATGACTACTTATGATTGTGAATGTTAAGAGGCATACAGTACAGTAATAAATTGATTGCGCCTTTAAATTGGTAAACTAAATATTATGAAGAAAAGTATATAATCGTGATTCATGAATATTCGTGGCACTGGCGCAAATATTATGTGGTAAGGTAATATAAATGTTACTAAAAGCACGTAGGTACTACGGTATAGGAACGCTCAAGAATTTACTTTGCTTTCACGTCAATCTGGTGTCGTATACCTAATATACCTTAATAATGTTTAGATCGGTTTATTACAACCACTTAATATTTTTTATTATATACAACAAATTGAGGTTTTATTGCACAAAGAGGGTCTTTTTCTACCAGCCATCTTTAAGGGGTGCTAAGAGAAATGGTGTAGGTGCGTATGTCAGGCTGAATTTTTTTTAAACAAACTATTTAAAATAATCTGAAATGAGCGGTCTTGCGTTTTTTTTCCTAATATGCGTCTCGGAAGTAGTATACCTAAGTTCTATCGTCACCACATCAAAAACTCTTATTTATTTTATTAAAATTAGGGACAAACTATAGTAGTTGATAACACAGTTCAGTATTTAATAAGAATAAGTTAATAGACATTATTTTGACTGGTTATACCGGTAACGCAATGGTATTGGTCGATTGATAATTAATATTAATGAATAGTGGGGTTATGAAAAGGGTAGGAATAAGTTCTAAACATTGTCTTGAGTGCGAAGAGTGGTACGAACAACTTGGCAGTTACTGTAGTTAGTGATTTTCATATTTTATATCAGTGGTTGTGAGAATGTTTCTTACAGTTCTATACGGAAATATTATTATTTATGTATTCTGCGGTGTTAGTTCAAGTTGTCTGCTACTAAAGTACCTAGCGAGTGTATGAAATACCTTACTGTTTTGTGTGTACCTGCCTACTGTTACCTTCCTTGTTTGTTAAAACCATAATACATTGTCGCTGTCATAATGTTTACCTTTCAGGCTTTTTTAAGTACCTACATGTTCAAACATTTACATTCACAGTTCGCACCTGCTATGTTTTATGGTCTGTATTTAAAGAATCCGTTGCTAGCTATTGTCACACAATACGAGTACCTACATGAAACTATTAGAGCAATTATTAGATTAATAAGGTGATTTGACCTATCACATACATTAACGAACTACATATGTACCTATTCAATAAATGTATATGATTGTATATAAGTGTTAATAGAGCGTGAAGGCCAAGAACACCTTTAATTACCGAGACAAACGAAACATTAACAGGCAACCGTTACATTTAAATAGGCATACGGACCATAATAAAAAAAGAGCCTACAGGTAAATATGTATGTTCAAATCTATACTAATATTATAAAGCTGAAGAGTTTGTTTGTTTGTTTGGTTTAACGCGCTAATCTCAGGAACTACTAGTTCGAATTGAAAAAGTTTAGTGTCAGATAGCCCATTTATCGAGGAAGACTATAGGCTATATAACATCACGCTACGACCAATAGGAGCTTAGCAGTGACCATAAGCGAAGGTGAAACTGCGAGGACGGCTAGTAGGTAGTAAGTATAAGTATGTACCTAATACACGATTAAAGTGTAGGTATAATCAAAGTCTATTTTAAAACAATATATGTATTTCCGAAATAACTATGTTTTATATTTTTATTTATATTTATGAAATTAACGCGATCGTGTAAGAGGAATCCATAGGCATCTTTGAATTGCCTGATGTTTCAACAAGGTTGCACTGACCGTGGTCGCAGGCTGACTTGTGTAAAAAAACTCACATTTTTAATGTCATTTATAGGTAGCTACTTGATGAAACAACAGTCAAAATGCATGACGTCATCTGTTCTTGTTATTTTGTTTGTTTCACGTTTAAATAAACCTTTACTTAAAACGCTATTTTTTATTTAAGTGTCATCACATTCACGAGCTCTTCATTCATTCATTCCCTCAAGCTACCTCTCAAAAGATGAAAACAAACTTGCTTTTAAGTCCGTAGTTTTCGTTTGTTTAGCCACGTTTGACGACACAAGCACAGATAAGATAATAGTTACTAACTTACTACACAAGTAACGAAGTGCATCATTTGCGCGGCAAATAAATAAAAAGTAACATAATGACTACCTACTTAGTAAATGTTTTTGACATACAAACAGCTTTATTTTTAAAATATGTCATCTTTCATTTCTATATTTAATCAAAGCTAATAGGTAATTTTTAAATTTGTTAAGAGCCAGTTTTTTTAACATTTTTGTGGACGTTGACATGACAAATGGACATTTATACGTACCTACGTTTGAAAAACTGTAGGATTTCGAAAGTAGATAACACTAGTCAGAAGAATTGGTAAAGGTTTAAAAATAATTCTATCGTCACCAAAAAAATAATGCTTCTCTGCCTAAAACAGTTGCAGTTGTCCGTTGTGTGAATATTAGCACTTCTAGCCAAAAACACTAGACTCGTTGTTCTTGTTGAAAGCTCGTTATCAGTTAATTATTATTTGAATTATTATAATGTGTTAAAATAATAGGTAGACCAACGTACCTATTAAAATATTATTTCGGTAGGTATATTTTAATATATTATTTAATATATATATATTATATATAGAAACGATGCAAAAATTACTTCGTTACTTGTATCGTCAAACGTTGCTAAGTAAATGAAAACTACGATAAAAAGCAAGATCGTTTCGATCTTTTGGGAGGTTGTTTAAGGGTCGCAATTAGTGATGTGCCGGATCGTTAAGAATGTATATCCGCGGATACGGATACGTATACGGATTATTAGTGTCTAGATCCGCGGATACAGATATCCGGAACATCACTAGTTACACACACACATAAACATAGTGTTTTAGAACGCTACGGTTTATTTAACCTGAAATAAACGAAATAACAACAGCAAAAAGGCCTGTTGGCCAAGTGGTTAGTGACCCTGACTGCTATGCCATAGGTCGTGGGTTCGATTCCCACCCGAGTCTGGGTGTTCTTTGTGTCCGTTATTTGTATGTTTGTAAAGTTCCCCGCGACACAGGAGTAATTCCTAATGCGGGAGTTGTCTTTTTTAAAAAAAGAGAAAAGAGAAAAAGAGAAATGACGTCATGCACTGTGATTGTTGTATAATATTTTAATATAAGCTAGAAGTCACTTTGATCATTTATATGACATTAGAAAATGATCACTCTAATAAAGCAGGTGTCGCTGTAGTTGTGAGTGGCTAAGTAAATGGACAAGACGTGCTACTAAGGATTCAAAGGGCCAACGGGTAGAACTGTATACCTATCACACATTTTTCAATTATTTACCTGTCAATATCGGACTAGGTACTTTGGCCAGAATATAATATAGTGTATTTATACTTACTAGAGATCGCGTGGTGGTCGAATTTCGACCATGGTTTATTTCATTGGCCAATATTACTTTACCTGTCATTGTATAGACTTTTGTACCATGACAGGTCAAAATATATACTGGACTCATAGCTGTATGTACCCGATTTTGCATTTTCTTTAACTTTGTAGCAAATATTGTTCAAAAATTTTAGCATTCGTCACTTCTTCTCTGTGTAAACTATAAGTGTGCGAAATTTCATACTCCTCCGTAAGCCCAATTTTCGTAATAAGGGATCCAAAGTTTTTGCGTCACGTCTTAACATATAGATGATATCACTATGAATAGTCGTAGAGATTTTGTCGTTACGTACGAGAAGATTGGACTAAACATAAATAAATATTAAATATTGATATTAATTTAATTAAGTTGAATCTACATAATATATGTACGAGCATATATGTTAATTTAAGACGTTAATATTTCTTTTGATTAACTAAGTAGGTATAAGCTTATATTTGGTTGTTGAAAGATATAGTAACAAATAATAATATTTGCTATAACCTAACTAATCTATTTAATTAAAAATGTTATTTAAAAACAATCAAAGTTATTCGGTGCCAAAAATATTGAAAATCTTGAGAATTTGGAGTTTAAAACTTTTTTGGTATTCTGGTGTGCTGCCCTTGCAATTTACCAATAGCGTGTGCTGCACATCACAAAAGACCGGTAAAAAAATGGTTCCATTTTGAGTTCGATCGAGTCTTAGTTAGTTCTTAGTTTAAAAAAGACAACTCCCGCATTAGGAATTACTCCTGTGTCGCGGGGGACTTTACAAACATACAAACAACGAACACAAAGAACACCCGATTCGATTCCCACTCGAGTCTGGGTGGGAATCGAACCCACGACCTATGGCATAGCAGTTAGAGTCACTAACCACTAGACCAACA
Organism: Euplagia quadripunctaria; assembly: GCA_963859945.1. Lineage (NCBI taxonomy): Eukaryota > Metazoa > Arthropoda > Insecta > Lepidoptera > Erebidae > Euplagia > Euplagia quadripunctaria. The sequence goes on along the minus strand of OY982561.1, from coordinate 7,461,285 downwards.
GGCCAGTCAACTATAACCTCTGGACTATAACTTGCTTTCTATTACATAGCGACGAAACTGACCAAGGAAATGGTAGTCTTCAATACAAGAGTAAGGCTTTAGGAAGATACAGTTGTAATGGCATTATCAGCACAGTCGGCGTCAGGCGGCGCCAGTCCGTGCCGGAGAAGCGCAATATCTATATTTTTGTTGGACCATTAATATCGGTTATTTGTATTCAAAAAGGTGCTAAAATAATATTATTACCTATTTTTCGTTAATATTTCGATCAAGAAATACCTGATTGAAGGTTAAGTATAACTACACACACACACACACACACATAAATGGGTGTTATTCTGCTCAGCCCCTTCACTAAATTTCTTGTCGTCAATATATTCGATCCCGCGATCTCTCGATTGCAAGTCACACGCCTTAACCTTTTCATTGTCACCGCTTATTATATGAAAGCAAGTTGTCAATAACAAGCACAAAGGTTATTAGATTATTAACATATATAATAAAGGTAGTGCCTATTCATTTTATTCGTATATTATTAATTACTCATATCGTACCTTCCTACATTTTATTTAACGACTACGTAGTTTAAAATTATATTGGATATCTGACGCAACGCGTAAGCAATGTACTTACTATCAAACGGCATTTCTAGATCTCAATTTATCCCAATCCGAGTCTAGAATTCCTGAAGAAGTCTAAACATCTTTATTGCATAAGGATAAACAGTTACGTACCTAACATGCGACGATGTCGCGTCGCACAGAATAACAAGATGGTAACCTTCAAAAGGCACGTAATTGTACAATGATCTCATCCATTACGACGCTTATATCTACTAAATAACGCACGCAAAGAAATATAAATAAAGAAACTGGTTAATTATGCAAATATCGAAGATCTGAAAAATAACAAGCAACATAAAGTTATTTTTAGCGAGGTACTATCTAGGATTCCATAAAACATTTGATGCTTCTCTAATGTAAATTTCAATCCTCTGGAATGTTTCTATTGATTGAGATACCAAATTTTGTGTACTGCATCACCACGCCCGAGGTTGGCCTTGCGCCAAGGAGGCGCCGCGTCGGCCGCGCCCGCCGGCCGGTTGGTATTTACGGCCTTAGTTTGTCAAAATTAAGATTAAAAACTAGATTTTTAGTTTAAACAGAACATGAAAACCAGATCCCTATGAGGCATTATATGTACTCATAAGATAAAAAAAAAAATAGAAGGCGTTCCAATTCAAATCTTCTAACCGGCACAGTAAACACGAATGAAGAAAAAAGAGCTTCCTTCGTTGTTCGTATTGCTTGATTAAGTTTAATGTTATAAAGTCACTTACCCATTATGTTAGCCATGTTTAAAAATATTAGTTTCCTTCACAATACTTGATGCCAACGTACGCAGTGTTCACCTCCACTGCTCTTCACTAACTGAGAACTGAGCGGCCTCGGTGCTGGCGCGGCTACGTAACTCGAAATGATGTCATACTATATTCTTTTGAAATAAAATTCTCACATTAAAGATTTAAGTACATATTATGATGCGGTGTGTAGTGCACTTATACCGTTTTTAATTGAAACCCAGATTTTACTAAACGTGGTGTGGTTGTTTTTCGTAGAATCATATTTCGAACAAAAATCATACTGGTTTAAATGTGCCTACCCAGGCATTAAGGTGCAAACAATAGGTGACCTTCGCCAGCCCCAACTTTATTCAAGGTTAATTTATTACGTAATGTAGTTCAATCTAGAAATGCTATTTTAGTGGCAGATATATCTTTCTGTACCACACCTACCTACTTTTTTTACAGCGACTGAAATCCAGGGCTGCCAATAAGGACAACTTATTTTATACCGCCGAGTCTCAGAACTTATATAAAATCACGTACTATTATACAAAATCGTATACGTCACTCTTTGGAAATTTCAATAAAAGGTGTTTTAACTTTAACGTACACAGACGTAATTTTTTTTAAGTATCTCTATGTGTATGTACGTATGTACTTATTACGCTATAACATAGTAATGACTTTGTATCCAATTGTAGAATGCAATCTATACAGAAAGGATATACATATAAGTTAACCGAATTATACGAATTTTCTATCCAATTATACAATTTGGCAGCCCTATTGGAGTCGAGCTTTGAAATTGTTTTGACTAGAAAATCCAGTGTTGCAAATAATTTCGAAATAGACGTACCTATCTTCTTGAGGTAATTCTTTAGATGTAATTCTGTGTAGCTCAGGTTATTATGTATAATATCATCAAGGGGAGGGGCAGGACACGTACTTAATCATGTGGCGTTGATCAGTAGCTACCTAGGTACAGAACATAGGTCGTGGATAATGCTAATGGTATTTGAACAGTCTGATAATTTGTGAGTCATTTAAGTATGAACTGTCTAGTTGACCTCGTGACCGTTTGATAAGTGTTTTGTTTGCTTGTCGACAGTCTAATTCACCTTTTTTTATGAAATGTACAAAGTAATCATGAATACAGTTCGTGATAATGTTGTTAACGCTAGAAGTTACTGCATTCTAGAAGATACAGAATTTCCCGTAATCTCCTTGGAAATTCCGAGGTTTTCTAACTTTTTGTATCGTTCTGAAATATTTTAAGCAATTTTAAATGTTTTGGACTATAGTGGCTAATTGTGTAGGTATGTCATGTACAGGGAATTTCAACATACTTATTGGAAGGGGCCAAAGGCAGCTCAATTGTTCAGGATAATACTCTGGAGTCTGGTGCTATCTGGTGCTGGACAACTGAGCTGCCTAGTTAGATGGTGTGTTGGGTTCGATCGAGTTTTATGACTTGAGAATGGACACTTTTCATAAAAAATTACCAGAAGAAAACCTAGTAAATGATGTTGTTGTGTGTCAGTGACGAGTATCTCTCAATATTTAAATTTTGTGACTTTGTAAGAGTAATATGTGAGAAAAGAAACGAATCGTAAATTGATAACGGTTCTTAGATAAGTATTTGTGTCATAATTGAACTTCGCTTATATTATCATTCTTATGCTAATACATCATTAGGTAAGTAATAAATAGTAATTAGTTAAGTTGTTTGTTACTGTTTGTCATTCCCAAAGTAGGTATTTAAAATCATTAAGTAGTTATATTTTTTGCTGTTTACAATAAAATTCCTTCAGTCAAACTCACCACGTCTCCATCTTAGCTTAGTCATAATCAAAATAAGGCAATAAAATAGTTTTTTTATTTTCAGTTTTGAGTCTATCACTTAACTGTTGTGACCACATGGCACATGGGCGTACCCAGCTTTTAGCCCAGGGGTGCAAAATTTAATTTTGTTATCTGAGGAGAGGGGGGAGGGGATTTGATTTTGTCGGTCCATTATACAGAATTATGTTGAGTTGCTGACCGCACACACAGGTAAGTCTTAATAGTAAGGGATTCTAATCGTGAGAGAGCCATGCTTCGGCAGGTACGTATGGGCCGGCTCGACTGGAGTGATACCACGGCCTCACAGAAAATCGGCCGTGAAGCAATGCTTTCATTGTTTTTCGCTTAGTGAGTGAGGTAACCGGACGCCCTAACCCTTCCCTCCCCCCCTCTTCCACCCTTCCCCTACTCCCACCTTAAAGGCCGGCAACGCACTTGTGACTCTTGACTTGCAGGTGCCCATGGGCTTCGGTAGTCATTTACCATCAGGTGAGTCATCTGCTCGTTTGCCCCCTATACCATGAAAAAAGTTTTGAATGTTATTAAATAATGGTGCTATCTAAAAAATTATAAATGAGTAATCCATTTCCAATATCATGTTTGTCAAATAGTTATTTCAAACATGAAACTAATTTGACATCTAGACCAAACATATTACACTTTATCCGCTGCTGTGATAAGTTATTGACATAAAACCATTGTAAACTTCCTGTCCTTTGCCTGTCCATAGAGAGCTGACAATAGTTTTTCAGCTCTCTATGATCATAAAATTGAAAAGTCGCATGTTGGCGATTGTCGTCTTCGTCGTTATGAGTATGACCGAGTCTGCAGCTAGTAAACCTCAAGTTTAGTACAAATACCCTATCATCTGTTATACATACTTATGGAAAAATATTTATAACAACATTGGCTAAAAATGTTCATGTTGTTATTCTTGAAATTGTTTTGCTCAAGCTACTTGTTTTGCAAGAAACGAGAAAGATGTAATGTAGGTAACTAATATTATGAGTTTATTAATTACTAGTAGCGCCTCGAGGTTTCACCCGCGTAAGTCCCGATCCCGTGGTAATATCGGGATAAAAAGTAGCCTATGCGTTAATCCAGGTCTCCAGCTATCTACGTACCAAGTTACATCGCAATCGGTTCAGTGGTTTTTGCATGAAAGAGTAACAAATATCTATCCATCTATCCATCCATCCATCCATACTTTCACATTTATAATATTAGTGGGATAATTAATACCGCCCGCGAGAAAGTCGCATTTGGTTCAAAAATCATCAATATAAATAAATAAAATTGAAGTGTATGTCTGTAATGTCAAAATCATAGTTTTTTTTAAGCTCATACACATTATTTTTATAATTTACACGATACCTATCAAAGAGTATACAAATACTACGTTAGACGTATGCTTAAAAATCAGTTTTTTTTTTTAAATTTTTGTCTGTCTGTTTGTTCCGGCTAATCTCCGGAAAGGGTGGACAGATTTCCACGGGACTTTCACTGGCAGATAGCTAGTGTTATAAGTAGTAGCTTAGGCTACTTTTATTTTGGAAAAAGAATTAGTGTTCCGCGCAAAATATATAAATATGTATACGCGAGCAAAGCCACGCAGGAACTGCTAGTATAAAACTAATATCTAACATCTATAACTAAATCATTTTAGTTGAAATTGATACAAACTCATATTAACTAACAAGTCACAGTTAGGTGAGGGCTGCTATAAGTTAATGGCCGGAAAGGGCAAACTCACAGCAGTATGACGTCAGCACCAAAGTGAGGTCACCTACATTAGGAGGTGGGCAGACAGATTTACGAGATACGAGTTGTAGCACGATCAATGAATATTGTGTAAATTGTATTGAAATGTTCAGTAACTGCATATTATAAATCGACGTGACGGTGGTTACAAGAATGTTAACAATAGTAGTATTTTACAAGCTTTTAGTTAACTTGCAATGTTTGTATGTATGTACTAGCTGCCCCGACAGACTTCGTTCTGTCAAAAGTTATTTATTAACGTCAAACGTTTGACAGCTGAGGACATTTACTCTGTGATTAAAGGCTATAGGAAAAGAAATGTTTTTTTTTTACTATTTTCTCTCCATAAGAACCTTCCTTGTGCCTTAACGAAAATATGAAAAAAAATTAGCCGAATCTGTCGAGCCATTCTCGAGTTTTGCGCTTAGCAACACATTTGGCGATTCATTTTTATTATATAGAAGATGTGTGTTCGGCACGAATCTTGGAAGTTAAATTAGAATCAGTTCCCGATGTCCGATTGGGCTCAAATTTTGTGTACATATGTATCTTCGGTGATAATACTATAATATGTTAATGGTACCATGGGGAGATGTTCTGATGATGGAGCCCGAAGACGGCTTAACGAAACAAGATAAACCCATCGAGTTTAGGCCCATTTGTTTTGTCTTTGTGAGTACTTTGGTGCTACATGATATCCAGGGTATGATGATGGAGTCGGAAGGTGGCCATAGGAACTTCTGAACTAAACAAAATAAACCAATCGAGGTTGTGCTCGATTGATTCGTCTTGAGGAGTACTTTTTTAAACATCAAATCTACACTAAATTAAAACTTAGTTTGTATGAAAACTTGATTTAAAAAAAAATACTATTAATTTTTACATTTGCAATATTAATTAGTAGTTCCACTTTCTCTTTGTCAACCCTATCCCATTCCGCAGGCGCAGGGCGTTTGGTGCGTAGCAACTTTAGTTACAATCTGAAATATAAAGCGGTCCAAAGACGATCATGCGGCATGACATGCTGAAATTCAGCATGTCATGCCGTTTGATCGTCTATTGATTCAGCAGCTGAATCACCATGCTGCATGAAGGACCTATTGAGAGTCTATCATTCAGCATTATAATCCGCTTGGTATAATCATTTTATTCAGTCGATATAGACAGTACAGTGAAGAGGTCTTCTGCGCTGGTATGGAAATGTCTTTATTAAAGGCAGATTTATAAATAAATAAATTTAAAAATATAAAAGTAAAAGAAATTGTCAATCAACTGCCAGCACGTAGTTTGCATGTCATGCACGTAGTTTTCATGTCATGCACGTAGTTTTCATGTCATGCACGTAGTTTGCATGTCATTCGCATCAATCAATACAATTAAACGGTTGTGCATGCATGACAGCATGTAAGGCATGTCATGCCGCATGATCTTCTAGGGACCGCTTTACACTATGTGTGCAGTGGTGCTGTTTAAACTCATTTTTCTACACGATGGACGTACATAATTACAGGAGGTATTATTATCTCCCTTATCCAATATTGTTATCTCACCTTAATGATTTATGACTGAGTCTGTTATCCCGCTTCAATGATTTGCAGTGAAAAAATATTTTTTAAACTCGTGTAGCCCCGATTGAGTAGAAATATGTGGTGCCGGTCCTCACGCGCAAGGATTAGGCCTATGCCCTTAATGACATTTTGACATTAGAAGCAATTACTACGGAATTTGGCTCTACAGTGTGAGACTGAATGCCGATGTTGTATGCTGGTTAAAATTAGTAGTTATCTCTCAAATGTTACTTCACATGATTCTTATGGGATCTTGAGATATGTTTAAGATGAATTAAGTAGCGTTTGTAATTTCGTGTACTGATTTGTCTTAATTTAAGTACAGCACAGGCTGGGACGACGTCTGAGGCATTTGGAAGTCATCAGATAGAGGGAGCTTAGTAAGTTAAGAGAATGTTTTCGAGAGCTTTCTACTAGCTTACAGATTATGTGAACTAGGCATTTTACAAAGAGATCACACAATACATACGTATATAAAATTTGGAGTAGTTATCACACTAACGCCGCTTTGAAGTTAGCAAAGATGGTAAATGTGTCCATATTGACTTCGTGTAATTGAGAGTTGTACAAAACAATTTTTTTTTCTACGTTCGGTAAAGGAATACACGCAATACAATACAGTCTGCTGTTGGAAGCATGCAAGGTACCTTAAAGAATGCAGGTATTTTTGCAATTATTATCTTATTTGCAATTTAAATTAAGGAATCAGTATGCATGACATCCAGGGCAAGTATGTTCAATGTAATGAAACACAATCTAGAATCAATCAATAAAGAAATATCTGATGTCGAACAAGTGGAATAAAATAAAATATGTAATTACTTATTCACTTAAAAAATATAAATGAGATTGTCCGTCAAAAATGTGTAACAGTTTTTTTAGGAGAGATGATAGTTACAGCCACACGCCTTAGCTACGCGCGGAGCGGTGCCCGCAGGTAACCCGTCGTCAGATGCTGTATTCAACCTGCCTGCTACCACACCCCTCCTCCTCTGAGACTGTAACTACGGTCGGTAGTATTCCATGAACCTGACACGTCAACCACTCCTGGTAGTCACGAAGTCTGCAGATGGTGGTACCGGTGAAGCTGCTGTTTCGCTGGCAACATAATCAGGCTTGAGACTGTTCACTGTGACTATGGTGATTTTACCTTAAACATCAATGTCGTACGTTTTCACGCTACGACGGATGACCCGGTAAGGACCAGAGTAGTGTGGCTCAAGGGTTTGAAGAAATGCCCCTGATGTAGAAATATGTGTGCAGCAGTGAAAAGGTCTCTGGCTACATAATTTTTATTTCAATAACTTTCCAAAACATTCAACAGTATTTTGTTTTATAAGTGTGTACTGAACTTCATCTTATGTTTCATATCTCTACCTACATTTATTACTCCTTTTCAATTGAATCTTATCTGTATATATTCGTATATCATGACATCGCGTCGGCATAAAGCTTGGCAACCACTTGGCAACAGTCCTGAACTTGTATTCACCTTGGAGGCCACTGTAGGTGAAGGCTGGACGTTTATATACTTACCCACAAGGTCTAACTACTTCCTCAGGATTTAAATGCCTAGCCCTTCTTAGCGGGGAGGGTATTGTCCGTGAGGGGGAAGAGGAGAGTTTAGGTTCGGGTAACGGACTCACTATGGTTACCTTTTTGAGGAGGAGTGATGTCCAAAGTTTACATTGAATATAGGTTACTAGTGTCCTAGGTTTACGGTATAGAACATATTTATTGCTATGGTAATGATATGATAACTATGAATACTTTGAACAACCTCTGAAATTCTAGTAAATAGTCTTTAATTGTTTATTCATGTAGAATTACAGTTAAATATGATACAAAGGAAAGGGACATGAAGAAGTGGCGACAAAAGGGCCGAAAGATATCTAGGTACGCTTATTGATCGACACGATTTCTGTTACATTGAAATGGCGTCACGGTGTCGTTGGGGGTTGGATTGGCCTAGTTATAGTGTTCCTTTTAAGTGTATATAACCTACAATGACCTACATATCTCTCTGGATTAACTTCAAATAATAATAATAGTCTGGGACATAATATGCAGCGCTATTTGGTCCCAAACTATGGATAGCTTGTACCTGTTATGGGTTTAACTCTAAACATAGAAACACCCAGATCAATGCAAATAGAAGTGACATGTATATAATTAAAGATAAGTACATAATATTCAATTCATTCATAGAAATATTTGCACTTTTTGTTTATACTGCCAGAGAATTGCCAGAACGAGCACACCATTAGAGATTTTTTTAAATAAATTACTCTAACTGGAAAAATAGCTAAAGAAATATTCAAAGCATGATTGACGTGTATAAATCAAATTTACTTTTTTAATTTATTTATTATTACGAGCCGCCATCATTGAAATATTAATAAAATTAAAAAATCTATGATCGGACATGCTTTCAAATGCATGTGTACATTTCCAATTTTATTCTTAGTCCGAGCTCTTCGCGAAATCGGCTGTAAATAGCTTCAACTCTATCGGATGAATAACCTTTCGTTAATTTTTATTCAGCACACAGGGAATGTTTGTGTATGCAAGGCTTGCTAGCGCTGTTTTTCATTAGTACTATTGAAACGAATATATTAGTGTTAAGTGTTTATGTTGCCGTGTGATGGCCAAGGTATTCTATTTATTAAGGAAATAAAGATGTCTAATGACTCTAATATTAACCCGGTCACTATAAAATGTTGTTAGATAACAAATTAAGTAACAATTAAATTTCACAACTTTTTGCGGTTGAAGAACTGCGTTGCAACTTGCCAGACTTGGTGTTATGTTTTTTATAGGATTCGTTTTACACAACAACCTACTTCTTTAACTTAAAATCAACTTGACGATGCCTACCTGCTTAATATGAATAGAATATACTATTTGCATACTAATATGTACGTGATTCGAATGATGATTTTGATTTGGATAAATTCTGGTAGGTAGGTATAATCGATAAATAATAGGATTTAAATATAATTCTATGAGACTGTTTTTGTTTGTTGTTTTTCATGACACGGGTGTCATCCATAGAATGTGAACGTGTTATTTTTTAAAACCACTGAACAAGTTTAAAATCTAAAAGTAGAAACTATTTGAGCTATGACGAATGCTATCATTGCTAACGTACGTGAAAGTTTGTGAAACTGGTTTCTTTAATTTAATTGGCAAAGGAATATATTATCAATTTACGTGAAATGAAAAGAGTTAGGTATAGATAGATAACACTTTATTTGTACACCATTGCTGCAGTAGAAGTATCATATATACATGTGTCAAACAGATAATGTACAAAGGGCGGCCTTATTGCTAGATGCAATCTCTTCTCTTCTTTAGGAAGGCTTATATAAAGTTTTATACTACAAGTGAAGGAGAAAGTGGGAGGCGAATTCGAGATTTGTCAAGAAGTCAAAAAAAGGACACAGAGAATAGAGTGTGCCGTGGCGATTGCTTCACGGACAAGAGCCATAATACACACCACTTGACTATTGAATTTAAATAAAGTTTGTTATAAATATATACAATAACAAATGATTTAAACATTCATTAAACTTTCTAGGCTTTGATTTATAGATATTAATAGAATGAATTCACTGCAATTTGTTACAGTGAGAATGTTGGCTGAAACAAATATTGGATCGAGAAGGTCTATGAACAAAATAATGATTCGCGCCTGTGACACAGCTAGTACGTATTTAGTTTACTAAGAAACTATCAGGTCACTTACTATTATAAACCGTTTAACTCAGGGTGACCGAATGTGCCAAACGCTATTTCATTCTAGTTTTGTTAGATACTGCAATGAGGACAGATTAGTTGTAATAGCAGGTGACCTTGAGCCCACTGACTGACTGGCTTGCTATACAATGATTCATATTATTATGATTGTGACATCTCACGATGGTCGGTATAAAGTTACTGTGGTATTGTGATGTCAATAAAGATACAAAAGGCAGGGCGTTTCTCTTGCGATATCAGTTTTATATTTTGATACTTGTAATTTTCATCAATCTGTGGTTATTTTATTGTACAGCAAATTTTTAACTGACTTCAAAAAGGAAGAGGTTCTCAATTCGACTGTAGGTTTTTTAGTATGTTTGTTACGCGATTATTCCGCCAATTATGAATCGATTTTGATTTTTTTTTGTTTGGTACTTCAGAGGGGGCCCAAAAAATAATTTTTTAAAATTGATTCAGCGCTTTTTGAAAAAATCAACGAAAATGAAAAAAAATATGTACCTACACAGAAGACCTTTTGGTATTTTACTTTAAGTTTGTACATGTAGGTATAGTCTTGAAGTCGGTTTTTGTTTTTTTCCAATTATTATTTGCTTTAAAGTCTAGAAGGTAAATTAACTCCTTTTCCTGAGTTTCCAAATGGCTGTTCTTTGTTAACTCCCTTATTAGCAAAGCCTAGCACGAGAGTTGTTGTTTAATGTTGTCTAAGATTGAGATATTAACTATTTATTTATTGCAAAGTCAAACTGAATGGCTACGTAGAAGTGACTTAATAATGGTATTGATTTGATTCTAAACCATTTAGCCATTTTGGATTCAATAGTTACAAGTCTCTTAACAATGGGAAGAGAAATAGGAATACGTACATCCATACGCCTGTATACAATATACCCGAAGGGGTAGGGTATTAAACGCCCACATTTTGCCGAATGGGGCACCAAAAAATCCATTAAATATTCCATAAAGAGCACTCATGAGTAGTATATACAGGGTATATTTGAAAAAGGAACACTTACTTAAACCACTGGAAGGGCATGACTCTAGTATGAAGTAACAATAAGAATTTTTGAAAAAGTAAAATCCGTTTACTAGTTATGACCGATCGAATGTCCAGGTATTTTTCCTCCGTTTTTCATATAAGTAGGTGGAATATGTAAAGTTAAAGATTTTAAATCGTACATATTTTTAAATTTGGAATTTTTCGTTCCGTTACCAAGAAAATCCATAAAAACTAACTTCGATTTATTTTCAAGTTAGTTTTTATGGATTTTCTCAAAAACTGAGTGAATAGTTCCAAAATAAAAAAAATTGTACGATTTAAAATCTTTAACTTTACACGTTTCACCTGCTTTTATGAGTATCGGAGTTAAATACACCTGGAAATTCAAACTGTCATAATCATAAGTCATAACTCGTAAACGGACAGATTTTTTTCAAAAATTCTTATTGTTACTTCATGCTAGAGTCCCTTTCAGTGGTTTCAGTTACGAAGTAATTATTATCTTATCTGTGGTTTAAGTCAGTGTTCCATTTTTAAATACACTTTGAATAATCTCTAAAGTTATATATATACCTACTTTCTACGTATGTATTTCGCGGAACCTACGTCTAAAACCTGTATCTTGTCTCTACTAGTTTCAAAGCCAATGGAGGCTTACCACACCTGTTTGCTTGGAATGCTTTTGCTTCTTGACACAGGATGCTTTCTATTATTGTCAAAATACATACCTCCTTACATATGTATCTACTATAATAATAACAACTTCACACATCTCACACACGGCCGTCTGATCCCAAACTAGGCAGAGCCTGTGCTATGGTAATCAGACTGCTTATAAACATACTTAAATATTTCTAAATACATAGGTACATATTATAGATAAATTACATCCAGACACAGAACAAATGATCATGCTCATCAGACAATTATTTGTCCTGGGTGTTAATCGAAACCACGGCTCACAGGTCAGGGTCACTAACCACTAGACCAGGGGTCATCAAATGGCGGACCGCGGTCCGGATCCGGACTGCTGATCTATTTTGTGCGGACCTTAGATAAATATAACAGATATAAAATAAACTTAATCTTTTTTGATTACGTTTCTATTTATTTTATTGCTTGAATAAGTATGTAAATACAAAATGCGACACTTTCTTGAGCTTTGGATTAGACACACAACTGTGTGCACCAACTTTGCTTCAAAATTTTACAGATAGTTTAAGGCAAAAATAAATTGTCAATTACTACATTAATGTTAAAAAAATCTTGGCACTTCAGTTCTTCTTACCTTTGTTTATTATTTAATCAAATAATAATCAGGTTTTCTCTTCGTTGGATTACTTCATTGATATTTAAGTGTATTATTTATTTTAATAAAGTAAATACACGTGACATTGTAATGGCTTGGGTAGAAAAGAAGTAGAAACGGACCGTGACGGTTATTTTATTAAAAAAACGGATTGATAATTGAAACTATTTGGTGATCCCTGCACTAGAGTACCAGGTCAGTCTACGAGTACAACTGTATAACTTTTGTTGTTCATAAACTTTTTATCTAATAACATTTAATTTAAACGTTCTAGAGAATAATAAAAGGGATCGCCATGACTCATTCAGGCATGTTTTTTACCCTCTATTGCAAACAAGGTCATATTTGTCTGATTAGAAACCGATATACCTGTTCATGTTTTTGTAAAACTCGTCATAGATATAAATAAATGTATAATTAAAATTATTCATGTATGACGTTTGTTTCTATGACATCACCGTTTATTTCATTATGATGTCACCAATGACTGCATGTGCATTGATGACATCATTGGTGGTCATTCATATTCTTATTTTGTATTTTATTAACCCCGTGGCGCAAAAAGGAGGGGTGTTATTTATAAGTTCAACTTGTGTTTCTGTGTGTTTGCGTATTGCGGTGTTGCGGTGTTGTTTTAGTTTTTTTTCTGTTAGGTGACTTCGAGACTGTTCTTAGCTATAACTCAAGAAAATCTGTTCAGTCGTTCAAAGATTATCAGCTCTTTTCTAATAATTCTAATCGTCGAAAGCACTTTTGAGTCGGAGGAAAGCACTTTTGAGTCGGAGGTATTTTAAATGATTACATTTGTACATAATATATAAGTGTGTGGAGGGCAGCTGCCCCCCTCCCAGGGTTTAGCAAGCTTACGTAGTACTAAAGTAATTTTGATTCAATTTTTTGTTTTGTCCAACCCCCCCTTCTCCCCTCCTGACAGACAAAATCAAATTTTGCCCTCGCCTGGGTGACAAAAACAAATTTTGCTCCCCCTTTACTAAAAGCTGGGTACCATGTTCCTAGACATATATTAGGTACACAAAGCTATCTATATAGACTCGAACTGAACAAAGCTCGTAGTCTCGCTTCTTGAACACATATACCTTTTTATTTTGTAAATACAAATATACAATTATGCATAGGAACACCCAGATCAATGCAAATAGAAAGATGCTTACATTTGCACTAGGCGGGAATCAAACCTACGACCTTTGACGTTGTAATTTAATGGACTACCGCTGCTGCGCCACACAGGTTATTATGATATTTTGTATGGTATGATAATAAACGACAGTTAGTAGGAGCTTTAAAGATATACTAAATCAAATATCCCTAAAAACTTAAGAAAAAAGGTATGGACTCATGGTTACTGCCATGTCAGATCTACGGATGCCAAACTTGGATTTTCACTACCAAAACACGAAACAAAATACAGGTATGCCAGCGTTTAATGGAACGAAGTATATCGAACGTAAAAAGAAAAGACAAGAAAAAATGATCTGACATAAGAAGAACCGCAAATGTTAATGACGCCTTAAAACATTGCAAGAAACTCAAATGGAAATAGGCTGGCCACGTTGCTCGTATGAAAGAAGAAAAATGGACTAAAAAAGTTACCACTTGGGTAGGACTACCCTTTGTTTACTGAGATTACTTATTAGAGAGTACCATTAATATCATTTTAAATACTGAATGTCAATTTTATAGGATATCATTACGATTTTAAATATTGTTAACATATACCCGTTGTTACTAGCACAAGCATTTCCGTATATAAGCCTAGTTCTAGTCTAGAGACTATTAAATTATCAAAAGTTTAGTTTGAGAATTTCATTAAATAAGTTTTGTACTATTGTTTTACTGGTACTATCATGTGTATTCTGTGGTGTAACTAAAATTTTTAGTAAGTAGCGACATCTAGTGATTAATAACTAGTTAATATGTTAGGTAGTTGCATTAATAACTGCAGACAAACTGCCTTTGAATTAATTTTTATTCGAATTAGTGTTTGAGTTAGCACTATTGAGTTACCAAAATGCATAAAACACTTTAAAACAGCATGAGTGAAAGTATTTCTAGAGTATTACTAGCGCCAAGAAAATCTCTAAAACTAGCAAGTGTAATTACCTAAAATATTTGTTGAAAAGTACCATAGTAGTAGTTACCGATTAACTAGCGGTCGACTTGGTTCCAACATCATGTACTAGATGGCGCAGTAGTCAACTTCAAGTTCTAAAAAGTAGCTACTGATTGAGAAATATTCAGCTACAAATGGTAAGTACTACTACATAATTATATCTATATTAAAAATTTATATCTGACTAGCAGTTCTCGCGCGGCTTCGCTCGCGTGTACATATTTACATATTTTGCTCGGAACCCTAATTCTTTTTCCAAAATAAAAGTAGCCCAAGTTACTCCTTATAACACCACTTATCTGCCAGTGAAAGTCCCATGGAACGCGGTCCACCCGTTCCGGAGATTATCCGGAACAAACAGACAGACAGACAGACAAATCATGGGACTGCCGACAGAAGTGAAAACTTAAACGAAACGACGAACTTAAAACTGGAGGAGCCGGAGGAGCTGACAGAACTCAATGTTTAGATTAACGCCCTCTAGTGGATCTATATATGTATGGCACAAGTTCAGTGCTTTTTTCCATAGCTCTTTGTTTTTCCCCACAGCACAGATAACATAATCCTATACTAGTACCCATAGCAAAAGTGCACAAACGTGCATAAAGAAGTTTCACTTCAAAATTAAAAAGAAACAGATTTTTAGGTCTAGGTATCGTGCATATAACTGTATGAGCTTAAAGAAAACTATTATTTTAACATTACAAACAGACACTACAATTTTATTTATTTGTATTGATGATGATGATGATAATTGACTTTTGAAAATGGTATTGATTGGACAAGAAATGAATTGATGTGACACTTACGTTCTATGCACTATGACTTATAGGAGCGGACTGATTATCAGGCCCTAGTGCGAGCGTTATTGAAGTGAAAACTTATTTATGCACGTTTGTGCACTTTTGCTATGGGGAAAAAGCACTGAACTCGTGACCGTCACGATAATAATACATATATTGATCCACTAGAGGGTACTAATCTAAACATTGAGTTCTGTCAGTTAATTATTAATTAATGTCACTAACCTGCTAATGTGACGTTTTAAGTTCGTCGTTTAGTTTAAGTTTTCACTTCTGTCGGCAGTCCCATGACTGAATGCTGTGTACGAGTTGCGTGTACTGAGTGTTTGTGAACTATGTTGGATTTTTTCCTAATTTAACCCCTGTAGCCACGTCGTCACGTCAATATTCTAGATCCTTAAAGGAGGCGTCAAGCTAAAGACGTTTGTTGAACGACACTTGTTCCGTTTTATACAACAAAGTTTGGGTCAGAAGTAGAAAGATATGTTTTATTCCACATTGGCGAACTAGCACAAAGTATGACAAGCGACGCAAGTTTTAGTAATTAAGAATACTTAGCACTGTAGGAGAAGTAGTAGAGATCCTCTCTCTTTAAACCATGCATTTTGAGTGTTCATCTGTAGTCGAATTTTACAGCCTGATTGGAGTTCGAAAGCGTAGACGGAAAACATATATATGTAGGTACATCAGCAAGGTCACTTTAGTATTAATGACCTTGTTGAACTACACGTTGGCTGACAAGTGACCTAAGCGTCACGGAACGTGAAGATCTGGTTTTTTCATTTCATTATTTTCAGCTGAAGTTCGTGTGCTCGTGACTCGTACTTGGGCTTTGCGAAGTTTATAATAATACTTTTATGATCATTGTTTAGCATGTGTTCATTGATACGGTATTGGGGCAACAAAGATCTTTTTAAAACATGGGTTTTATGTGACCACGATCGGTGCAATTCGGTCGGAAGTCGGGTAACCAAAACGGTATCTTACCTTTTAAATATAATCGTGATTATGTCCATATTTACACATTTAATATTGACTTTAAAAAAATTAGCTAAAATTTCAAAACGTAAGGTATACAAAATTAAAAAGTTTCTCTTGGATAGGCGTGTACAATGTTCCTCTTCATCGTCACATTCCATTAGGTGAGTTGGAAGACAAACGCCTATTCCATTATTCAATTAAAAAAACGTGGCGTTACAAATATAATATATATGCTATTATAAGATCTTGACAAAATTTGTACGACACTACCTCTGGTACGGTTAAAGGGGTAAAAAATAATTCGCTATTTGCAAATTTAAGAATTTATGGAAGTTGAATTCCTAACTTTTTCTCATGGATCCTATTATCTTCTTAAAAATATCTTTCCCATCTTTCCTGGACTAAACAGCACCTACAAATGCACCAGCTACAACAAACCAGGCCATCACGCAATCAGTATGGCTACTATAAAGGATGTATTTGAAAAAGGAACACTTACTTAAATCACTGAAAGGACATGACTCTAGCATGCAATTACAATAAAAAAAATTGAAAAAAACTATCCGTTTTCAAGTTAGTGTTAGATGTCAATTATTGTACATATTTTATCGACAAATATTGATAAAAGTAAAGTCATATAATATTTTAAAAAGCACACAGAAAAAAACTTATTTAGCTAGACGAAGAAGACGACTTCAGACAGACCTTCATGTTTTTTTTTATTTATTTATTTAAGGTTCACCAACAATTACTTACACATAGAAACACTTACAATATAATATATGCAATAATAAGAATACAGTGTAGCAATTACTTAAAGGTAAACACCACTTGTTTATATTATATTATGGCAACAAAGGAAAGACTAAATTTGTTTATAATAAGTTAAGAATAAGCTAAGAATAAGTTAACAAAGTATTATTAAGTTTCTGATATACTACTATTAAGTTTTGACAGCTGTGTGGAAAGGGAGTCGAAATGTAGGTCAATTCTGTCACTAAAGCTATTGATAACCTTACATATTCTTACATAGGGTGAGTTGGCACCCAAAATAGTTCTTCTTATTGGTGAATAAAGTGGTGTGACTGGGACACGAGGAAGCTTAGAAGGAACCCGAATTTTGTCTCAAATAGTCAGAGTAGAATAACCGTTCCCTTTATAATATCTATGGATGGATGGCTCTTGGAAAGTTGTGTATGTATAGATCCTGACGATGAAATAGACATGAACATGTTACATAGGTAATGCAAATGACAAGCTAACGATACGGAAATACAACATTTTATATAATTAATAACATCCTTATGCATTGTACTGTAGAGATCTCTTGAAAAAGTTTATTATTGTTGCTTAGAACATCGCCATCGCCAGCGAAACGCGGGGAAAAGATAACGTTATACAAAATCTAAACGAACGAAGGAAACGAACTCAAAATATTGTATACTAGCAGCGCCCCGCGGTTTCACCTACGTAAGTCCCGATTCCGTGGGAATATCGGGATAAAAAGTAGCCTATGCGATAATCCAGGTCTCCAGCTATCTACATACCAAGTATCATCGCAATCGCATTGAAGAGTAATAAACATCCATCCATCCATCCATCCATCCAAACTTTCACATTTATAATATTAGTGGGATTAACAAGACAACATAATAACGGAAAAAACCTAGAAGTATGATATCTTTCATATATAATTATGTATAATTTTATTAGTCATAAATTTTTAAAAGAAAACTCCTTCATTAAGAATATACCTGTGTCGCGGGGCTTCACAAACATTTAAACAACGGATACAAAGAACACCCAGACTTGGGACTACTATTTGTGGATTACACAAATTTTTGTCCCGTGTGGAATTTGGACCCACAACACTCGACGCGGCGTAGTGGCGAGGCGACCACGCAAACCGTGGCGCCATCGCACGGAGTCAGACATTATCAAGCGAATCTTACATGACTGATCTTTGTGAAAAGTTTCAGTTTTGTGGCTTGTATGACATATGTTAGATATAATCCATAATGGCCGGCTCGACGTACTCTTAAGATATAAACTATCAGGCAAACGTAATTGTCTTGATACTAGGTATTACGCTTTTAACAAGTAATATTAAAAGACGGATGTTTACTAAAATTCCAGTTTGTTAATCATTTAATTGAAAAACACATCTAAGTACATTATATATTCAACTAGGTGTGAGACATTCAACTAATCTACGTAATGGTGTTAATTCATCATTTATTCATTGATTATGTGACAAATTGATAAGATAATTACTTCATCCATTACTATTTTCATTGTGCTCCACATATGTCAAACAACATTAACCAATATAAAAAATTAAATTACTAACGAGCGTGTCTTGATAACCATCTGATAAGAGACTTCACAGAGTGCATCTCAAAATGCGTCCACTCCGTTTCTTTGCATTCCCCTAAGATACAGTGTAAAAAATGAGTAAAGATGGACGGGTTTACCGTATCTGGATTGTTACAGAAAGAGCTTGCTAATGTAGGGAAGGGTAGCCGTCGAATCACGGTCGTTACCCAATCACCCGGGCAGAGAAGGCGGCGTTAGTGGCTCACAACTTAATGTGGAATCCATGAAGCCGTATAGGTCATACGGCATAAAAAAATAAGGTTGTCTAAATACACATTAAGAGGAACTCTTCTGTCTAAGAGGAACTCATTCTGTCTGAGGGGGTTATAGTAAAATACAGTATTACCAAATAAACAAAATTGTCAACATGATATTTTCTGCCCAGTAACGAGTCATTGAATGAATTTAGGCGGTAAATATTGATTACACAAGTATTCGTGTTTGAAAGTCTATTGCTTTTCTGTCTAGTTTGATAAAAAAATTTGTTCTGTAACCAAAATGCCAAACAAGCACACGGTTGACCACTCACTTGATAAGCGGGTGTTTAAAACAATTGCAACATAGTCATGGGCCTACGTAGGGTACAAGAGAGGGTAGTTGCCCCTCTGGCTTATGTATGCTTCCATATGTAGTTTAAAGTAACGTCAAAATCATTTTTTATATTTGAAGTCCTCCAGACAAACGCTGGGACCTGGGTACGCCCATGAGGACAGTGTTGTTTCTTCTGCGTTTTCTTGCAAATTTTCTTTTCTCAGCAGCAGATACACACAGGTCTAACTTATAGTGTAGGTTATTTCCAACTAGGATATCTTTAATTGCAATTTAACAAAACTGCTTTGCAACGGCAAAACCGAAAATTTGCTTTTTAAGAAAAATAAAATATTTAAATTGATACCATTCCTTACATTTCCTTGTCTATTCCAACAAGAAATAAATTGTCTTAATGAACCATTTTATGCGATCATCTCCGGATTTTCATGTTTTTTTTTAATCAAGTTTCTCGTTGCAGTTCTAGTTAATAAAACTGTTCTAAATTAGTAGAAATGAATATCTACACCTGTAATAAAACTATAACGAAGTAAACAGCAAACGTAAAATAACTACCGCTAAATTGATCTAGGAATGATAACGATACCGAATGTATTGTTTGTCTGTGTATTTGTCCAAACTTTACCTAAAAAGACTTCTATACAAATTGTACTGTAATTTTACACGCATAATCCCTAACAGCCAAGGTAACATAATACCTACTTAGCCCAAAAATTATCATGCTTTAGGCCACTGGGGTTTGGCAAAATGACTTTAATTTATTGTACACTAGCAACCCGCCCCGGCTTCGCACGGGTACAAATTATACAATTAAACCTTTTTTCCGTTTATCGCGAACAGACAGATAGACAGACAGACAGACAGACGCGGCTGGGGACTTTGTTTTATAATATATAGTGATTCTATAACAAATGTTAGGTTAAAAGAGGATAATGGGGGTCACTTTAACGAGAATCTATAATATAGATTATATTAATACGTATAGCGAAAACTTTGGATCCCTTTTTACGAAAATTGGGCGGACGGAGGAGTATGAAATTTCGCACACTTATAGTTTATACAGAGAAGAAGTGACGAACATTTTTGAACAATATTTGCTACAAAGTTAAAAAAAAATGCAAAAACGGGTACATACAGTTATGAGTGTCCAGTATATATTTTGACCTGTCATGGTACAAAAGTCAATACAATGACAGGTCAAGTAATATTGGCCAATGAAATAAACCATGGTCGAAATTTGACCACCACGCGATCTAGTTCAAATTAAAACCTTATTTTAAAATATAAATTTTATTTCAATCATTTAATACAAAAATTTACAGTGCAGTGGGTGTCAAACCTGTTTTTTTTAAACCTATGTCTAAAGTTGATTACCAAAGTGATTAAAACACATTGAAATTTAGTTTATATTTTAAAATAAGGTTTTATTTGAATAACAAACTTCTTTTCTTTTTTTCTTTCTCAGTTAAAAGTGTTCATCATTCTATTATTTTCTTTTTTTAAAAGTCTAATTCAAGGCCCCGTGGTGTAACAGTACGATTCCCGTGGGGTAGATTTCATCAATATTTCCAGGCAAACGAAGTCGCGGGCTATATGTAGTATCTAATATATATATATATATGTATATCTTGTATTTAGTATATAATACGCGACTGATCGTTGTGAATATTTGTAATTTTGTGTTCAATACAAAAGGTCTGGTTCGAATTCGATGACGCAAGCTGATGAGTTCGTTGTTGGTTGAACGCACAAAATATTTTTTCAAATTCGCCTGCCAAAATTTGAAAAAATATTTAGATAGCCCAATACTTGACGAAAGTTATAAGCTATTTAAGGTCACGCGCTGCGACCCTCAGAATCGAAGCGATGACTAAAACGCGGGTGGAACTGCAGATAACGGCTAGTTATTATATCAGGAACATATAGTTCCTGTTCAATACGCACATGGAGTCATCTTCTGGGGAACTTGGTTGGTAGGGAAGATCCAGGAGAGAAATAATGTTCTAGAATAAAGATTAAAAGTTTAGTTAAGTTACAAATTTATTTTCTTTCTATTTTTCCAGTCAATTATATTCCTGGAACTTTCAAGTGTAGAGTGAATAGGTTTCTTTTGGATAGGCGTGTACCATCTTCGTCTTCATCGTCACTTTCCATCAGGTGAGTTGGAAGGCAACCGCCTATTCCATTTCACATTAAAAAAAATGATTTTTTTATACACTCCGTAATTTTTTGTTCAAATTCGTAAAACACTACAAAATAAAAAAAATGGTTACGGCTGCAGCACATCAGCACAATCATATTACACCTACTTAAGTTCGGATAATTATATGTATATTTTATTTAGCAATTATTTTATAATTTTTTAAGATCTTAATTAATGAGAATTTAGGAACATAATGGCATTCAGACAATTATAAAACAAAAAGTTTGTTTGCCACAGCATATTTGAAAAGTACAACGTCTTTTTTATTGTTGATGAAATTTATTTTTAATTAATATATTTATGTCTAAGTCATAAATAAAATAATTAACTATTAATATAACTAATTTTGACGGTGAACGGTAACTCTTCCGGACTACGGAACTAATCTACGTGCTCTGACGTGAAATTGGCTGGTTTTTCTTTCGTTAATCTGAGCCTTTGACCCTGCTATGACTTAACATCTTTGAGATTGCCGTTTGTTGCCTTGAATAAGTCATTATTCAAATCGCTAATGAGTACGCGTCACAATAAAAAGTGTGCTTCCTCTTGAACTAAACTGTATATTTAAGCAAAAGTGTTTTTGAATTGCTCCCCGTCTTTATAATAATATTATAATGCCAACAAACAAATTGTAGTTCTGTTCTGTGTATCAGTGTAGATAGGTGGCATCCGCGTGTGCCTGGACGTCGCCTAATTGAGATGTGGTGCCCGCGCTTTTGCGGGCAGGCACTATGGGGGGTCCGGATGTCTTAATGAAAGCTGTTCCCGGATCCCTCCTATTTTAGACGCAGTATGTTTTTAGTCGGTTCGATTCCGACACACCGCCCCACCAAAAACCCCGGTGGTCTCAAACGCACAAAAAAAAAGGTATCAGTGTAGATAAAAATTAACGGGGATGCCCTAGTCGTGCACCCCCAAAATGTTTCGGACCCGAGGGCCCTTTTTCAAGAAGTGAAGCGTCCTGCCGCGACGGTGTCAGGCGTCACACTGGTGACGTCACACCAGTACAAACGTGAGTAAAACCACGGACATTGGTTACCGCATACCAATATAACAGTAACTGAATGTGATCAATTTTGACTGAACGGATGGCGCAATGGTTTAAGTGGTCATCTCGCCCGCCGCGCCGAGTGTTGTGGGTTCAAATCCCACGCGGGACAAAAATTTGTGTGATCCACAAATAGTTGTCCCGAGTCTAGGTGTTCTTTGTGTCCGTTGTTTGAATGTTTGTCAAGGAATATTCCTAATCCGGGTTTGTTGTTGTCTAATAAAAAAAATAAAGAAATATGAAATTGACAGACGATTTGTATTTAATTCCACTAATATTTTAAATGTGAAAGTTTGGATGGATGGATGTTTGTTACTCTTTCACGCAAAAACCACTGAACCGATTCCGATGAAACTTGGTATGTAGATAGCTGGAGACCTGGATTAACGCATAGGCTACTTTTTATCCCGATATTCTCAAGGGATCGGGACTTACGCGGGTGAAACCGCGCGCAAGTAGAATGCAATTATTTTTAAGTATCTTCCTTCCTCCTCCGCCCTCCTCAATCCACCTATGGAACTGCAGCTGACGTTCACGAAGCTTCATGATACAACTCTCTGAAGCATTTTACGAGTTATCGCCCGAGAAGAAATGATTGACGAAATTTGTACCTACCTGGCTCGCGGAATTCGCGCATTATTATATGATTAATAATTATTAGCGTAACCTTACAGTTAATATGTTACACATACTGTTAACAGGTTTGTATTGAGATCAAACGTCATTAAGACGCATCTGGAATTGTAATTTAGGTTTCTATACGAAATAATTGTTGAATTGCTTTATCAAAACCCCCGACTTCGTGGATACCTTGGCGGCTTTGACAACCACGAGTGATAAATATTGAGTGTGGAATGTTCCTTTTTTTAAGATTTTTACTTGAGATGAAGTGGATAGCTGTTTGGTCGGACACCGGATACTGGATATCCGGTCAAGTTCGAAGCCGGATATTTGGGCGAATAATGTCAATTGCTTGTCCTGGATGTCGGAATTGATAAAAAATAGATGCTTTAAAAATAGATAAATATTAAACTAAGACTAATAAAATATAAATATTATATATATATACATATATAAAACTAATAAAATGTGAAAATATTGCTTGCCAAATGGCGGAATATAGCTGCACTAAATGTTTGTTCGATCAGTATAATATGTAAACACCAATTGTATCAACCTATATTCGCAATAAACTATTTGAATTGAATTGTCGGAATTGATAAAAAATAGATGCTTTAAAAATAGATAAATATTAAACTAAGACTAATGAAATATAAATATTATATATATATATATAAAACTAATAAAATGTGATAATATTGCTTGCCAAATGGCGGAATATAGCTGCACTAAATGTTTGTTCGATCAGCATAATATGTAAACACCAATTGTATCAACCTATATTCGCAATAAACTATTTGAATTGAATTGAATTGAATTTTTTAAATGTACACTAGAGATACCTGTTGAGGTTTGTCGGATATCCGGTATACCTACGGCCAACGACATATCTGGCTGCAGGCAGTTTAAACTGGTGCTGACGGATACGGAGGATAGTTGTAGAAACCATTACGAGCCCAACCGGCACCAATTCACCATCAATGTGACAGGCAGTCCTCTATGCAGAGGATGTCTCAACGCTGAGGAAACGGCCGCCCACGTTATCCTGGATTGCGAGGGAGAGGCCACACAACGGGCAAGTATCCTCGCGGGTGCGAGGTCGCTCCTAGAAGCCTGCGAATGCCCCAGGAGACTTCTGTGCTTCTGGAAGGAGCTAGGCTGGCTCAACTAGTCATACTAATCTGAACGCATAATGGACCGCCTATGAGTCTAAATGTGGAAACGGAGCCCTATACCAATACCAATACGGCCAACCTCAAGGCCCGGAAAGCCGGATATTCGATAAATACGAAACTGGGCAAAGTACTCCTGATTTACCACGCAGGGCCTTGTTGAAATCTGAATTAGAAAGTCAATTTAACCTCAAGTCAGTCTAAGAAATCAACGCAAGATTTAAGGCAAACTACGAGTAGAAGTTAAAACAGTACACAGTTGAATCTATGGATTGAAAAAAATGGCTTGCGACGAGTCCCCCAGTCATGCAGTTAATCCTCAACACGGGCTACAAAAAGTAGATATGATGAGATAGATAAAGAAACAGAAGTAATCAGTTTCACGAGAAAAAAAAAGGCATTACACATGAAATTTAGTCTGCCTGCCTCTATACCTATCTACTCTAGACATTCCTTACAAACTTCCTCCACTATCATTAAACCTTTCATTCAAGCTCGCTCTTTCTTCAGAATATCACCAATTTGTATGGTCTGCGTGATCAATCCCAACCGGCCTTCCGTCTAACGTTTTTTTTTTATGGTATAGGGGGCAAACGAGCAGATGGGTCACCTGATTGTAAATTACTATCGCCGCCCATGGGTACCTGCAACTTACGAGTAAGAGTCAAAAGTTCGTTGCCGGCCTTTAAGGTGGGAGTAGGGGAAGGGTGGGAGAGGGGAGGGAAGGGTTAGGTAAGGTTAGGTCTTTTTCTTGCGTATGGCTACGACGGTCTACGCAGCGCTAACCCGCAAGGTGACAAGTGAGCTCTATCTACTAACTGAGCGATGGCTAGGCACACAAAGGCTTTTCGCATGGTTCTAATTGGTGGGGGACATAAGCCGTGGCATCCACATGCTTCGGCATAAGGCGCAAGTGAGCGTGCCACTTATGCCCGAGTATGCTACACAATACACTGTCTTACCAAGTTTGACAAAATCTTACTAATATTATAAAGGCGATAGTTTGTGAGGATGGATAATTGTTTGTTACTTTTTCACGCAAAAACGGCTGAGCTGATCTGGATGAAATTTGGCACAGAGATAGATTGTAATCTGGAAGAGCACATAGGCGAACAAAGTTGCGGGCAACAACTAGTCGTCAATACAAATAAATAAAATTGAATTGTCTGTAATGTCAAAATAATAGGCTTTTTTAAGCTCATACAGGTTTTTACACGATATCTATGCTTAAAAATCAGATTTAAAATTATTATCTGTCTATCCCTCTGTCTGTTTGTTCCAGCTAATCTTCGGAACCGGTGGACCGATTTCCACGGGACTTATACTGGCAGATAGCTGGTGTTATAAGCAGTAACTTAACAACTTTTATTTCTGAAAAAGAATTAGGTCTCCGATCAAAATATATAAATATGTACACGCGAGTGAAGCCGCGCAGGTACTGCTAGTTTGTAATAAAAAGGTACACAGCAATAGTGTATACAGCAAAAGACTATTTATAAAGCTGGCATTGTCTGTGAAGACAAGCGGAACCGTTTGTTTCCCCTTAATGCAGAGAAATTGGTATTCATTCACGATAATTTGCCCTATTTCTATTACAATACCCTATTAATATTTTTGCAATTAAAACTATGGCGATTATTATTTGTTATGCGGCTTTAATAAAGTACTTAAAAATTTCAAATCTGGTATCTGGCCGGATGACCCAAGAGTTCGACTCCACCCATCAGTTACCAAGGATAATCATAGATACCATACCAAGGATAGTTATATCTGACCAAGTTTACTAGACTCAATTAAATAAATGAGAATAAATGAGAGCATGCAGAGTCCCACTTGTGGGACTAGCTTCTAAAACAACAAAAAGACAAAACGTAAAACCATTTCGTAAAAAATCAATAATGACGCACAAGCCACCCGGCCGCAGGGTCGATCGCCCGCGCACCCCTTGCATAGACTCCATACACAGTCATCCCCAATGACGACTATTCAAGCGTAATGTACAGCCGCTATCAGAGGTCAGACAAATATTTGTGATTTTAGAACTAAATTTCTACTTTACCAATTTTTTACACTGCTGCGCAAGAAGGAGGGTTATGTTTTTCAAAAGACGTTTGTATGTATGTATGTGGGTATGTACAATGACATATTAACTATAGACACACCGTACATGACCATAACTGAATCACACGCTGGTAAAACTTTACTAAAGGTGTATAGCAATTAGCAATAAATATTACTATGCAGCTCTTTCAGTGCGTACGACTTACAGGTTGTTAGACAGAGATAAACAGAGCTTCAGCTACGCAGAAAACGGTAATGTACGCTCCTTGGTCAAAGCGCTTATGACGCTATCAATTAGTGGAATATGGGGCAAATAGAACACTTAATTTTATTTGGTTAAGCTAGAAAACAAATGATAAATAAAATACAAAATCAATCTTGAAAAAAATATATAAATTTCTTAACAATTATTATACATTCAAATCTTTTGTAATGAACAGACACTGCATACAAAAAAACTGCAACTGCTTTAAACAAACAACGTAATTATGTTTTTTAAAGCTATATGTAGCTGTGACTATATTTATTTTCGAATCTGTTAAACAAACTTAATCTGTTTCTCAGGAGAGTAGGTAGTGGTAGGTACCTACTCATAAACAAACGCCGTTATATTATATTCATACCTAATACCTATACCATATATGTTTACCTATAGATAACGTAGTGGGTCCTAAAATCACATGATGTAATGTTAATGTGGAAATCTAACACATCAAGAATTTAAACATTGTTTTGCGTACTTAAATTGTTTTATTATGTAAATATATATATTTTTATAACTTTTATAAATGCACGATGTTCCACTTAACACTTGACGAATATTTGTCCGGTTGCCTATTACCTACCCCATCTTCCTCTAACATGGCGCAAGCCACCATTTAATCAAAACATTATCTGTTTTAATAAATACAATAAAGTATTTACTTACGCATGAAATGAAACATTCTTTGTTTTAACAGCTGTTTAATTCGTACATCCTCTGTATACACATGAAGGCGTGTTTTCCGCGCTAGATTAAAAGTTTTGGGTATATTTTTAAATAATGTCTAGCCGCGACACTAGGGACAACGCGACTAAGTGAAAGTCGGGCAATTACCTTACTTTTAGTTTAGGTTGCCAATATTGTATAGAATGCCTTTAAAACAATGACGTTTCTTGTCACGCTTTCTCTAAAGCCTCAACAGCTTCATGGCTTTTGATGAAGCCACAGGTAAAGTTACACTTCACTTTTAGACGTTTGCATCATTATTTCAGGTATTAAAAAAAAATGATTTTAATGTTAGGTACTTTTAGACCCTAAATCTCTTCTATAGAACTTGGGGTTTGAAATTAAATCTTACAAGGACTAAAACTTAAATCAATGACCGTTTCTACTTTGAGTGAAATGTTGCCATTATATAAAATAAACCATTAATAGTTGAATTCAAATAAACATAGTTTTAAAATAAAATGGTTAAATAATAATATACGTGATGATAATTTGTAATGTCACATTAAAATATATTGCAGTTTAGGAATCTTATTATTTCGTGTATGTAGTCGTAGTTTACGTAGTGAATGTACATACTTCAGTGTTAGTTTTGCCTTAATTTATACACGGTATCCCTGTCAAAACTTGATGTCACAAACATTATTATAAAAAACTCTAACGTCAGTGTCACTATATTTTCTCATTGTTATCGTACTTATCGTTGTTATTTTTTCATTTCATTTCTCATTAACCCCTAATTATGTTACAATATGTTTATATTTCTTAATAATGCAGTTTATACATTTTTGACGCAGCATAAAAAAGTGTGAAACTGATTTTTATACTGAAATGGGCAACGTCCTTTCTCTGCAATAAGATTGCATTGCATTGTATAATTGGATACAATGTCATTACTGATTTTATAGCGCTACAAATACAAACATACACATAGAAATACTTAAAAAAATCGTGTCTGTGGTAAACTGTTAAACCCTTATACGTTAAAGTTAAAACACTATTTATTGAAATCCCTAAAGAGTGACGTAGGTACTATAATTTTATTGTACAACACCAATAGTACGTGATTTTAGGTAGATTTCGAAGAAAGTCTACCTATTGGTTTTGTATATGTATGTATGTATGTACCTCAATTTTACCGGAACGATAGAGGTGGCAATTATGCACCGATTGCTTTTAAACTTGGACGAAAAATCAACAGGGCAAAAATGAAGGTTAAGTTCGTGGGGATATTCCCCCAAAGGGGAGGACTGGGGGGCAGATTTTCAAAAAAATTAAAAAAACACGAAAGCTACCTCTGCGGGCCTGCTGCGGGCCTGCTATAAAATAAGTTGTCCTTACTGGCAGCCCTGGTCTGAACCGCGATCAATTCCCACTGACTTCAAATAAAAATCGATTTCACATGAAATTACGTTATTCGCTTGATGACTAATTACTTGTTGTTTTTATTTGCTATCTCATTAAAGCAGAACGTGTCGTAAGTTTGGCGAAATACCTGCATCAGACTCTGTCTTCGCCTCTCTACTTTCTAGCCAGTGATAGATATTAGGTAACTGCTACTAAAGGACAGGTCTTAAGCCATTTTTATAAATTCCGATAGCACTCGCCAGCTCTTCAGCTTTAACAACCCAGACGTTATCCTAAATAATGTTTGATGGACTTAAGGACTTAAGGAGTTGAAAAGACTTTCTCATTTAGCTTACAACGAGCGCCACAAGCGTGGTAAATCAGAAGTTATTTTCTTAGTTTAATATTTATCTATTTTTAAAGCATCTATTTTTTATCAATTCCGACATCCAGGACAAGCAATTGACATTATTCGCCCAAATATCCGGCTTCGATCTTGACCGGATATCCAGTATCCGGTGTCCGACCAAACAGCTATCCACTTCATCTCAAGTAAAAATTAAAAAAAAAGGAACATTCCACACTCATAGAATCATCAAATATTTTAGTTTTTCTAAGTAATTTTTACTGTCTAATCCTGTCTCATAAGAACGCTAAGCATAATCCTCCTTGATCGAATGTGAACCTTACAGATCTATTTTTGAGGTCTATAGTTAAAGACTAGAGAACTTATGGTCTATGTACCATAATACGGCGGCTCGGGTTCGAGCGGAATACTGTTATGCTCTACCACCGAGACTGTTGTTTCGTCTTTTTGTGTCAGATGCTACTTTTCAGCCACAGATCATCATCGACCCACACTACTTAAAGGCTTGTCTGTTAAGAATTTTGGAAAATCGCAGTTACGTCATTGATGACTTAGTAAATACTACGTGTTACGTGTATACATTGCGTAACTTTCTGAAACCTGTCTAAAGTTTTGCCGACACATTCGGATAACTAGCCCTAAGTGTATTAATTTATCGACCACGTGGAGCCTTGACAGCAAACTGTATTAGTAGTTTGTCTAATATGGATTTTAGCCGTAACTTTCGGTTTATCCATATTTGTTCTATGAACCACCTGTTGGTTCTAAGATCTATCTGCTAAGGTCTTTAAGCACTGTATCACAGTCCTCGTACGAATTCACCATTAACAATAAATGTATACCAGGCGATGATCATGACTATTGTCTTCGCCTTCTTTGTATTTAATAGTCAAAAAAGAGCTTCGTATAAGATGTTACTGTTGAGGTTTTTAAGCAATGTATCAAAGTCCTAGAGCGAATCTTCCATTAGCATTAAATATATACCAGGCGATGATCATGACTATTGTATTCGCCTTGCTTGTATTTCATAGTCAATAAAGAGCTTCATAAAAACGATATTCTTCTGTTTTAAAGAAAGGTACCATAAGGCCACGACTTCCGTTTACTAATACGATAGAACGGAACCTCGTAGAACAGTGGTTTTCTATCGCACTAAACTTGGACACAAATATGCAGCCCATCTGATGGAAAATGAAAGCAATCGTCGTGGCCTTGGACTAACGAGGTTTGGGACACCAGAGATGCTCATGATTGAAATATTAAAATGAAAAAGAGACTCATGCAGACTAGGGCAGATACCGAAAGAAATCAATATACATACGAATATATAAAAATTGCTGTCTGTGTATGAAATTTCGAAAGTGTTGCGTGTTGTTTAGTAGAAAAACCTGAACACAGTTCACAGTGGTGGGCCATAGCGAAGTGTGAAGTTAACTAATACATGAAGTACATTTTAATAATCCCACTAATATTATAAATGTGAAAGTTTGGATGGATGTTTGTTACTCTTTCACGCAAAAACCACTGAACCGATTGCGATGAAACTTGGTATGTAGATAACTGGAGACCTGGATTAACGCATAAGCTACTTTTTATGCCGATATTCCAACAGAATCGGGACTTACGCGGGTGAAACCGCGGGGCGCAGCTAGTATATTATATCTTCGTAAATTTTCAGTAAATTCGTTACACAATCTCGAACATGATAAAGATCTCGACATATTAAAATAAAACAATGCATATTTGCATACATATAGCACCCGTTATTTAGAACCAACTTTATTCTTCAGTTATCACACATAATAGACATTGTCCGATAGAAAAAAAAAGTTCAATATCTACCATCTGCCTACCCCAAAGCGTAGGGCGCGGGAGCAGCTGGCGTTGCCGTCGCACGCGCATATTCGACAATAGACCCGATCAATGAACCCGACGCCCCTCACCCTTCACATATCAGGTACCGTACCGTTCCTCTTGCTGACTACCTATTTTATTTACTTGAATATAGAGGTGATATATTCCTGTAAAAAATGAACAGCTGATTTAACAGCTGATACACATTTATTTTCTGAAGACGAATAGTCAATATGAGTCGTACCACATACGCAACATTTTTGTCTTAATTTTAAGTATTCTTTTTTGGATTTACTGTAACTAGTTTTCGTCCAATGATCAATATTTGACCATAATCATTTTTGAAAAAAAAAACAGTCAGTCATAGGACTGCACGTCAGAAGTGAAAACATAATTTCAAAATGTATTTGCATATACATACACACGCACATCTGTATATGTATAATTAGGTTAAAAATAAAAAGTAGGTAATATAATAACATATCTAAATGTATGTACATATCCTGGCCGCTCATAAATGTTTGAATGAATGAATGAATGTAAGAAACTCGGCTCCGTCTAACGAACTTTCGATCAGGGTCACGCGTCGTGAGTCGTGACGCGAGTTTAACATTTTTTACCCATCCCAAAAAGTGCACAACGCCGCTAAAGAAGTTTTCACTTCAAAAACCCATATAAATTAGCATGTTTCTACCATTTTTGCCCACTCTTATACATTCGTACATTGTTCATCTGAGATCATACACTTTTATATCACTTAAAGCCCCGTCGAAGGTAGGGAAAAACCTGATTAGATTTTTTTTATTAATATCTCTAAAGCTCGCCTAGCTACAAAACAAAAAACATGGGTTGACTAACTTATGAGAAAATGATTCTTAACTTTTTAGTGTTTGCCTATTTATATTTAAATAACTGACGTAACTTTCTTTTTAACTCTACAACATGTATAGTCAGTAGAAATGACTAAACACGAGTTTTAGAAGGATATATTTAGCGTATACCTATTTAATTTCAGGCATTTTTTGTGTCCGCATTGAAATATACGCATATTTCATTTCAGACATTCCCTTTTAGGAGCGTTATGTGTAGCCGAAATAAATAGTAGTTGATGTATTTTGGATTTTGAATTCTTTTTTTCTTTCGATAATGCTTTTCCTAATGTATTTCTATACCTACTTATTTATAGACAACTTATTATTAATATTATGTCAATTTCAACGATTTTGGTTTTAAGTTTATTTCTGCAAAAATTTTCAGAAAAATTCGGTCATTCCATCAACATCCTTGGTAATAAATAACCATAGCTTCGTTCATGTCAGCCCTCTCCCTTACGAAATATTAGCTTTAGGGGCCATCCATAAATTACGTCACACGAATTTCATGATTTTTGGACCCCCCATTTTTGGGTCCTTGTTACAGGTACATTTGTGGAACTAATTTGTGGAATTATTAACATAAATTAAATACGAATTTTAATATGTAAATGCACAAAAATGACACCACATTGACATTGACGCATTTTCTGAAGGCTTCGTAATACGCAGGCGCAAAGACAAAGATTATACGAAACACTGATACTTGTATTATATTTCATTCTCTCACAGTCTAAATCCTATTTATGAATGTTTGTCTTGTTCGTCTCTTTTTAGCGTAAGATCGAATTTCAAATCACAACGATACTAAAGAAGTTTCAATTCAAAAACATCAACATAAAATAAAAGACGAATACTAAGATACTGCAAAACACGACCGCGTTTAGCTTGTCTTTTTTGTGTTGTTACAAATTATTTACCTAAATAAAAGGCCCGTAGACAATGGGGTTTATATAGGTTATCGAAAAAAACGAGTAGTATATCTAATATATAAAATCAATATTTGATCGAAAGTTTGTTTTTCATGCGGTGCCGCGCTCATATGGATCTTAAGGAAATGTTGGAGAATTCAAGATATTTAACACGTACATAACCTCATCTCTATCGGTTTAACGGGGTACAGATTACGGGACCCTGTTTTCTATATCGTTATATATCTCATGAGCTACCTCTATCGTCATTATTGTATTTTCAAGTATTTTTTATACCCTATTCCTAATATATTTCCTACTCTGCATTCTCTATCGCCTGTTTCGTTCTGTTGAAATTTTTCGGACTTATACCGACCGCGTTTTGCCATCGTTCAACGCGACAAAACTTTCATCCCCATCACCTGGATAATTAGCAATCCACCACTGTGCGGTTCTCCAGAAATATTTTGCCTCCCATAACCAATCTTTGGAACAAATTGTCGCCTGCGGTATTTCCGGACAGATACGAACTTCAAACCTTCAAGAAAAGAGCGTACTCCTAGTTTAAAGGAAGGTTGCCGGCCTTTGAGCTGGGACTTGTGACTCTTAAGTTGAAGGTGTCCATGGGCGACGGTAGTCACTTACCATCAGGTGACCCATCTACTCATTTGCCCCCAATCCTATGAAAAAAGGAACCCTCATAGTATGACTTCGTTATCCGTCTGTCTGTTTGTCAAGACCTTTTTCTCAGGAACCTGTTGAGTATCAAGTTAAAATTAACATAAAATACTTATGTCTCAGGTCCCTTGAAGCTGTAAAAAATCAAGCTTCTAAGTCAACGCAATCAAAAGATATGGCCATTTAAGCCAGTATTTTAACTAACTTACCTAATTATTTCTAATATGTTCCCTACTTACTTTCCTGCAAAAGATCATATTATATTGCATACCTACTTACCTGTTTATTGATTAACTTACGCGCGAAACGAGAGACAAAGCAGGAGAGGAAAACAATGCGAAAGTTATGATAAATAAATGAAATTGAAAGTGACAAAAGTGAGTAAAGTTTCAAAGCAAATAGGTTGTATATTATGAGAGGAAACATGTACGTAGTGGAGGAGGAAGCGATCGGTTCCACATAGTGTGTTCACAAGAACAATACGGTTCCCACCGCGTAGGCGCCCGCGCACTGCCGCGCACACTTCCGCTCGGACGACATATGAAACCGACCGACCATTGATTCCGTATAACAATTATAAATATCTTATAACAATGATAGTATGAGATTGGGATGTGATGGAAATTATGCGTCGTGTTTATTTTACCTGTTCTTTTAATTCGTTTTGTAGTCTCCCAGGGAATGTGTCTCATGTTAATACTTTTGATAGGTATAACAAAAAGTACTCCACTGATTTAATTTCGTGTCAGTATAGTTTTTAAAACGTCATAGCCAGAGTCTTGTTACGTGTTGTCTGTAAATAGTTAACTAGACGATACATCGAATGATACAGCTATTTCATACATACATCTTCCACACTTTGTCATACAATTGTTCTTCCCCTAACTGATCATTTGCGTTTCATGGATGCGGATGGCCAGTCGGCGTTATGGTGATTTGGATATATAGACTGATAATATTTAATAACACTATATTTATATATTTTGCGTGGAACCCTAATTCTTTTTAGAAAATAATAGTAGCCTAAGTTACTCCTTATAACACCAGCTATCTGGTAATCGGTCCACCCGTTCCGGAGATTAGCTTCAATAAACAGACAGACAACAATTTTTAAAACCGATTTTTAGGCATAGGTATCGTGCAAATTACTGTTTGAGCTTAAAAAAACTATTATTTTGACATTACAAACAGACACTTTAATTTTATTTATTTGTTAAGATTCATATCCATATTTCATGTTCTATTTAGGCCAAATCTCCAATAGAACTCGAGGAAATTTTCTTACCCAATAAGCGTTAGATGCATTGGTAACTAATACGCATTTAGTTTATTTGACCATGACTTCTGGTATCAGACAACGTGCATGTTTTTACATGCGCATTTGCTACAATATAATTTTTTTAATTGAACTGATATGTCAACACGAGTATCTGACAGGGGTAGTACATTCGGTTGCAGCGTTGGGGGTAACGGGTTTAATACCCGCTTAATGCAAAAAAAAAATGCATGAATATTTGCATTGTTCTGGGTATTCCTACTTATAATGTAATATTATATACATAAAATAACTTAGATTTTATGTTGAAAACTAATTAAATCATATTCCAATATAATGCTGATTAGTATTTAGGTATAACTAACTCTGTTATCGTTAAACTGACCGATGTGATTTTACTAAAATGCAGTCTGTGGTGGTAGTGACTTTTTAAACAAATGAACGGTTCCTGTCCAATTTATAGAAACCTATTGGTATTGCATAAACCAAAATAATATTCCGTATTTGTGTTTTGACATCATAAACTAGGAATGTTAACGTACTCTCTTATTTAAAAAGAGTATTTCGAATCACATACTCGTAACTTGGGTGTAACATATTGAATACTAACATTTTAACGAAAAAAAATCATCATCCTCCGCGCCTTTTCCCAACTAAGTTGTGGTCCGCTTTCAGTCTAACAACTAAACGGCCGAACTTCGATATTTCACGTGAAGCGACTGCCATCAGACCTCTACAACCCAAGTACTAGGCGATATCGAAGTTCTGTAGACCAGGTTGTCGGACTTTTTAGGGCTCCAACTACCTGTAACGAATGCTACAGATGTTCGTATGACAACCGGGACCGACGGCTTAACGTGATCTCCGAGGCACGGAGGGGTCTCAATGTGTTAAGAATGGTTACTCATCCTAAGACTGACTTGGCTAGTATTACTTAACCTCGTCATGTGCTAACCTATCCGGTTACCACTTAGCCACGAGCCCCTTTACCAAAAACCTTTTCTGGATAAACTTAGATGCAAGAGGCCAGTTCTAAGACAACTTCAGTCTTGTTATTAAAAAGTACACTTAGAAGGTAGTAAGGGTGCTGGAATACACGTGATTGTTTTCTCCCCTCCAGCCCCCTTTAGGTAGAAGAATCTGACTAAATCGGACTACTATGAACCATTGTGGATTTTGTTATGAATACAATTAAGTTATACTACGTCCCAACATCAATTAGAAAGAAAATATAATTTATTGAAAAAACCTCAGCGTACATTCTTTTTTTTCTTTGTTACCCAAGTTTATAATTAAAATAAACATTAATATTATTCACCTACTTCACAAACATCATATTTTTAGTCTATGATATGTCTACAATTATGTCATTCATGTTATGTAGAATGTATGTAGGTGACGTGTCATTCTTGACGTGGCAACATGTGGTTATTCCTTTTATTTTTTTATTCAAGAATAGTTTTAAAGAAATTATTACTCATAGTACGCTACTGCTTTGCAATTTTTGGTTGACACTCAGCGTACACTGCGATGATATAAAACATCCCAGTACAGATTTTCAGTACCAACCGCAAGCGTCACGTGACGCCGGCCGGCAATATCGTTTTATTATTACTCTAAATATATAGGTACTAATAAATTATACGGGGATATACCGTAGATAAGCATGGTAAGTAAATATTTTCCAGTGATACATAATTTCACATGGTTATCATACAGCATATCTCAACCTAAGGTAATTTGGTTTTTCATTCTTATTCCTTACACAATTTCACAACTAGTTGAGTGTACGTACAGGCTTTACCAACTTGGTCCTAACATTTGTGATGGAGGTGCACTTCCCGTTCCTCCTCAGTGATGACTCATATGGTCGGAATCAACCTTCCCCTTCCCTTTAAAGAAACATCATCGTAATTAAATCTCAGCCAACCAGCAAGTTTGGCGTCGTCAGGGACACCAGGCCTGAAGCAAGCGCTCCAGTGTAACCACGGACCACGGAACTATTAACCGTTATTGCTACGGTTGATGAAAGAAGGACACATCTCTACTACGCATCAACCGCCACGCCACCCTAAGTCAGTAGGGCCTTTCCGCGAATTGCGCATTATGGCCCTGACGCAGTAGCCCCCAATAAAACTAACAGCTTTTAGTTTCAGCCTAATCACTTGAATTGATACCGAACTAAGTACTAAAAGTTTAAAGTTTCACGTTCAGCAATGACATCTACAGCTTTTGGTCTTCGTTACTGGAAGAGAGTGAGATAGAGTATCTATAATAAAGTAAAACATGTATGCTTACACCAACTACCCTATTGATACAAATTCTTCTATAACTTCTCTCTCCTTAGTTACCATTAGGCATAAAATGCATAGGGCAACTAAACGAGAAGGAACAACAATGACATCGTGTACAGTAGCATCCTTAGTGTGATCAGTGTTAGATTGGCGCTGGATTGACAAAAGTTCTATTATTCTTCCCTAGAACGAGCCGAGGCAAGCCGCAGTTTAAAACTAGTGAATCTTGTATCGGTGTTATTGATATAAAAACGAAATTACTGTCAGAAAAACCAATCAAAATTGATTTTATTAAAAGTAATGAATTCAATTTGGAATGGGTTTTCCGTTGGTTGTGGTATTACGTTTCAAACACAATGATTGTTGATAAACGATGTGTTATATTCTAAATCTGAGAATGAAAAGTGGGGACTAGTATCGACGGGTGTAGCCACATACAAGAGCTATTTGTAATCTACATATATAAATAGAAAAAAGGTTACACTTGAAAAAATTTAAAACAGCTGGCCTGTCAAAAACAAATTACAATTGCTTAATTTTTTAAGAAATATCGTTCGTTTCATTGCAAAAATTCAAAAATCCATTTAAGTTTATGAACCTGTTCAAATTTTTAAGAAATATCTATTATGCCCGTTTTATAACGATATTTTGAGGTATACCTTTCTTTAAGGGACATATAAAAAGTACCTCAAACATGGTTATAAAATCGGTTAAAATCAATATTTCTTAAAAATTTTAACGGACACATAAACTTAAATGGTTTTTAAAATTTTCTAAGCTGGGACCGACCAGTTTTAGTAGTTTAGAAAAAAATGGCGCATTTTGCAATTAAGGGTAAAAAAATAAATGATCTTTAATAAATTAAAAAGTTTAAAACCAAACTCGCTGAAATTTATAGCACTTTTTAACATCATCTTTTCATCATCAACAAGTTTCAGACTTCTACATACGTTTCTTTCAAAGTTATGAAATGTTAAAAAAAACGCTCTTTTTTACTTTGACCTTCATTTGCTGTTAAACAAAAGCACTTTGAATAGGTTTCATTTTGTAGGTAATTTAATGGAGAACAAAAAAACTTTGGGCATATATGACGAAAAACGTACTGGAATCGAGATATCATACGAAATGTAAAAAAAAGTCTTTTTATTTCGTTAAGTTGTTAAAAAAAAATTACGCCCCACTTGTTCAGACTGCGGGTATAGAAACTCTTAATCAGTTCATTTTTTTACTATTTATCCAAAAATAAAAATGGGTGGTAATCCAAAATTTAGGTATTTTAGTTCCTTGACTGGGCTAAAAATAGGTTTTAAAGGAAAGAAAAATTAGAATA
Source organism: Euplagia quadripunctaria (assembly GCA_963859945.1). Lineage (NCBI taxonomy): Eukaryota > Metazoa > Arthropoda > Insecta > Lepidoptera > Erebidae > Euplagia > Euplagia quadripunctaria. The sequence goes on along the minus strand of OY982561.1, from coordinate 7,422,839 downwards.
GTTATCTGAAAAATGGGGAAAATCAAGGCAAACTGAAAGCGCTGTTTTCCATGAAATTAAATAAAAGTTTTGAAATTTTGATAGGACAAACAACGTCTGTCAGGTCAGCTAGTAAGTATGTAATAAATGTTTAGTTTTGTGCAATTTAATGATGATGAGATTATGTAATTTAAAAAATGCCTCTGGGGTTAGTAGTATGGTCTCTAGATCAGAGGTGAATATTAAAAATAGGTATATTCTTATTTTACGAAATTGTATCGTGTGTTACTCTGTTGCTTTACATGTATCCAGCCACTGCCAGCCAGTGCACGGCACCAAGGCAAAGCCGTTTTTAATGTGTTACGATGTTATTATTGTTCTGTTCCTCAAAAGGAAAAATGGGAAATATTATTTATTTATTTATTTAAACTTTTTGCACATTAGTACATAGGCGGACTTAATACCTGAGGCATTCTCTACCAGTCAAACTTTGGGTGATGCAGAGAAAATAAGAAGTATATGCATTAATAGATTTGTAAAAAAATTACAAAAACAAGGAATGGGATACATACAGAATTTGATACGAATATATACACACATTATACTCAAATACTTGTAACTTAATGTAACAGATATTTACATATTTACATATGCACAGATACATATACAAACACATACATAGCTATATAATACATATACTATTATAAATACATATTACGACATTAATGATTCGAACTATTGACTAGTTGATTCTGCCAATTCTTTGAATAAGAGCTCCTTAACTTTTACCTTAAAAGTGTAACGATTTGAGGCCGTCCTGACTTCGAGAGGAAGCGCATTCCACAGAAGAATCGATTGAACCGGGAAAGAAGAGCCGACGAACCCGGTAGTGTGAGACGGACAAAGTAGTAGAAGGTTGCTTGACGACCGAAGATCCCTGTCATGGTTATTGCATAAGAGTTGGAAGTATGGTGTCAAGTAAGTAGGGGGGAAATGGGGAATTGAGAATAGGGAATAGGGTAGTGAGAGCGCGCATTTCTCGGCGTTGACGAATAGGCAACCATCTGAGCTGAGAACGAAAGGTGGAAATATGATCATATTTACGAAGATTAAAGATAAATTGAATGCAGTTATTAAGAAGACGGTCTAACTTATCGAGAAGATCTGCATTCAGGTCATAACAGCACACATCACCATAGTCGATTAAAGGAAAGATAAGAGTTTGCACGAGCGTAATCTTGGTTTTCGCAGGCAGACAATTTTTTAGGCGGTATAAAGCTCTGAGGGTTCCGGTAACCCTCTGACACACGTTGGTTACTTGATCTATGAAACTAGATCATTATTTAGATGATAAAAATGCTTGGCAAAATGCCAGTCCTGCTCCACAGTCACACTGTCAATGAGATAGATTATGAATTGTACATGTGAGAACTGTGTAGTATTATGTTAATTTTCTATGTTGCCTAGCAGCTCTGTGATGTTCTTTTCCATTTTAGAACAATATTAATTTATATTACATTATCCTCACATTAAAGTCGGTTTATAAGCAATGTGACAATGTTTCTTGCCTGTTCTTCTCCATAGGATCTACGATTTGGAACAGGCAACTAGCTTCACGACCGAATTATACTGACTGACTGCTCCTGACAATTCAAAAATACCTACAATGGGTTTACTTGAAATAAATAGTTTTGATTTTGATTGATCGCGCCAGTTTAAGGTGGAGTCGAGATGTAGGCCCAGATCTTTCACCAATCGATAGATAGGTATGGCAGTACCGTTAAAAGTCACAGCTGGAAGCGTTTCTAAGTCGACTCTGCTCATCGATCGGTGACTACCGATTAAAATGGCCTGGCACTTTGTCGGGTTGACTGATAACCCGAAACTATTAGACCAGTTTTCAGTAGCTTCCAGGTCTCTATTAATCGCGTCAATAGCTATAGTTAAATCGTCAACCTTCACTTGGGAGTACAACTGCAGGTCATCGGCATACAGATGATACGTACATTGAAGTTCAAGGGTAAGGAGATTAATGAACACAGAAAATAGCAAAGGAGAAAGAATACCGCCTTGAGGGACACCGGAGTCCATATCGCACCAGCTCGAAGAGAGGTCATCGACAGGAACGGACTGCTGGCGTCCCTGAAGATAAGATGAGAACCATTCCAGCGCATCAGGTGAGATCATAAGATAGGAGTTATAATATTATTACGAGAGCCATTCTTCGGCACGTATGGGCCGGCTCGACCGGAGTCATACCACGGCCTAACAGAAAACCGGCATTTAAGTAATGCTTGTGTTATGTTTCGCCGAGTGAGTGAGCTTACCGGAGGCCCTAACTATTCCCTCTCTCCCTCTTCCCCCCTTCTCCCCCTCCCCCACTCTTCCTCTTCCCCTACTCCCACCTTAAAAGCCGGCAATGTATTTGTGACTCTTGAGTTGCAGGTGCGGTGCCCATGGGCGGCGGAATCGATTCTCTAGATCGGACGAACTATCTACACACAAGTTTGTACAGAACCCATGGTATGCGAGTCAGACTTGCACTTGTCCGGTTTTTTTATTTAACATACAACTTGTACAGTTTGATGAACATTTTAAGGAACCGAAATGAAGCTAATTTACCAATATATGCGATCGACTTTTACCTGGTCGAAACGTCAAGCAAATCAAAGATAATAATATGTAATATCTATTAAATATGTAATCGCTTTAATTCAACTTAATTCCCGTCAACATAATTATCTATACAGATAGGTATTAATACGTAAAGAAAAGTCTTTCTACACTTTTTAAGCAAGTTTCCCAGACGGAGAATAGGTAATTCCTAACCCTTCCCTCACCCCCTTATATGTAAGTATAAAAAATCCAAAACATTTTAATCAATACGTCGTGTTACAAATTAAAAAAATTACGTGAACTCTGCTACATCAAGCTACACGCGAAAGATATACAATGACAATTCAAGTAATACTGGTCACGAAAGACAACAAAACTTTCAAAACTGAATATTGTAATGAATTACGGTCGAAATTCCACCACTAGGCGATGAGTATTAATAAAGTAAACCTTTTTGCATTTAAGTTAGATATGTGGTTAGTGGTTAAGTACTCGTCGCTCGTTCAAACTACATACCTACTTATCAATTCTTATAAAATCCACGGGAAGTGGTCGTTGCAAGTCTACTTATAGTACGGGGGCAAGTGATTCAATAAGTCATACTTTACGGTATTAAAGTAGCAACGCGATAACGAATTCCTGTAATCAATTTATAGTATATAACTAACTTGGCCGCTTTTGTCAGAAACCATAGGTACCTATGGTTTCTGACAAAAGCGGCCAAGTACTTCTGTAAACGGTCGCCCGGTCGTACGAACCGGAATTACACTTAGACATAATTTTGCAAAATGATCAAGATATAAGAAATTAACAGTTACACGGTTGTGATAACGAGGCATATCATTTAGCGTGAGTGGAGGGTAGCAGGCAGTAGGGCATTGTAGGATTCGTAGGGCACGCAACGCATGTGGCCGGGACGGTACCGACGCATCTGGTGACGAGGGGGGCGCGGCGGGGGCTAAAATTAGTACCGGAGCGCCACGTGCGCTCCGAACGAGCATCAGTCCGCGCTCAACCACCACGACGAACGGTCGCAACCGCACGCACCAGTGTTTACTACTGTAACTTAACCTACACACTCGTGCCGCTCGTAGACTTGTTGAACCGCGACAGCGGCCGCAGTGACAGTGTTAGCAGAGTGCAACGGTGGACGGCGCGACGGAGACTGTGCAAGGCATGTTGATGGCGGGCGCTCTGCCGGCCGAGCCCGAGGGGCTGCTGGCATTGGGCGCGCTTCCAGGCCAAAAAGACACCACCTGGACCAAACTCTTTGTTGGAGGACTTCCATACCACACCACAGACAAGAGCTTAAGGGAACACTTTGCAGTCTATGGTGATATCGAGGAGGCTGTGGTCATCACAGACAGACAGACGAGCAAGAGCAGAGGATATGGCTTTGTAAGATTTTTCTATATTTTTAACTTATGTATTTATTATTAAATTTTTGTTGAAATGAATAGCTTCTCCCGTATTTCCCATGCAACGAGAGCATTATGTGAAACTGAATTGACACGTAAACTTGAATGCTCGTGCGCAGTCGACTCATGTCGGGTCTGAAACATCGACCGTATCGCACAGTTAGCGCGTTATCGCACCTCATTGCTACCTACATTATACCTAACCCACCGGCAGCTAAGTACATGTACAATACATACAAGGCATAATCGCGAAATTACATCAAACACGGAAGTTGTTCCACGCAGGTATAAATGTCAAACAAAGCACTTACTGAAAATAAATATAATGCGTATTGCCGAAGAGACATAATTATCGTTGAGAGTTTTCACTTTATAAAATGTCACGGACAAATAATCTTCAATATACACACATAAGTATTAGTATTTCTAATGATAGTTATGCAAAATTGGTCGTCAGAGTTTTGATCAATTACTGTGTGAAGAACGAATTATCTGCGTTGTATAATATGATGATTGCACACTCATAGTTTAGCTTTTGGATAATATTATTTAGATATACTGCCTTAAACAACAGATGCAGTAAACGACGATTTTTTTCAATGCACTGAGTTTAATGTAATAATGTTTGAGGCTTTTTGTTTAGTGCAGCGTGGGGCTCGTGGGAAATGAATCACAACCCCATTTTCAATTCGAGTTGGGGTGGGTTGCACCCAGAGGGAAGAGGCCGCATGGCACCCTCTTTGTGACATCCAAATAGCTGTAATAATCGCAATTCATCGTAACACTTTTCTACTGCAAAACGTGTTATATTAATGAATATAACTTTTTGCCTTAATACGCATTCTGACGCACTAATGGCTACTTATTCACGTGACGTTTATCCGCTTACTGACAAAAGACCTATATTTTCAGCAGGGTTTTATCATTATACATTTTCTGTATTACATTTCTTATTAAACTGAACGCAGGTTCAGTTTATAAAAAGCCTATATTGACCACAGGGTCAAAATAGACTTTTCTTTTTATCGCAATTAAATAATGACTATTGAATGCTTCTAATTAAAACAAGTTTTTAAAAACATCCAACCGGCTTCGTTAATCTATACGGTTCAACGAAGTTATTATATTGATGTTCAGTAAAATAACATAAAATAAATAAGGCACTAGTCATACGTTTCCCGAGTTTAAAAATCATTTCTGCACGAACTGTCAATATTTTAGGTTAGCGCCAAGCGCGTCGTTTTACCCACACATATACAAATAAAACCTATTTATTATCCAAATGAAGTACTTTAAATGCCTACCTACTGTCATTATTGTATTTAATTTCACATTATACATATACATATATATATATATATATATATATATATATATATATATATATATATATATATATATAATGTTTACTAGACAGTGCGATATGTGTATGACAGTCTTTGTTTTTCCTTTTAGTCTATAAAACTGGGGTAGATATAAAAAAAAAAGACGTGTGCCCGGTTCCTAAAATCAAGAAACGATTTGTTTTGCTTACGGACGGTTAAATTTCGTTGAATTTTCAACGAAAATTTTACCGTTCGTAAGCAAAATGAAACGTTTCTTAATTATAGGAACCGGGCATAAGACACTCAAATGTTACAATAACTCTTACATTGTTATGATTACGACTCTTTAATTCCTCAGTCGTTTTTTAGTTAACACTCCAAAGCGTCTTAGTACCTTTGCTCTACATAACCGGTGGGTCGAAGCGGCAGTCTCCAGCCGGGACGTGCTGAAGTACTTGTATAAAACAAAAGAGTGTCATCTGATAGTGTACGGGTCGTACGTACGACCGGCAGCCATCTAACTACGGCTACAAACGTCATACCTACATAACGTGCCTCTCGATTAGAAATATATGTATATCATCATTAAAAAATCAATGGTTCAGGAGTAAAAACTTTTGTAAATATATTACTGTAAATGTGTAAAGTGCAGTGTATCTGTGAATACGCCGGTGAAGGTAGACATTCACCAAGCTAGTTGGTTAATGGCCGTGTTTTTTGTTCACATTACGATTAAACACTCATAAATGTCGCAGGTTCGATTCGAATTCAGTGTAATATATTTCTATGCATGAGTATGTCTGTGTATATTAGTCTGGGTGTTATTGTATGATATGTATCTTCGTATTACAAAATAATGTATCTATGTTTATCAATTTTGGACAATCCATAATACTATAATCTATGCATTGATTAGGTGTGTAATCCATGTGTCCCACAATATTATTATATGTTTCATAATAAGTTAGAACAATTCTAAATAGAAAAAAATAATGGTGTCACAAATTGTAATATTTGAAATTAAAAACCAAATATCAACCAAATGTCAATAGATAGAAATTCTAATTAATTAGAACTTATCTACACGTACTTTAATTTATTACTACTATGGGAATTACGGTACTCCAATAATTTAATATAGTTTGTATGTTCTCAGAAATTTTATTTATAAAACATATTATTACTCTAACAGCATTACATTTTTATTTATATGTAGGTATAGATACATTACAAATATATTCTACAATAAATCGCCGAGTGTGATAAGACCGCCGATTGCTATACCTTAACATTTATAACATGTTTTGCACTATTTACTGCTTAAAGGTGTGTACAATAAAAAAAATATACATAAAAATAAAATTTAAATGCTGTTCGATGACAAGCGCATAACTTGAGAACGGCCGAACGGATTTGGCTTTTATTTTCTTAAATATTGTCAGTAACACCCCGAATAAGGTTTTTAGAGAAAGAAGATATTTAAAAGTTTCCTGGTAAATAAGGGGCAATTCGGGGAAAAGTGGAAGTACTTTTTGCCATGCACTTAAAACTAATTTATTGAAATTTTGACAGGGCAACGTCTGTCGGGTTAGCTTGTAAATAATATAATTACATTTTTTGTTACTGTAGTTTATGATTTTGTCTCTTTTCTTTCATTAAATCGTTTTCGCCGTTAACATTCACCGGTGCATGTTGACCGTCGTTCAATCACTACATATTATAAAACAAAGTCATCAGCTACGTCTGTCTGTCTGTTATCGATAAACTCAAAAACTACTGAACGGATTTTCATGTTGTTTTCACCAATAGATAGAGCGATTCATGAGAAAGGTTAAGTCTATAATTTGTTAAAGTTTTGTATAAATTGGTTGAAATATGATGATGATTGTTGTAGATGTCTCTGCTACCCGTGCGAAGCCGGGGCGGGTTGCTAGTAAAAGACATATTGAACAATTTCGAACATATACCGTCGGTCGATGTTGGTGATTGTCGACATACACCGGTGGATTTAAAAATCGACCTATATCGGACATTCACTATTTGTTAAACCTACATATCTACACTTGACAATTAATTTCAATTCGAGCCCAAATGTTATCTATTATATTATTATAGGTATATATATTATATAGGATATGATATCACTTATCTTTTAGGCTCATTAGTCATAACTTTTGCTTGCGGAAAAAGAAGAGGAACGTTATAGGTAAATGGTTATGTGATCCAAAATATGAAATTATTTTATTAAAAATTATTGTAATAAAATATTATTTTCAAATAAGTCTTTGCTATCTATTGTATATATTGATGCTAATCTCGTCAATAGTTACTAAAAAAAAACGAAAATCTAATGACAAATGGAGAAGAAAAAGGTACTGAGCTGTTTTGTATTAACCTATTTAAATGTATACCTACATATAGATTACATTTAACATCACATTATATTTATATACTTACTACTTATACTACACTACTAATAATAAATTAATTCAGAAATATTCTCTCAACTAAACCCTTTAAAATCAAATTTAAGTCAATTACATTTTCAGAAAACTACTTTCCTCAATTACTTTTCAATAACAAGATAAGAAACGGTTACCGGATTACCGTTATCAATTGGTAATATTTTTTTTAGTTTTTTTAGTCGTAATCATAATCAGTTTACATGTTAGTTATCAATGAAGATTAACAGGTGGTCTGTGATGCTGAAAAAGCTTTTAAATTTCTTCATTCCGCAACAGGAAAAGCTCTGGATGGGTGCGTTCTACCTGTCTCTTTTCGTCAGTAGTGGCACAGAATACATAATAGTACAGGTGCAGAAGACTCACTCCACCAAATCATTTAAATAAATGGCGACTCTTGTTCCGACACAATAAAGTCGCCATTCAGGTCTTATACTTGTCGCTTTATACCTACACTACGAAGTAACCCTGGCCTGGTAACGGTTCAAATGCGCGGTTAGGTTCAAATTTCTTTTTTATATTGTAGGGGTAAACGAGTAGATGGGTCACCTGATGGTAAGTGACTACTGTCGCCCATGGACACCTGCAACTCAAGAGTCACAAGTGCGTTGCCGGCCTTTGAGATGGGAGTACGCTCTTTCTTTTCTTTTCAGGTTCAAATTATATATGAATCGAATCTTCCTGATTCAATCTTATCTACAGTGACTGGAATAATAATTTAGTGGGTCTCGTCTGGTTGCCGGTTGCCGGTTGCCCTATGCCAAACTCGTGCATAAAATTACCACAGACTGTAAATATATATATATCCCGTATTATGCTGGGGTAAGTTTCAACAAACCCAGACCGACACGTATAAATGTATGTGTCAGAAGTACCACAGCATATTCCTTCTCGACCTCTAACGAACGCCACGCTTAACCAGCACTAAGTAAAGTAGTGTTGGAAAATAATTATACTTGATTAAAACCAAAAATCACGCTTTAATAAAGAACCAAATTTAAATAAAAATCTTTTTAATAAAAAATTAAACCGACGAAAAGAACTAAAAAGCAAAAAATAAATAAACCTCTTGAGGCTTAAGTATTGAGCTTATTTACATAAACTATCAAATTTTAAATAAACTTATTTTGAGTCGGCGCCTTGAGATATACCCTATCTAACAAAAAAAGAATAATCAGAATCGGTTCATAAATAACGGAGAGAGGGCTGAAAAAACATAAAAAATAAAAATATATTTAATACGGGTCGAATTGAGAACCTCCTTTTTTTTCGTCGGTTAAAAAAAAACGAGATCCATCTTCTTTCTCCATCATCAGACAATCGTTACTAAACCCTATCTGTTGGGCTTCTCAAAACAAATCGTATGAGCCCAAACTCAATAAGTTTAATAATAGCCACTGAAGAGATCCACCTCCTGGCTCCATCATCAGATCAGCTCCGAGATGCCAAATTATAGAATTGTCATCCGAACTACGTATACGTACAAGCTTTCATTTCGATAAGACAATTAGAAGTAGTTTAAACGTGATTTCGAAGATTTGTTAAGTTATTTACGTGTTAAAAAAAAATTGAATAGTGATACTGGATCAGGTTACTTCGAAAGAGGCGAGAAAGCCTCTCCTAGGCAGTGAAAATAGATACTAATATATGAAATAGATAAATATTTTCGTTATTATCTTCATTGTTTATTTAAAAACATGTTGGATTCTCAACATATGTTTTAAAGGTTACCGTGACCGCTGAGTATAAGGCGTGTAATATTGTTGTTCGTTACCTTAGTTATATAAATAAATATCCAGTGTTTTAACTAATGATTCTTTAATTTATTGAATATTCATAGACGCTACTAAAGCGGAGGTAATAACTAAAATACAGGTCAATGAGTGCTATTCGGTATGTAAGTACCTATATTTTATTAGATGATCACGTTGAGAAACAGTTCAAACGCCGCTTATAGATCAAGGGTATAAATAGTCACGAAGTTTTTTGTTTTATCACGAATAGCCACGTCATTTAATTTTCGACATATAAAAACATTCAATCTTCAACATAAAATCGACGTTTGTTTGATGTAGTTAGTATTTTATGCGATGCCGTACCGTTCCGATCAACATGAAATTTTGCAAACACGTTGCCAGAGATATAACAAAGGACATGTCTTTCATCCAGAAAAAAGTTCCCGAGGTATGGAAAATTTACTTTTACGCGAGCGAAGCCGCGGGCAAAAACTAACCGGCTATAAAATTACTAACCGTTCAACAATAAACTAAACGTAGTTGTGGTTACGAGTACAACGTGCATATCCTTGTTGCTTGTCAAAGTTGTCATGGAAGAAAAAAATTTTTTAATTAAATTATCGTAACGTTATTTTTTTCAAGAAAAGCCGTTTTTTTTCCTTTTTTAACCGACTTCTTTTAATAAAAAACTACTAAGGAAATTAAATTGGGTGAGGGGTGTCATAAGTTTCAATACATTTGTTCACCCGTGCGTCTATTTATGCATACATTGCAATCCCCCGAAATACAGCGAAGCGGCTGTAGCGTAATGGCTAAGGCGTCGGACTTGCGATCAAGTGGTTGCGGGTTCGAACCCCACCCAGTGCACTACCGTCGTTGAACCCACTCCTAACACAAGCTTTAAGCTTAGCTGGAGGGGTTAACGAGATTACTAGTAATGTGTGACCCACGTTACTAGTAACCTTAAAAAAAAAAAAAAATACATAATGTACATAGAACTGATAATAAGTAGTGTGTACATATGTATGTATAAAGCTGCTATGGTGATTTTTGCCACACAGATGCAATATTATTTTATTATTAGCCTCATAAATAATTACCTGCATAATAAGAAAAAACAGCATTCAATCAGATCTATCCGTTACGGCATAGACACAATGTACAAACACACAAATTCACTTGCCATATTTCGTATCGTGGAAGACAAAGTTACCCTAAAAATATGCGGTAATTCCTAATGGTTTTTAGGTAAAAAAGAATTATAGTACCATTGTGCTACGTCTTCCAGGTTATAACGATGAGTAACACTAACGTTATAATCTAGAAAATCATTGATTTATTACCTGCGGTGTCATTCTAGTAGTAAGTGCAAAGCCAGGAAAGGAGCATTAAAAAAATAACAGTAAGTTCATAGCCGTCTCATAAAACAGCGTATGGTTTTAATAATTTCAAGTTCCACACCATCAATGTCCTACGCAAGAACGGGCACAATGATGACACAATCAAAGCATAAAAAAAGAAATATAACACCATTTTAATCTTGAAATTAACTAATTTTTAAGGGTCGTTCATCATCTCGTCCCAAAACAAACAATACGCAAATGCACAAAAATTATACCCGTGAATGATACACCACGTTGACTATGACGCACTTTCTGAACGCTTCGTAGTACGCAGGCGCAAAGACACGTGTTAGCATACGAAGATTATAGGAAACACTGTATACTTGTATTCTATCTCATTCTCTCGCAGGCTAAATCCTATTTATGAATATGTATGTCTCTTTTTAGGGCTCTATAATTATTGTATTCTATCTCATTGTCTCGCAGACTAAATCCTATTGTATTGTGTTTGTCTCTTTTAAGTGTGACTTTTTCATTTTATCGAATTTTCAAATCACAACGATTCCAAAAAGTTTCACTTCACAAAAATCACAAGCATTTTTTTTCCTAACAGTCCTTTATCTTTGGTTCCTATTAAAACTTAACAAAACCAAGAATGAGACGAGATGACGAATGAAAATAACATTAATTTCGAAATTCGTTAACTCGTCCCAATGGGCCCAGTTTGTCTTGGGAGGAGACGACGAACGACCCATTTTAAACCTAATATTAAGTTGACTGGTCATTGACGTGTGTGTTCCTTTATTATAATTAATTACAAGCAAAATGCGTCTTCTATTTTTTTATTGTTTAGTATACAATAATAATAAATAATCATCGAATGTGTAATTTTATAAAGACACCTCATTATTAGTTGGCACAATAATATAGACACATAGTGGGCCACGGCATTTGTTTAATATTGTGACGTGCAATGCCTTTTGTTGGCTCAACACGTTCAGTTCTTTTTAAATACAACCACCATTTGCCACGTTGACCCGTGTACGTTATAATTTATTTATGTATTTGTACGCTATAATGTCTGTATGACTGTGTACGTTATTATCGTTATCCACGTTTTCTATTTTCATAATCTGACCTATTTGTATGTAATATGGAATTGTTAATAATTTTTAGTTTATATAGCTAAGTAAAAATTGCAGTAGGTAGTTAAACTGTCCTGTACGTTCTTTAGCTTATGTTTCTGTGCTCATGAGTCCCTGGGTTTTATTCCCGGGTTAAGTGTACCTATTATAATTCTGTCTACCAATTCTTATCACACATTTCTATTGAAATCAGTCTCAATTTTAAAGGTCACGAGCAATCATATCATGTAGAATCAAATCAAAACAGAGTAATAAATTATCATACCACTCGAGTAAGTTATTAATGAAGAAAGTACATAATATACAACACGTACTTAAAATTAAATTAGAACGCATAATTCCTTACGCGTTTACTCAGTTTAACTTATGAAACTGTTTCAAATACATAATCGTAATGTAATTGTTTAATTGTAGTTAATCGAGTTGTGTCGAGAAATGTGACTATGGGCGGATCTCGGACACGCCTCCTGTGGCTACAGGCTACGCCGTAGAACTTTGTTTAAGACACCGCTATACATAAACGGTTATTAGGTGTACGTTTTCTTTTACCGGGATACGTTAAGCCTTTTCTTATTTACCACTACTATCTCAACATTTGCATACATAGGTATGTGTTATCCTCATCATTTCAATATTCGCATTTTGGCTATAAGCTTTACATGATATATAGTTCTTTTTTCGAAAGAGAAAGTAAATAAAGGAATAAAGAGTAGGAACACTTTTTCCACCTCAGCCTTTAAAATGTCATATCCGCAAAATTTGTACCATTAAAAAAGCGGTATCAGGGACACTGCATGTATATGTTAAATCTTACCATTAGATAAGCGTATTATTTTGTGTCCTCAATGGCACTTTAGCCCTTTGTGGGAGTGCCATGCTTTGGCACGTATGGGCCGGCTCGACCGGAGTGATACCACGGCCTCACAGAAAACCGGCAGTGAAGCAATGATTGTATTACTTTTTGCCGCGTGAGTGAGGTTACCGGAGGCCTTCCCTCTCCCCCTCTCCCCTCTTCCCGCTCTTCCCCCCTCTTTCCCTATTCCCACCTTAAAGGCCGGCAACGCACTTGTAACTCTCGAGTTACAGGTGCCCATGGGCGGCGGTAGTCATTTACCATCAGATGAACCGTCTGCTCGTTTGCCCCTATATCATAAAAAAACGAACAATGTTCCAAAGAATAAGGGTTTACCTTTAAAAAAATCCCCGATATTCAAACACTCCTAGAAGATGTCTCCAAACGTGAAATCTCTAGATTTAGGCAGTGTGTTGTCTGTCAGTCACGGTATTTCGCTATAGCCATAGATAACGTGACTATAAAAATGTTTAACTTGATAAAATGCCTACGATAATTCGTAAAATTAAATTATACGCAATAAAGATTCAAGAGTGTTCAATCAATTTATATTAATAGCCTTTACTTAATTAATTAGTTACTGTTTGACAAGTGATTGCGTTCAGTGCCAAGTAAAGAAGAACGGATTATGGATAACCGTTTAGTAATGTATAGTATATAACATTAAGTTCTCCTGATGAACGGCAGTAAACAGTAGCATTGTTTTTCGAGCAGCTCCCCCCCTCTTCCTCTACTCCCACCTTAAAGGCCGGCAACGCACTTATAACTCTTGAGTTACAGGTGCCCATGGGCGGCGGCAGTTATTTACCATCAGGTGACCCATCTGCTCGTTTGCCCCCTATACCATAAAAAAAGTATGTGGACAATAAATAATTCTTTCTAAAAAAAACCGACTTCAACAAAAAAAACTATTCCATAAAAGACTTCTATATGGTTTTCTCATGGATGCCATTGTCAGAACTGGACCAAATTGAAATGGGACCACACGGGAAGCACCAGCTTTCAAATAAAAAAGAATCGTCAAAATCGGTTCACCCAGTCGAAAGTTCTGAGGTAACAAACAAAAAAAAAACATACAGTCGAATTGAGAACCTCCTCTTTTTTTGAAGTCGGTTAAAAATTAGAGATATTTCTGAACTTAAATCAAAATCTAGGGAATGAGGATGTGAACCTTATTATATCAATACAAATAAATAAAATTGAAGTGTCTGTTATTATCACGATACCTATGCCTAAAAATCTGTTTTTAAAATTTTTGTCTGTCTATTTGTTCCTGCTAATCTCCGGGACGGGTGGACCGATTTCCACGGGACTTTCACTGACAGATAGCTGGTATAATAAGGAGTAACGAAGGCTACTTTTAGTTTGGAAAGAGAATTAGGGTTCCGCGCAAAATATATAAATATGTACACGCGAGCGAAGTCGCGCGGGAACTGCTAGTATTACTATATTCTAACTACAATAATTTAGTCTATATAATTTCCAATTTACAAATGTCACAAAAATCTACACCGACATATTTAAAAACTTTTTGTATTGTTAAATGTGTATACGGAATACAATAATATATGTATTTAGTAAAATGTTGAGTACAACAGTTGTGGTGTTCGCTGAGGAAAATGAACGTGCATACATTGCAAGTTTGACAAAGATGATGATGATGAAAAAGATGTAACATTAAAGTTAATTTAACATCCTACTAATATTATAAACGTGAAAGTTTGTGAGGGTGTGTTTGTTGCTCTTTCACGCAAAACCTACTGAACCGATTGCGATGAAACTTGGTATGTAGATGTAGCTGTAGACCTGGATTTACACATAGGCTACTTTTTTCCCAATATTCGTACGGCATCGGTACTTACGCGGGTGAAACCGCAAGGCGCAGCAAAAGTTTAACTCTCGACGAATGGTGTTTCATAAGCTCTTATCCTGTTTCAAATAGGAACCTCATTTATGTTTTTAATGTAGCATGTGTAGCTTGCGCTTCTGATATAGATAGACAAAATCTTATTAAAATTATAAAGGTGAAAGTTTCTGAGCATGGATATGTGAATGAACGTATGGATGTTTGTTACTCTGTCACGCAAAAACGGCCGAACAGATCTGGATGAAATTGGTACAAATATACATTATATTCTGGAACAGCACATAGGCTACTTTTTATCCCGGAAAATGTTCGGCTCCGATGGGATAGATATCACCTAAATTTCCACGTGAACGAAGTCCCGGGCAACAGCTTATTAATAATACATGAATCAGTATTATTCTCATACGCAAAGTACTTGCCTACCTGAAGGAAATTTTTAAGTTTACTTACAAACAATATGTTGCAATGGTAATATATGTAGAAATATCTTAACGTCGGTGTGACTGTTATCGATGTTAACATTCATACGAGACTTTAGGAGTAAACATTTTATAACCGGAATAATTGGTTTTAAAACTATCAAACCTACATACGTGTCATATCGGCATTACAAATTCGTTTTAATGAAGTTTGTACTGTATTGAAGCTTAATATACGTTGTTCTATAGACAAATAATTATTGAAATGATTATATTATATACTTACTAACTTTAATCTTTCGCGTTACATGACAATAAAATTATGTTGCCGGGAATTAACGCGATCACCTTTGATTTGCCTGACGTTTCGACCAAGTTGCTCTATTGAAAGTATTATAGTTTTGAAGTAATAGATAAGTTGAAGAGAACAATCAAACGCACACCAATACCAATCAACTAACAGGCTGTTAGGTTGAATGCTGATAGATTTCGTTATCGCTCGCCGCGCCTAACTCCGATTTACAATGGTTACAAACGTTATAAAGTCCGTGTACCTAACCGATTCATATAATTACACCGTTTCTTTTATCGAAGAAAATTTGCATACAATACGAATAGGGTTCACAAATTCCTTGAGTTTCTGTTTGACTTGTTAGTTAGACATTGGAAAGGTGAAGTTGTACAAGGGAATTAAAATGTATGCTTATAGTTTTACTTATGCAGAATATTAAATGTGAAATGCTTGTAGTTAAGCCTAGATACACTGGACGATGTATGTTATTTGGTCAATCGCAAATACTACAGAACGCTAGTTTCGCTATAAAACATTAAGACCTTTATAAAACTTCAAACATACTATTCTAGAAAAAAAACTGAAATAGCCGTTTTATTTTCAATTGTTACAGACTTTCAATAGGTACCAAATTCCACTATAAATTGAGCTCCTCTATGCAATAGCATCTATTACAATAGTAAGAATCTCGAACTGAATTTGAGAAACACTAAGGTCATTTAGTAGTAGGTAGTTAGGTAGGTTAGGTAGTCAAATCGGAGAAGTGGCAACTCGAGGCTTGCGCATACATTACAATAGGTAATCGCAATTCGACGTCATTCCCCAACGAATTTGATATTTAAATGGAATTCGTTATAAAGTAGCATGAAATGTATGAGCGTCGCTGAATAATACAATTGTTTACAGGTGATAATGGGTGATCGAGCTGCGGCGGAGAGAGCGTGCAAGGACCCTAATCCTATCATTGATGGAAGAAAAGCAAACGTGAATCTCGCCATTTTAGGAGCCAAGCCTAGAGGGAACCTGGCGCCAGGTTAGTGTTAAGTTTCCTTATCAATAACGACGATAAGAGAAGGTGGTTTAAAGGAAACGGGACTAAGTAGTGAAAACACTCATTGACTGTTTTGATTAAAATATATATTGAAGTTATATTATGTTGTAGATAGATATTGAGAAAGATGAAATAGTTGAATGTGTCATCAGGTTTTAAATCCTTATTACAAAAAATAATATTAAAGAGGTTATTTACAAGTGTTCCTTAACGATTAAAAGATTTTATATAGTAGGTTTATCACAATAATCGATAAAAGAGGCTGCCTGCCTGAAACAGCCGGCAGTTGCCTAATGGAAGGAAACTAAATGTCCATATTTTATAGAATGATCTAAAGGTATATTTAGGAGTGTAACTGTCACTAGCTCACTTATAGCATTATAGAGCAAACTAAGCAGTAAAACATTGTCTATGATTTTGATAATATTCTATTTTACTTAAAAATTGCAGGATCTAAGATCTAAGTTCATAAATAAATTATTTAATGAAAATTGCATCAATCGCAAGGTTCAATGACACAAAAATGAAACAAATGCATCTACTACCACAGATTAAATGAAAAGTCCATTACTTAACTTATTTGTAGCGTGTGTAAACCTCTTTGTTTATTTTAGTTTTTGTTTATGGAATATTTTATTTTTATTTATTTATTTTATTTATTTATTTATAACTTTTACACTATTCTGACAGTTCTATTCATGTTATTGAACTTTGCGATATGTAATGTGGAATTTTCTTTTTTTGCTTAAATGACTAACAATAACTATTTATAAAACAAACATTTTCTTATAGTAGGCTTTTTCATTATTAGCTGAATAATAAAAGGTCCGGGCACGGTGAACGTCAATTTACTAAAATTTAAAAATTACCTAATAAAAGTAAGATATCCATCTACTACTTGAAAATTATGATAGTAAGTACAAGATTATTTATGAAGTACACATCTCCAATAGCTGTCTCGTCCCGGGAATCACTTATCAACTGCTCAGCTGTTTGTAAAAGGAGCACTTTTTGCTTCTACGTACACGTGATACCTTTTTTTCTTCGTTTTCCAACGTCTTGTCAACGGACAAAAAATGTGAGATCGCTTCGTGTGTGATACACAATGAGCTCCGTGGGGGTCAGACGTACATGTGTGCTAGCGCATTAAAATTTATAATATGTTAATCTTTTCGTAACTGTCTAAAATATAAGTAAAGTACAGCGTGTGTGACCCTCAGTTTTCTACATTGGAAATATCTGAATCACTGTATTTTAACCTTTTTTAAAATTTCTTCGTAAATTCGAAACGTTTTACTAACGTAAGGAAGGTAGGTAGTAGTAAAAAAAGTTTATATAAAATTTGATAGTTTATGTAAATAAGTTCAACACTTAACTTAAAGGTTTATTTATTTTTTGCTTTTTAGTTCCTTTCATCGGTTTAATTTTTTATTAAAAAGGTTTTTTTAAACTTTCGCGTTCCATGAGGCAATTCAGAGGTATGTAATACTTACCGTGATCGCGTTAATTTCCATATAAATACATAATAAATTATTACTTGCTTTAACGGTGAATGAAAGTATTGTGAGGGAAGCTCTTTACTAAAGATTTCTCCAAAAAAGGTTTGTGGAGTATTTCAAAATGCACTAAAAAAGCGTGGTGGACTGGTGCCTAAAACATCTGACAGTCAGAGGCTCAGCAAGGACGAGTAGGACAGAAACAACAGGGTTCTGTTTGGGCCGTGTACCTACATACTGTGAACCCACTTTAATAATCTACTAGAGATCGCGTGGTGGTCGAATTTCGACCATGGTTTTTTCATTGGCCAGTATAACTTGAGCTGTCATTGTTTAGACTTACTTACCATGACATGTAATCAAATATACTGAACGCGTGTGATGTCATTAGGCCGTTTTCACGTAATTTTTAAAGTTGTAAGACATTGTTTAAAAATTTTAGCTTTCTGCACATCTTCTAAACTAAATATTTAAAAATTCACGTTACGACGTTCGCGAAATTTTCTTAAAAAGGGGTACAAAGAATTCTCTTTACATATTAATATAATGATTATCGTTTTGGTACAACCTTTTGTACCGAAAGTAATTTATCTTAGGCTGTACCTGACTTGTGCAGAAAAATGTTCTGATATCTAAAAAATCACAATAAGTATTTAAAAAGAAGACCTAATAAAAATATAGAATTAATTACCGCTAACATATAAGTGGGTCGTATTATTTATATCGTTTCGATTAGTAGATAGTGCAGCAATCAGATAGCAAATGCTCAGTGATAACGAATTTATACAAGCTTTATCTCTAAGTGTAGTGATGTGGATATTTAATAAAGTGCCATTGAATAAATACACAGGAAACGTTCATATATATAGTATTTATGTTCGAGAGCGCCGCCCTGTTAAAGAGACAAAGTTCTAAAACGGCTAAATGAATAGTGCTTCAAATCTGTTGTTCAAGTATCTATAACCAGAGAGTTTTGAATAAAAGAGATATCGTTAATCAAATATAAGCCTTAATGGTTTTAGCGACGCTCGTGAACACGCAATAAAATGCAAACTAATACCTGGAATACCTACCGTTCCCATGAGCCATTTATTGTATTTTAAGTGTTTTATTGCTAATAATAATTATTATTAGACACCTCACACACAGCCACCTGATTCCAAACTAGACAGAGCCTGTACTATAGTTATGAGACTGCTAATAAAAATAGGTCTTATTACTAAATACATACATATCATAGATAAATTATACTATCTCTGGTTCAGCAGTCAGGTTCACTAACCACTAGACCAACAGCTAGACCAACTTTCAGTTTCCTCTTCGACTCATACCTATTTAGGAGCTAAGATTAGGTCCTTCTGACGCCTTGGATTTTCTGTTGATGTGCGATTTTTACATGTTATGTACCTACCTGTATTTAATGGGTCGAACACCCGCGTTCCAATAGTGGATCCATTCCTTTCTCAACGGGTCCACTTGCATAATTTATATAGAAAAACGATTATATAATTTCGATAGGATTATGACCTTGGCTTACGCGGGATAAAAAAAAACGAATATTGAATAAAATAAAACTTACAAAATTCATAACGGTTTGGTATTATAGGTGCAGCAGCAGCACTCATTATTATTATTCAACATAATCTTGTAACATTTTTGAACGTTTTTGAATGACTGTGAAATACAGTCGTTCAAAAACGGTGACTTGTTCTAAAAGCTTCAATATTTTATAAGTAATCATTATTTTGCTTAGATTTTATTATATTGGATAATTAAAAATGTATTTACAGTTTATATAAAAAGTTTATTCGTGTTAATAAGTTGTTTTACTTCATGACAAATAGTTACTATGACTAAATCAATTATTTTTTAAATGCAAATTTACATAATATTTTCCTTATAATAAGTACTAGGTACTATACCTACACGTACACTATGTAAAGCTATTAGGTACATTTTCTGGTGCTTGAACATTAAAAAATAACGTGTTTTGTACCTATTACAAACTACATGGAAATGATGATTATAAACTAAATTTAAAAACAAAAACTTGCCAGTTCAGTCGTACTAAAAATTAACGATGATAAAATATAAAACTTAATTTGTCTACAAACCAATGTGCAACAGTAAAATTTAATTTATTACATTCGATGGTGACGTGTCAAACAAGATTGTGATTAGTACAGCCGACAACAGAGGATGTTTAAAAGGCAATAAAGGATTTTAAACCTTATACGGATTGAGGAAAAAACTAATTAGCTTGTAATATATTGTTTCTTGTACGGTATTATATGGGGAGCGAGCCTTCCCGCCCTCGCCGGAAGTCCCTAAACGCTCGGAAACGGAAGTGCTCGGTATACGCGGCTCGCTAATTGATTGTGCCCTACGGACATGCACCGCTGTAACCCTTGCAAGATGACATAGTAACCTTTAAGCAATCACAGCATTTGCATACAGATACAAGATAAGAAATGTTCGTTAATAAAGCATAAGAGAAACACCGTAGACAAACAAATTAAGAATGTTCTCTTAATTGCAATAAAACAATCCCAGATGTAGCATAACTTTGAGATGGCAGAGGTTTGAGATAGCAAGGAAATTTATATCAACTTTTAACTTTGCGATTACAATCTAACAAACTGACGATTATCATCAAGAATTGAAATGATGATAATCGTCAGTTTTAAAGCAAAATTTATAAAAAGAGCATTATAGTTTTGCTTAACGCAGTCTGTTTAATTAATTATCTTTGTAATTAAAATAGACGATGTTCACGCTCTTCTATATATATGTATAAAATTTCGACATAAATGTAAAATAAGTGTGTGACAGCAAAATTAGAAAGAAACAGAGAGATTTATACAGATAGTACAATATCAATAGCAATCCGTACCCTAGATTTAACACCTTACAAATACGAACAAAAGCAGGCCTAAATTTCTTTAAAATTTAAAACAAAAGTAAAGTTAGAATTGAAAAAAAAATGCGAGCAATATGAAATATTATTATGAATGCCTTGTTTCTATTTGGTACCGGTCGATATGCATCACAGCATTGGACTTGAAATATAATCTTTACCGGCATCAAGTGATATCATTATTGTAGCACTATATAATCTCGGTCCGCTTTGGTAAGAAAGAAATGTCTTTATTATCATAACAACTCCTCGCTAACGCTAAATGGCTTTAAACAATATCATTATTTAGTTTCCCCTGTAATAAGCTGACTGAAGTTGGTGGTATTTTTTTACCAACTTCAAAAAGAAAAAGATTCTCAATTAGGCTGTACTTATACATGTACATTCACATTCACATACATGTATTATTGTTTTGTAACTGATCCTTTTTCTTCATACTGTTTCGAATCACTAGACTTTTCGTTTGGAGGCTCGATTTGGACAGATTTTCAGGTCTGGCGGCATGACAATTGAAAAAAAAAATCTACTGAAAGTAGTAGTAGAAACCCCATAAAGTTTAAAAGGTAAGTACAAATATAAAGTTCAGAATGACTACAAATCTATATATTATTACGTGAAGCGAAAACTTTGGATCCCTTTTTACGAAAATTGGGCGGACGGAGGAGTATGAAATTTCGCACACTTATAGTTTATACAGAGAAGAAGTGACGAATGCTAACATTTTTGAACAATATGTGCTACAAAGTTAAAAAAAATGCAAAAACGGGTACATACAGCTATGAATGTCGAGTATATATTTTGACCTGTCAGGTACAAAAGTCTATACAATGACAGATCAAGTAATATTGGCCAATGAAATAAAACATGGTCGAAATTCGACCACCACGGGATCTCTAGTACGGGTTATTTTATCAATCTAAAATCGATAGTAATAAAACTTTGTACCATAAATACAATCATGAGTACATGAGGTACTTTTGAAAATTTAAGTTTACACGACATTCTAATCTATTATGCGTTTACTTATTACTTTAATAACGATAATTTGTACTTCATGAGTGCGTTCAAAATATTTTTTATGAATTATAATATAACTGTACCATTCATGCAATTAATGTAATTATAATTTCTGTAGCGAATTTGTTCGGGCTGAGTTCAGCGCATATTGGCAGAGAGTCAAACGATTCAGCGCATAAACCAATTTACTATAACCGACGGCCCTCATGGTCAGTAAGCGACTTACATGAATGACACAGCATAATGAAACTTCCGCACATACGCAATCAACAATGCCTTGATAACAACCCGTGTGACATATAATTTCAGGCAAAATAATCATTACAGTTGTTAGATGTATTAGGTGTACAAACGTAGGGAGGTAGATATCTATGCAGATTTTACAAACACTTCAACATGATGATAATAATAACAAAAGACAATCTAATTGTAACCACACAAGGACTATAAAGACGTTCATGTGTTGTGATACGTGCAATGAAAACTATTTGGTAGCTGAATGGACCTATTCTAAATCAGCTGTATTATACAAAAGCAGCACTTTTATTCCCACCTAAAGTCTAAATGGCCGTTAGTGAAACTCGTTTGTTTACAGTCGGAACAGCTGATCGCCAAATCTCTGTCAGATGTCTGAGAAAAAAATTAAAGAGCGTATGAATGGATCCGCATCCTCGGTACGGCTACGGAGGTCGCGGCATTGTTGATGTGTCGGGTAGTGCACACATTGAAAACAGTTGCGCGGGTCCCCGCGGGGTGGGGTGATACACAATGGGTGCGGGCGCGCATGACGAGACACCTGGTTCACTATACTGGCTACGCCATATGCCACGCTCCCTGTGACACACTGCTGCAGCGTCCACCACGCGTGGCAACCCTACATCGTTAGCGATTTATTGCTTCTATTGTTTGATTTAAATTGTTACTTGCAAAATTCCTCTTCTTTACCAAAGTTATACATTCATGTATCCAACGAAATGTAGCTGGCTTCCTCGCTCCAGGATGAAATCCAACTTTTTTATTTTTCGTTAAACTATGTAGTTTAACTAAGTGTATTCCTTTCTACTTTTCAGGTTATTTGTCACTAGCCTTAAATAATTCAATGAGATGCAGGTCTTATCTTACATCCCGTTATTTGAAATTCAAATGACAATCATGACAACCGTATAGGTACGAGACGACTGCATAGCCAGAAGTTTTTTTCGAAATATCAACATCGACATACCTACAACGTGAGAAATGAGTTAGCTTAAGAACAATCGTATTCGTTAAGATAGTTATAGAATTTTGTTTTGCAACGGATGTCCTTAAAACATGTAAAGTACATGATTCAATTGTTCGTGTATCTGTACTGTACTCACTTATTTTGAATGTAACCAGTACGTAAGATGTCCGACTCAAACAGCTTCGTTTTAGCACAATACTGAAAACAGTGGCGGGGAACACATTAAATCTGCCGCCACATACCCTGTTTAGTCTACATTCTGTGTCTTGTGAAATTGGCTTACACACACCGACAGCGGCATATTATATTTGTTTATGAAGCCCTTCATTCGTGTACCTTTATACTAAAATACATTGAAACATTTCCAGAGACTGCTAACCTTCTAAACTCGTGTTACAAGTCTGAATCCTTTAATAATCTAGATTCTGTTATAAAAGAAATGACCGTTAACTAGGCCGGTTTTGGGGAGACTGTTTTGTTCATAGTAAAATGAGAGTGCAACGCTTTGGCCGCAGTTACCGTTAAAAAGGGGCTGCGATTTACAGTCAAAAGGGAAGCATGCACACAGCAAACCATGTACGGTTTGGCTATAAAATAATGTTGAATGCAAAGCTTAGAAAAAAAAGGATCATTTTTTGTGACGACAGTTTGGGAAGAACACAATTTAAATAACAATGCATCATTTTTCATGGTTGCATTGTAAATGAGTTTATTTTATAGATTTTGGACGATTTGATCGTAAGGTTACTTTCATTACAAATAAAAATAGTTCCGATATAATAAAGTTTGGTTTAAATTAATGTACGATAATCTATTTTTTATGGAAATCGATCGAATTTGATGGAGGCGTGTCTGTCTTCGGCGCCTGCGCATCTTGGCGCGCGCCAATATAAATAAGCAACTCTGGCGAGTTGTAGGAAACCAATATCGTTTTATACATATACCCACTTATTACGTAGAAAACGTGTGCACTAACATTGATCACATTTTATAGACAAGATCAAGGCTGTACCTTTAACAACTTTGTGTGAAAACGTTAAAGTTTATTAACAAAGGATTTAAATGAATTTTAGCAACCTATATTATAATGTGGTAAGAAAGCGAGGAATACTGATATAATGACTAATGGCCTGTTTAGATCGCTGCCAGCCTAAGAATTTGAAGGTATACCGAGAATAATAGTATGGTGTGTGTAACCCGCGATATTTGCAGCTTTTTAATCATTTTTTTTAATATAATTTAAAATAAGAATATTAATAAGTGATTTGAAAGATACGTACCAGGTTATGTTGACTGATCTAGTTAGTTTACCTTCGCTTCTTTTATCGTTATTATTATTTTAAGTGCCTAGTGCTATCTCGACCATTTCTGCTCTTTTGTAGCTAAGGCCATACCATCCGTCCGGGTTTCCCTGGATTTGTCCTAGTTCGGGGAGCATCCGGGTGGGGTTTTCAAAAAGTTTCCGGGTAAAACCTGGACACTCTGTGCCAGGGGACAATTATAATTGTTAGGTGAATCGTTAACAAGCTGAAAATTTAAATGGAAAAGGCGTTTTTTTAAGGTGTCCGGGAAAGAATCTCGATTTCACCCATGTGTCCGGATTTGCAGGCAGGCCTATTTGTAGCGCACTCTTTCTTGCTTTATAGTTCACTGCTACGACTTACGGCTTCGAGAAACCTCTAGATCTTATTAGCAGTGATTGTTTGTTTTTCCTACGGTTGCATGACGTGCAACCCTAGGTTAATACTTCGGTACCGCATTAGTGGGCCACAAAAGCCATAGAATATGCATTGCAGTTTCTTCTGCCTCTTGACAGAATCTGCATATTGTGTTCTCGCCCAACTGTTAGGTAGAACATATGTTTCTTCAGTTTGCAGTGTATGCTGTCGGTTGTCTTCGCCAGCTCTGGAGAGTACATCGGCTTTTTCATTGCCATCGATACCTGAGTGGCCTGCTACCCATCTTACTATAATTTTGTTTGATTGCCCTCGTGTGTTCAGGTTTTCCTTGCAATTTCGTTATAGCTTTGAGCTAGTCTCAAAATTGTATTGTATATTCCTTTATCGTTACCCATAACTGTTACTATTTGAATAAGGAACTTTTTTTTACTTATTATGATAATACTAGCTGGAGCCTGCGACTTTCTGTGTGTAGAATCTTTCGTAAACAAACTTTCATCCCCTATTTTCATCATCCATTATTTTCATGACAAAAAGTAGCCTGTGTCCTTCTCAGAGGTCACGCGTATCTCTACACCAAAGTTCATCAAATTGGTTCAATGGTTAAGGCATTTTTACATCTAAACCCCTGAACTAACTACCTACTAACAGACAGACAGTTTCACATTTATAATATTTATAAAATTAGTATCTATAGGTGGATGATTTTTACTGTTACTTAGTACGCGTCTGCGGGTATACTGTTTACATACATAGTGTACACGTTAACTGCTGCGGTAAGAAATTTGTGTAGCCCAGTTTCTAAATACAACACGGTGGTTGCAACCAATGGGTGATTTCACCGGGCCTGGCGTCGATTATGAAAACATTGTTAAAGTTTTATTATATGGGCGTGTTGATGAAGGCCGAACGAGCCACTTGTCCAAACATACGAGGCGACACTATGAATTATTGGGTCGAACGAGTACCGTAGTAATCGATTCACACCTGTCTATGAAAGGTTTCCAATAGAAATCATTTCAAAGTCTAGGGTTATCTTTAATCTCTAAAATCATACAGGTAGCCATAATTTTAAATCAAGGATTTCACATTATGCGCGATAACATCAAATATATTTTTTATAAATTTTGGTTCCGAGTGTATTGTTACAATGTTTTCCATTTTTGTCAACGTCGCATGGGAAAATATGTTATCTTTTTTGCGTTTGTGAATTTAAATGTTTTAAATTACAAGATTGTTAGAACCACGGTCACTTAAAAAAAATATATCTACATCAAAGTGTCATTTTATGTCTATGGTTTTGAAATCCTGTTTGAGACTATAATCAGTATAGTGGGTAAACACTAGTTATGCTAAATTTTAATTATATATAACTTACATTGAACAAAGCACAATACGAGTACTTACATACATACAAAGAGTGGTCTTAAGGCTAAAAGTAGGTTATATTTGGGTGAGATTCATCGTATAAGCATTGTGCAATGTTACTCTTTAACCATAGGAGAAGGAGAAAATGTATAGTACAGTAACTGTAATTGGGATACTTAAGTTGTCGCAAGTAACACTAGAACAGAGCATTGAGCATTCATATCATTGATTAATGGATAGCTTGGCCCTTTGTGGTGTTCGGAATATTGTGTAAGGGGTTGTCCCTATGTTTGGCACTGCAGTTGGATCGCGTGCGCCGGCCGCCCTTCGCTTGTGCATTACTTATGCATGTACCGAGCTAAAGCCCCCCGCAGTGGCCAACACACCCCAGCAACTATTTTTTTCAGACTTTGGGATTTAGGCGACGAATGCACTGATGAGTCCGCACGCGCCGCTTACTTAAAATCGATAGTGTAATATTAGTCTGCGCAAGTTTGGTGCGTTTAATTTTCCATGTACTTTATGAATTGGATATTGTCTAATACAATTTGTATTGGTTATCTAATGACTTTTATCGTTGGGCATTTGACCAAATCATCGAATTTTTACTCTTAAAATAAAGGTGGATAAATTTTTGCCTACTGAATACATTTACTGAAATATCATGATCCAAATAATCATGAAATTACCTGTATCATTACTGCTTGTTTGATGTTATCATATTATTTGACATGCCCATTACAAAATACAACGTATATCGGTGTTAAAAGCGAGTTAAAAGGTTTGTTTTGTTCATTCCTTCATAGCAAAATTCAGCCATAGTAACAGAAATGTCATACGTCACGAAAAATATAAATAAATGCCTCCGTTTCGGAGAATAACGTCGAATATTTCTAGCGTGTTATTTAAAAAGGCTCCAAGTTAATATAACTTTGTCTTAATGAAATGTGATAGATCTCTTCATGAACTTTGGGGTTTTGACGATTTTGTTTACTATGCCTATGACTAACAACAATATCTTTTCATGCTATACGTTATAGAGCTCTTAAAATAAATATTACGGCAAGTAATATTATAAAAAATCAGTCACTTTTCTTATACAAAGAACATTCAATTACAATGTATTGTAATTGGATTTGGAAGCTTAACTCCAAAACTATATAATAGTCATAAATCGATACGTCTAGGTACGGCTTGTTTGTAATTGTACGAAGCGAAGCCATAATGGTGAGGTGGTTGCGTGGACCGCGATACTATCTTACTTCACACCAATCGTGTATCTTTGCTTTACCGCTACCAGGAAACTTGTAATTACCAACTCACTGTCGCTTTGATGTGATTTTAACAATAAATTGGCAATAAATTTCTCGTAACAATGTTGTTTATTTACAATTCGGCACGATTGTTATTAGTTACTTTTTATAAAACCGAAGGTGGGAAAGCATCCATGTTAACGACTGACTTAAGCAATTAACTCGTCCCCGTCAAATGTATAATATTCACAATCATATATTTATTTGAGAAGAGACATTTTCTGTTACCTAACCTAATCCAACACATTTAGTTCTCAGATATTCAGAGTGAATTAGAAATAAACCAGATTTACCGTATGGAAAGTGTGCGCAAAAGACAAATTAATTTGCGACGTGCGTCGCCACACTAATAACCTCGGAGTTGTTGAACGCGATCCAAGTAAATAACAGCGTCTTCCGTATCATGCGGATGTGTGGCATCTGGCCCAAAATCTTAGTTAATTTCATATCATTGCAGTATAGATTACTTATGCAGACTAATTTAGTTTCATGCAGGCACGCTCAAAAATAATTACTTCCTTCTTAAATAGAAAGAGATTCGACGAGCGTAGGTAGCACAAAATAGGGTATATTCTAGCATCGTGCAGTGACCCTACTCATACAGGAACACTTCACTGTAGTAGTTCCGTTCCCTTTGTCACCATCTGAAACTCGATCCCCGGCTACGACTTCCGCAAGAAGCCCCTCGATTCGATAATCTTACCTCGTAGATTACATACTAGCAACACTAAACCATTTACATGTGAATATTAACTCGACTATTTATACGTTTTTGTTGTACCGATTTTGTTTGTTCTGTTCTGATGATCCTCGGAAGACGGATTCGTGGAGCTTTCTTTCTGTCTTAATTATTATTTATGTATAACAGCTGGCGAGCAGAGGTTGGTCGAGCGAGGCTGACTCCGTCCGGCGAACGACGCGGTTATTTATAAAACAGAGTTGCGTCTCGTTTTGTCTTCAGCGCGCTCTTTATTTTGTCTAAATATACGCAGTTTTGGGAACGTCGTCGCGGCCGCCTCTGCCGCGACATCAGTTCTGGCAACGAGCCAGAGCCTCGTCTTTCCTCGCAAGCTTATCTTTTGTAGAGACCTACAAAGCATAACTATTTTATATCTGTATATATTTTATATAGTAAAGATTATTTTATTGGGAAACTGAATTAAAAAGTACTGAAAGACTGAAGTAATTAAAATAGAGCTACCCGACAAAATACTTCTTAATCTTCGAAGGGCTTAGCTAACATCAAACAAGAATCAACGTAGTTGGCTCATGCCACGCACGTGTTATGTCCAAAAATAAGTGTCCCGATCCCGAGACGGGAACTGGGGAGGAGTGTAATTAATCGCTCCTGGTCCCGGTACACTTTGGCGGCGATAAAATGTAATGGTGTCGGATTGTCGGTTAGTATCGACGGAGACGACATCGGTCAGATCAAAGACTCGCCGACTTACAGAACCGTGACGGCCATGAGCTTAACACGACCAGTTTGGCCATACGAATCTAGGCCACGACACATCTAGTTCTATTCTTGAACCGATAAACTCTCGAGACATATTTATTCTACAATGTATTCATGAAACTGTGTTCTTATGTACCACTATTAATTTGAAAGATTTAACGACGTTTTATTGAGAAATTTTGGCTTCACTAATAGATTTCATGTTAAATCTACAACCCATAAATGAAATAATTACATTTCGAGATGCTTGAATTGTGGATGCTTTAATATATTTTCCCATACATAAACTAGACTAAAATACGTAGATATCAGCACGCAGAAGGCATTGGCATTGAAAATACATACATGCTCCGTCGAATACCTAGACATATAATAATACCAGTCTTTCTGTCCCGCTCGGTCGGCTTGCGTCTAAAATCGTATTTCCGTAGAATCCCTACAAGCGACGCTAAGCACTTACTGTCGGCTTTGCAGTTCGACGACCTGAACTCCAGAAGTCGTCCTGAAAAAAAAAACGCGCACAGGAATTTAAAACAAAGCTTTATTTGTAGCACCTACACGAATGCTTGATAAATTTTTCAAGAGTGGTCCCGTGACTAATTTCCACGAAATTTTACGACTGATTCATTTGAGTCCTAACTTCAAAGCGAGGTTGCGCTGCGTCATATTTGTTCTACATTGTTAGAAATAAATTCAAATGTTTTGCTATTGTACCGTATCTGACAATCGATTACGACTAAAATCTATCTGGGTCACATACAGGCAACAAAAGACCGCGGCACTTTTAGGCCAAGGGACAATGAACAAACATGGTAGGTAAGAGAAAAAAGTTAATGAATCAAGATAAGCTTTGTGGTGGACAGTGGTTCGACCTCGGCCGTCAAATGGCATCACATCGATCGAACAAATGCGGTGGCACATCACGCGCACCGTATGGCACGCGATTAACCCCTACATCGAGAATTGATCACCATAGTTTTATTAACTACTTAATGACGGTGGTGTACATGATACATATATTAAACTTCTATCCATAGAAATATATGTAACTATAACTAACTATATAACTTTGAAATTAAAATTTCATATCAAATCATGTGATCAAACGGTCGGTTAGGTATTATTTTGTTATTGGAAATGGCAAGGTCATCAGCTATACTCTCGCAGCAGACGAACCGCGACACCATCCGGAGTGGCTGCGGATGTGATCCACTGTAATCACCGGTGAAATTTCACAACACAATGGCAACTGTAGGTATTTACTGACCGGTACAGGTTACGCTCTTCTAGTCATTAGTCAGTAATCACAGATTATAGTTACAACTGTAATTGCGCATATCCCAAAAATATAACATGTCATTTGGTGTGAAAAGAACACGACCGGAAAAAATAAAATTGTTTTGTAGCAACAGAGCAATTCTACTATTGCAAGGTATTAGTTTCGTATATGGATGGGTGTTTAATTTTTTGCTAAAAATGGATATTATTTAATTAATTATCAACCCGAACAATAGACATCATTTAGCGGTAAGTGATGCGTAAGTAGGTACTCCAAAAATGTTGCTGCTTGGCTGCTATGGCTCTATCAAGGTAGACGCTGCCGCCATTTTCGTAATCGTGCATCAGTCCGTGCCAAACTCTGAAAGCCATTTATAGCCACTGTTTGTCGTCTTCTTGTCAGAAGGTATGTCCCTGGATGCCTGTGCCCGGGCGGGCGGCGAGCGACTAAAATAGACACTGCCTCGCGCGACTTAACAATGCAATAAAAAGAAATTAACATCGACGTTGCCTGCGCTAAGTTGACTCTTGTGTCATTTGGATGCGGTCCAACCTCTTCGTGATATATTTTAGTTAACTTCTCACTAGCCACTTCCGTTAAGTGATACTGAAAATAACGACATTACGAACGTTAATGATGAAAGACTAACTATTTAAAATCTTTTTTTTTACACGGAATTCAGTGTCCTCTTTTTAGTGATACCTCATTTGATGTCGATGCTGCGGCCGTGTTATTATAACGAGTCACGTTTGTTGCAGGTTTCGGTTTAGCTGCAGCGGCGGCTGCGGGAGTCCGTGCTGGCTATCAAACTGTACTCCCTTCTCATTATGGGTAAGTTCTCAGCCTTCTCTAAATGTGTATTATATCTGTATCATGTATCAATGTTCAGTGGTTCAACACTTCGATATTTGCCAGCACTAGCGGCGCCGCATGCCGCTCTGAATATATCTCACGAGACAAAAATCAGACGTTGACTTTTCAACAAATTTACGCACCGTGAGTGGGCCGTAGTATCTGCGTCCAAAGGAAATCATCTTTTCTTAGAGAAACAGTCATTTCTTACTCGGTATGTAAATACGTAGATAAACATGTAGGGATAAAGTCATCATAAAATACATTACTGAGAACAAAATATATATATCTACTTATTACTATAATTGGACGGGTAATGTAAAACATTAGGTTTTAATGAGGAAGGTCCCCGGGAAAGCACCAGCCCCTTCGAAATTTTCGTAAATATGCAACAGTATAGGGAGTGATAGTGTAAACGGTACAGCTGACAGTTGCTGACTTTTGTCTCGGTAGATGAGGCGAGCGGTGTCTCCGGACGGCTAGCGGCGCGGCGGCCGGCGGACCACACCTAGACTAAATTATCAAACATTTTCACATAGGTATCTATGGCAAGCGTGAGCGTGAGAGTGGATTTTTTTTCGTTTTGGGTGTGAATTAGTCGATTGGGTTTTTAATGTTTACGTTTTAAAAAGCTATACCGGAGCATGGGCGGCGCCGGTGGCAACATTAAGTGCGCGGGCGCCGCCCACCGCCGTCACAATTTACGCATCGTTCTCGACACTCAATGTTTTCTTACTTTTATGTTTTATGCCGTGTTCGTGTAAGATTTTGTTGATTTGAATTGAGTTTTGTTGGTGGTGGATTTCGTTTAATACACTTACTAAGTATCACCGGAGTGCCCGGTAGCGGCGCTGCCGAGGGTGCGCTGTGTGTGCGTAGGTGTGAGCGTGCGCTCGGCCGCGGCGCTACCGAAGCCGCCGACGTTGCCGCCGCCGCCGCCCTGCTGTCTAACAAAATACATGCATCTTTAACGGTAGCCTGCCCGGGCCGACCGCTGGCCGTGCAGTCCTCGTGTCCTGGTTAATTACATATTGACGTGCGCACGATCGATTCTTAACCGGGGCCACCACGCCAACACAACTGTCCATATATTATTCACAAACACTCTTGTTTTAATGGTATATAATCAAGTGAAAGCTTCTAAGAATTAACGCTTTTATTTTCTTTTCCAATCAAATAAGATACTGCGTCGGCCAAAGTGTATAAAGTACAAGTATTTGAAGTTAGGTCAAATCGGTCATTAGTATGAAAAATGTTAGGATATTTATATATGATTGATTTACTGACTAATGGCATTAAAATGATGGTTACAGTTTACGCTAGTGTTGACCTGAAAATACAATGTAGGTATGTACATTGTGACGTAGCCGACGACATATAGCTATCTATCAAATATTATAGAAATAGATTGATGTTTTTCAGGTGTATCTACTATTTATTCAGCTTAGTTATAATTATTGATATTACTTATTGCATGTAATTTATGTAATTATATGTATATACTTTCTCTGAGAAACTTTGAAAGTGGCATCTAACATACTCCTCTTAGCTGTCAGATTAGTAAGTTGTTGTGTTTGTATTTGAGTAGATGTGTCAGCTCAGCTTGTGTGAGTATATTATGCCAGTTTTATAATGCTGTTTGTTTTCACTTACTACTTTATTACATAGTCTTCAAAGAACATTAACTCCTATAGAAAACATACTAGTAACAGCGGACTATTGACGGATCTACGTCCTCCATCCGTGAAAGTAGAGATAGCCAACTGTTCCAAAGCATCCGTTTATTGAAATAGATTAGACTCGTCGCCTCGTTCTTTGACGATATTTACTTAATACGAAAGTGGTAGGTATTTTGTTATACACCAGAGGATCACAGGTGGGCGTTTGAGGCGGGCGGGGCGTCAAGGCGGGCGTGGAGCACGCATGCGTGTTGCTCTCATAATCTTTTACCATGCTAATGCAGATGAAACAGAACAAACAGTAATCAGCCTATCTCTATCGGATGGTATAGTGATAGAAAAAGACGCATAATTGGGTTGTCAAGTGGTACGACGGTTAATCGTATGGAGGAAGAGGGCTCTTCTGCAACGCTGACATGGCTGGAAGCTAACTCAAGATGCTCTTACAGAACTTGACCGCCTTCACAAGTGAAATAGTCGGAATCATCAAATTTTGTTTTACACCGTTTGCAAATATGTAGATCGTATGTTTATTATTGATATACTTTTTTAGGAACTTCCAAATTTATTAGTATAAAACAAATGGAGTTGGCAAATGTTTAAGAAATACAATGATCAACATGCTGTGAGGAAAATTTATTGCAGCCAAAAAATTTATACTGAAATAATGAAACGAATGAAATCTTATCCTACATTTCCACATGACCCACGTCCAAGTATTTCCGAACAGAAATGGACCGCCATCTAAATCTTCATTTCCTTGACGGTTCCCGATGTAGCGTTATGTAGGTACCTAAATACCAAGTGGTCCGGATATTTCGGTCGTGGCGTACCTACCGCCTGTTTTATTTTTTTATATTTATTTAAATTTTGTGACAATGACGCACGGCGGCGGCCGGACTACGACGACATAGGCAAACAGTCGCATACTTACATAATTTTATAACCGTTTATCGATGTCTACTAACATAACAAAACTAGATGCTCGTGCCTGTTGAGGCTGCTGGGGCTAGGTATATAGTGTGGAAGTTTTCATCAGTATTAATATTCCGATGTCAACTCACTGGTACCTTGAAAAACTAAAGTGAGAGATCATCGTGGGTGAATTGTTAAGAATAGTCACAGCTCCATTCCAGAAATGTTTGGAATTGTGACGTCGGATATTAAGGAGGATTATTGTAAATGAAATTGTTATATATTTGCAGGTTGTCGCCTGGATATGTATACGGAACCCCAAGTTACATGGGCGCGATGAGCGGGGTAGGTGCTGGCGTTGGCACGGGTGCGGGCGGACTAGTTCAACTACCGCAACTGCAGCACGCTGCTGCGGTAGCAGCTGCTAATCACCTGTATGAATACCAGGCAGCGGCAGCACAGGGAGCCGCTGCTTATCAGCAGCAGTATGCCGCTGCAGGATTTGATCCTTACGCTACGGCCGCCGGTAAATGGTTTACATTATTACAGCTATAACTTCAATTGATTTTTTTAGTTTTCTTTTTAATACATCTGTGACTTTTTTTCAGCAGCGGCAGCAGCGGCTAGCGGTGCAGGCTACGTGTCTCAATACTATGCCTTACCTGGCGGAGGAGTCCAGGGGCCATTGTTGCCTCCACTATCATACCCTCCGCAACTCCAAGAGGCGCGGATGCAATAGAGTTATTTCTAGTTCCCGGACGCATTACTGATGGCACAAGCACAGACTGGTGAAATTTTAGATCTGAGTTTTAACGAAAGTGTGACTTATCATTAGTGCCTCTGTAAATAGAAAGTAGCACCAGTAATGAAGCCGCGAACTACTAACACGCGTAAATAGGTCTGAATATAAAGTGAACAGATAATGACACAGCTGTGAAAGCGACGTTCGGCGACTTTTGTCGAATGGTAGATAAAGATGATAGCATACCATGTCATTAGTAAAAAAATAAAAAACAACACTTATAAGAGAGAAGCCAAATATTTAGACAAATGTCTATAATCTAGTTGAATCCGTAAACCAAAAAGTTAAAGAATGACCAAAGGCTATGAGCTTTTTCTTAGAGATAGGATCTGGGTAGTTTCCAGTTCAATGATGATGAAACTACATACTTAGGTATTAAAACGTACTTCGTACGTAAAATTATAAAAAGCACCATTACTATAGCTATGTTGAAATATTCTTGCCTCATTCATAACTTCCTAACATCACATATTTTTATACTTTATAAATTAGTTAGATATATTTTCATAGTAGATACCCTTCATATTCGAATATCTGTATTATAATAAATGCAAGTTAACTTTGAAACAGCTGTTGAATGACAATAAATAAATGCAAGTCGTAGGTTAACATTGAACGAAGCCGAAGGTTTCATTTGGCATATGCCTTGCGCTGTCCTTATTAAAAAAAAAACTATTTTTTTAAATGACAATGGTAGCAGTAGAAAGTTATCCATCAGAACCTTTATGGAACATGTGTACGTATAATATAAGAAAATGATATATGAAATTAATATTTTTGTTCATAAATAATGGCTATCTAGCTTGTATTTCTTTTCAAAGAATACTTGTCCTCTTGTATACTACAATAATGTACACAAGTGTTTTAAAAGTATACCTACGGTTTGCTTCTTAACGAAATAATGCTTCGTTTTCATATAAATCATGAATGGCATCTATACTTGTCTTCATCGCAGTAACTACCAGACAGCTATGTTCAGATATACTTCCTATTTATAATTTCCATTTTACTATTTTTACGCAGCTTTTTAATTTATTAAGATGTTAAATAACCATATTTCTCCTGTTATTAAACTACCGGAAAATCTTAGAATGAACTCCAGTTAAACTCCTGTAGACGTTGAAAAAGTATTGTGCTTTGAACTAGTGTCAGCATCGAAAGTAGTATATAACCACCATTTAATTGTAAAATCTTCCATTTGTTTTTGCATAGTGTACAAAGAATTAAATAAATCTGTCTTCTGAACATATGAAAAATCGTTGAGTATCCTTTACTTACATATTTTTTTCAAGAGAAAATAACATAAAAGATACTCAAATTTTAAAGCTACTTACTTTAAATTTCCCGGAATTTTAGAAAATTCCTGGAAATTTATAAGATTAGGGTGTGTTCAACTACTTTTTCACTGACTACTTTTTGTAAATATGCGATTTATAATGGTGGGTGTGTATTCAAATGCAAATATTTGAGGATTTATTTCGGAATAATACTTTTACTGTACTTTGTACAGGGGTTATTTTAAAGAATTTTTCCGATAAAGGCCAGTACGTACGTTAATGTAAACGTGATTTCTTTTTATCTGCGGAAGGCTTAACTCATGCAGCACCCATTATGTTTCTAGTACTTGATGCGAATGTTTGTGCTTTTAAAACATATTAATGTGTAAAAAGTTAAAGCTGCATGTATACATCTTATTTTGCAATGACTACTAGAGAACGTATATCATCGCAAGACTTTGTCATTTAGCTTATAAAAAACTGCTACATATTTATAATAAATTCGCTTTGGTTGTAAGACGCCATAGATAATTCTTAGGTTTCCTACATGTCCATGTTGCTCAATAAGTTCTTAAATGGACTTCGTTTAGCTTAAGATTGAAGGAGAGCAATAAAGGGCTAAGTAATTAATATAAATTTAAGTAATGTACTTATTTCTCAGTGAAAATACAACAATATATTTTGTACACTACCTATACGCCCTTATAATGTTAATTACTATTATAATTTGTTCTCCAAAGCGGTATAGGGTACTTAATAGTTAGGATAATTCAATTACTAGTCCATGTAATTTTAATGTAATGAATTATAGACGGTCGCTGGCCATCCTATTTGTATCTACATACTTATAAGAAATAGCAAAATCGCCGTGATCCTCAATGAAGGATTAATAGTTTAAATTAGGATGTGAGTAACACTTGGCTGTAGTTTCGATTCGGTAGACTTACGCAGTGTGATATGGTTGTGTATATCATTTGGCAGCGATCCCTCTCAGAATGAAATTCATCTACAAGCGAAGGGTGAGGTATTGGCTGGCGACATAGTACAACTTAGAGGCGTAGACCGAGTAGATATCACTGATACATAGTATGTAAGCTTAATTTTAATTGTAATATGCTGTTATTCGTAATTTATTTTGTTGATATTTGTAAATCTACATGTTGATAACTATTTATTATGTGGAAGATAAATAAAAATTGTTAAATATTTACTGACCGAATCGAATCTCTTACCACGTCACGTCATTTTCGGTGCCACAGATAAAAAAACAAGATTCGGTCTAATATATTAAAATATATACATTCATTATACTTTTAATATAAGTAGAATAATATAATAGATGCGTACCAAACGGAATAATATAGTACCATGTTAGCCATAGTCGTGGCCATCTTGCCTTATATATATAAATAAAACATAATGTACTTAGTTATTTATAATACAAAAAATATGTACACATATCATCAAATGTATAAAATATTCGGGTATAGCGTTATGCTCCGAACAGTCCATAATAGTGCATTTCATTCACAGTAATTTTAAGCACAATTACTATACATATATATATTTATTTATATACACAATATATATATATACTATGTATTACATAACTATATATAAACGCGAATTCATAATAAAAAATAGAATACTTAATAACTGTTATAATTAATTTAAAATTATACTATCGTACTTAATTTAGGATATTCTAAAATGGAAAATAAATTTTTAAGGTACACTGGTTGTTTTTATTTCTCTTCGGTACCTTACTAAATTACTACATAATAACTTAATACCAATATAAAAATGGGGAATCTAAACTATTTACAGCGAAAGAATCTATGTCGTCAAACTTTTGGCAACTGTCCAGCAGCAACTTTGCGATCTGACGAATTTACTGGACAGAAATATATTCATCAAATTAAATTAGTGATTACGAGTGTAAAAAGACTACCTACTAAGCTACTTACTACCGAAGTAGTTTTCAGGTTAAAATATGAACTAAATATTAAAGATACAGATTTTTATGAAGGCTGATGAGTAGTGATGAGGTATCAGAAACAAAACTCTTAGTGATACCTCGGAATACATAATAGTATGGTGATACCAACATTTAAAAACGGCTAATGTGACAGTGTTTACTAACACTCACGTTAACCGATTGGTTGTCGACTTTTTGAAATTCATCGTATGTTAAAATTGAATAGGATTGTACTCTCTTTCGAATTTCATGGTCGTACTAAAGTTAGTTATTACAATTTATGATCATAGCACAAGTGAAGTGCACAATTACCTGCGAGCAATAATAGGTACCTATCCCAAACGAGACTCAACAATCTTGGAATATTAATAATAATAATAATTAACCTTACTTACCTTTATTGTAGGTACACCAGAAACATTGAAGAGTAAAAAACAAATTACTTCTGAATATTCCTTACGAATTCGCTATTAAGGGTGACCATGTTATATGAATTAAACTAGGATGATTCATTTTTGAAATTTAATTTTTCGACAATATTCGGTACAAAGATTCTTCATAAGTTAATCCAATTTAGTTTATTTTCATATAATTTCTGTTTTTGGAATCCAAAGTTTAGAAGATGCAATTTGTATTGTAGAAGAAAATAACGTTTGCACGTCTTGTAACCAAAATTAATTATTAAATTAAATTTCAAAAATAAATCACCCTAGTTTAATTCATATAACATGGTCACCCTTAATAGCGAATTCATAAGGAATATTCAGAAGTAATTTGTTTTTCAGATACCGAACATATACAATGTTGATCTGTGCATATGTATTTAGTAGACATTTATACTAAATGTTAGTGTCTCTGGTATTTTATTCCGTTTTGATTTCAGGTAGGTACAGTCAATTATTAATTATGCAGACGTCACGATTGAGGAGCCAAATGAAATGCGTTTATTTATTAAATTCACTCAGTTCTACTACTTTGTCCATATGCTACAAATTCGAACACACTACTAAATGTCTTTAGAGTGGAATATAAATTGACCAATAACTTTCATGGCAATTCACGCTCTTGTGTATAGATTGAGGAGCCACATTAAAAGTATTGTATATTCTTGAATATAAACAGTACTGGACTCAGATTTTTAGTAGACACTAAACACAATTGCTATTAAATGATACAAAATTTCCAAAAATATACATGAAATACTTTCAGTGTTTTAGGTGGCTCCTCAATCCAAACATCTGAATTGAGGAGCCACATTCACATTGATATAACTTTAGACATATTTTACTACAAATTTCAGAATTCGGCCTACAAAATTATTTACTTCCCTACTTCGCGGCGAACTTCCTTTTGAAATCTGAAGTGGCTCCTCAATCTATACGGACATAAATTAAAAACAATAGCGGTTTATTTAATTTATATTTTATTGTAGAATAAGGAACACAAAATATACATTTTAAAGACTTCTTATTTATGAGTTGGCAGCTGTTAAAAGAAAGTTAAACAAAAGGAAGAGATTTTAAGGATGTAGGTAGGTATATATTTGTATATGCTCTTGTTATACGACACTCATTTGTGTTTATTTAAAAATCGTACTTAACGTTATTACGTAACGTGCGATTTATTCAAGACATGTAATATAGATAAACAACCATCGTATTCTTCAGCATCATCATCATCAATTAACAATTAGCCTTTTGCAGTCCACTGCTGGACATAGACCTGTTCTAATGTGGAGCATAGCACCTGGTCCTCCGCCTTCCGCGTCCAGTCTCTCCCAGCTAACTTCTTCAGGTCGTCGGTCCAACTGGCTAGGGAGTGTCCTACCTTCCTTTTACCGATTCGCAACCTCCACTCTAAGACCCGTTTGCTCCAATGGTCCTTCGGCATACGTGGGTAGCCCATTGCCACTTCAGCGTGCTTATTCTGCGAGCTATGTCGGTAACTTTAGTTCTTTGTCGGATGAATTTGAATTTTATCCTTCAAAGAAACTCCTAGCATAGCTCGCTCCATATCCGGCTGCGCGACTTTTAGTTTGTGGGCTAGCCACAGTTAGTATCCACAACGGCACCGTAGGTCCTAACAGGTAGGAAACGCACTGATCGAATACCTTCGTTTTGAGGCATTGCGCTAAGAGTGATAAGAAGACTCGTATTCATAGTTAGCCAAATGCTGCCGAACATAACTTGACTCTTCTGGTGACTTGTTTCTCGTAGTTGTTTCTAACGAGCTGGATAACCAGCCCAAGGTAGACATACTCTTGAACAATGTGACGTGTTAGTGTCGACCCTTCGACGTCCATCGGTCTTAGTGTGACATGATCATTGAATATGAGGTATTTTAAAAATCATTTTTTTGGGCTGGAGTACTTGGAGGCTGCGACTATATTCTACAGAATTCGGCAATGGACACCAATTACGTCAGTGACCGAAAATTCCGCTAGTGCCGCAGTAAAAAATATTACTTAACGCGATGGAAATAAAATAATCCATTTTGTAATAAGTGCATCCTGTCTACAGGGCCTTTGGACCCCAGAGGCCCCCTCGGGCCGTGAGCCTATTGTTACACCACTGATTGTAAGCCACTTTCGAATTTAAAAATGTTAGGGTTCCGTTGTAATAAAAAAAAACCACGGATTTGTTTGTCGCTGCCAAACTCCGAAACCACTAAACCGATTTTGCAGGGATTTTCACTGGCAAATTCAGGACTTTTTAGAGCATATTGTAGGCCACTATTGAATTCGATAATATTTAGAGACAAAAACTGTAAAAAATACTATCTGTTATCGTCAAATTCAATCGCTAATGCATTAATGCATGCTCATAATAAGTCAGCGTCAGCTAAGCGTGATTAGATTAAAAGGTTCCGTAGCATTAAACAAACACCTATCATTAAAGTAAACAATCATATGTATTTATGTAGGTAGCAGTTCGATAGAGCGTTTTTAGAATCTACCGTAAAAGAAGCTATGGTGCCTACTACATAATTTACGTAAACTTCAAGTGTCTACCTATTACGTACAAAAGATACAGCCAACCAAAAAGTTAACGAAACAACAATATACAATGTTCAAAACAATTTTTGAGAGATATTGTTGTGACTGTTTTCAGAAATTTAAATCAAGTAACACAGAATACATAATAGTACAGGTACAGAAGTCCCACTCCGCCAAATCATATAAATAAAAAGCGACTCTTGTTCCGACACAATAAAGTCGCAAGTTGGGCCACACACACAGCGCTTATTATCTACAGTTATATTCACCTAAAAGTTGCC
Source organism: Euplagia quadripunctaria (assembly GCA_963859945.1). Classification (NCBI taxonomy): domain Eukaryota; kingdom Metazoa; phylum Arthropoda; class Insecta; order Lepidoptera; family Erebidae; genus Euplagia; species Euplagia quadripunctaria. The sequence goes on along the minus strand of OY982561.1, from coordinate 7,381,804 downwards.
GCTCTATCTATCGCGTAACTCATATCTGTTCTGAGAACACCGCGACGTTAGGGTTGTCTTTTTTAAATAATTCATTAATCTGAATATTTAATTACCAGTAAGTTATGTGCCTATTACTCTATTTTTATGAATAAATAAACCTAGGCTAGGTACTAATAACTGTATAGTCTAGATAAGAACGGGTGACGCGACGTAGCGCGTGAGCGACCACTGAACAAAACGACCTCGCCAGGTACTTGTAGCTTTATTAAATACCTACACAGTGGAGTGGGCCTGGCCTGCTAGTAGTTAAAAAATTAGAACTTTATGATATTACAAGCTGATAACTCAGGAAATATTTACTTGAATAAAAATATATTTAAAACTTTTATTTCTTTTTGTTGACCCAATCAACGACTATTACGACTATCAAGGCCATTTTTTCTAAATACAGGTTACATTGATATTTATCTTTTGAGACCTAATTCTAGAAAGTTTACACTTCACTTCGATAGATGGCGACAGCGTTGTATTTGAAGGACATGTTTCCGTGCTATTGTTAAAATATAAAAAAAATGCATTTCAATTCAAATTCTATTTCCAAAATTCATGCAGTTAAAGTTTATTTGACAAAATTACTTCTTAATTCTCTCTTGTTTGTTGCGTAGTTTTTTCATTATTTTTCTGTTTGTTCCTTGTTTAAAAAGTAGGGTTAAGTACTTATTTTTTATTTAAACTGAGTAGTTATAACTATTTTTACGTAGTTTTTAGTTTGTTAGGCTTAGTAAGTTGTTGTAAGCTGTTGTTGTAAGGCAGTATTTAGAACACGATCGTATTCGACATGCAGCATCACAAATTCAAAATTCTGATGACTGTAGACTGCTGCGCATGGAATATGATCGTAGGGGTCACGCGTGGCCTTACGAAGACAAGAGCCGGATCTCTATTCGAACGCCAAAACTTTGTAATAGCAATAGCTTACAAGTAATTTCTTTACAAAAAAATATTATTGAGGCTATTATAACATTAGGTATAACAGGTAGTAACAGAAGCGAAACGGTGGTTATGCCAAATTCAAGGAATTACCCGTTCCAGTTTAAACCAAGCTGGTATATATTCTAAGTAAGGGCTGCTTTACTCATGGATAACTATATATAGTAGGTACGTTCAGTCGTTTACAGGTAAGTGGATGCCCCCAAAACCATTGTCCTAATAGGTAACATACGCCCAATATTGTTTATAAAGAAGCAGCATTTTACCGGAGGCTCTAACCCTTGCCTTCCCCCTCTTCTCCTCTCCTCTCCCCCTCTTCAACCTCTGCCCCCTTCCCCTACTCCCGCCTTAAAGGCCGGCAACGCACTTGTGACTCTTGAGTTGCAAGTGCCCATGGGCGGCGGTAGTTACTTACCATAGAGTGACCCGTCTGCTCGTTAGTCCCATATAACATAAAAAAAGCATAATTATCATAAATATTGCATTTTCCTAAAAAGCCCAAACATTTCAGTTAATTCTGTATTTTAACCGACTTGAAAAAGGATGAGGTTCTATGTTTGGGTTTATGTATTTTTTTGTCGTTTTCTTTCCTTTTCCACGCGAAAGAAGTCCCGGGCTTCATCTAGTAACAAAATACAATTAATATATTTTAAATTACTTATAGTCCAGCACTAGTATCGTTCGTAACGTCTTCCGTTGTCATTAAATGACGACTAGGGCGTGGTGGGCTTGCCATTTTTGAAATTGCCCGCATTCGATTTAGATATTAGCTTTGCATTGGCTATTAGCATTGGTTGTTAATTGAAATTCACGAAGAGGGAAACTGATGAAAGTTCTTTATTTTATTTCATTGCTTGATAAAATAAATATAAAATAGGTATGTAATAAATAAGGTATAGTTTTTTTGAAATTTTACGAATGCCAATACGAATTGCCAATTCTCATGGGTATAATTATATTTAGTGTTGCCATGAAAAACGCAATTGAGGCGCCACTCCGCTAGACTAGGTTTTTTGTTTCCCTGGTCAGGCTATACACTAGTGTATTGCATGACCAGGAAAATAAGTAAAATCATAACAACACTTAATATAGTCCCATATGAATTGGCAATCGTTTAGGAGCTATGATACCACAGACAGAGGCACAGATACACACGTTAAACTTCTAATACCTTTTTTGCATCGGAGGTTAAAACATAGCATGGATGATGCCTACGGATGAATCCTATGGTGAATAATTGAAAATTGAAAAAATAACATTATTGATTTTGGACTTTTTCTAAGAAGATTTTTTAAAACTTACATATGTACAGGTAAATAATAATAGCATTTTATTCAGGTCAAAGACTGCAATCAAGTCAAGGAAATAAAACGAACAAAGCTTTTACCTAAATTTTCAACTTTATTTGATTTTTTCATCATCCCCATTTCTACAATGCAAAAAAATTTTGGATTCAAAGTCATAAAACTCATTGTCACTGTCATTACTTGAATCACTTGCTCCAACACCAACATTCTGTAGAATTTTCCTGCGAATAGAAAAATGCTCAATAAATAAAAAACAGTATGTACCTATAATGTTTTTTCACTACATATTATAAAACAAAGTCCCCCGCCGCGTCTGTCTGTCTAATTCGCGATAAATTAAAAAACTACTGGACGGATTATCATGCGGTTTTCACCAATAGATAGTGGAAGATAGAGGATGATCATGAGGAAGGTTAGGTATATAAGGTTTTGTGTAAATTGGTTGAAATATGATTATGATTGTTGAAGATGTCTCTGCTAACCGTGCAAAGCCGGGGTGGGTTGCTAGTTATAAATAAAATTAGGGATTACAATCTGGCACCAATTTCAATCCAACTGGAACCTTTAATAATCCGACCGGATCCGAACGGCCCCGGTTGGATCTTTTTTTTTGTTGGTACCTAGATGAACTTTATAAAAGAACTTTAAGAGAGTTATCATAAACTTTATAAGAATTCCGTTTGGACATACAATCATCTTTTTCTTCCCTGTTACCAATCAACCATTAAAATCTAGTATTCTAATGTAATTAGTTAAATTTCAGTGTTCTTATTAGTAATATTGCTCCCTATTTTGGTCAGTCTTTCTAGAGTTAACGTCAAACGTGACGTCAGTAAAAATTATCTGTTAATTGACATTGCGTTACCTACGTAATTTTCTTATATTAGTGAAATGTAACTTAATGACGATAATCACCTTATACCACAATAATTATTTAATTTAACATTAGGTAAACAATTTTTTTTTGGTTAATGATTTTATATAAATCATTCATCAAAACAAATAGTGTTACTCGTGTCGTTTGGTAATTAACTTCTTAGACAGTGACAAGAAAAACGGTTATGGTTAAGAGTACCCTTTCAGCTTCTATACTAGTAGATTGAGGACTCGCAATTGGGTAGATGCATATGCTTAAAATGAAGTTTCTTATCGCACGTTATGCCGAGGTTACAGAATGCGAGCGTTATAGTCAGTTACTGCGGTGAAGCTACTCGGATTGTGTGACCGTATCATTCGAGTTACTGTCATGTGTGAGTCAGTCAGGTAGCTCGTATCCGAGTTAATATAACATTTTTTTATTTTACTCATCACTCGCCTTCTTCCACCACGTCCCAAGCAGCAACTTGCACGTGACTTGGACGTCAACTCGTACATTTTTGAGTACGGACAGGTTCTCGTACTCTCGTGACCACGCCGGGTGAATTCTCGGTGTTTATATTTACATTATCGGGGATCGTCATTACTTAGTCCTTTAAATATAAAATTCGTTGCCTCTTTCCTTTGCATTCAATTTCTGACCCAAGTACTTCTTTTACTTTTTTTTGGCCAGCGTTTTCAGCTTGCACGAGACATGTCACGCGAGAAGTCGAACCGAATATGCATGTACACAGCTGGTGCAGTAGCTGTCTACTGTCGAGTCAGCAGCTCGCACTGTGTCCTCGGCTTTACACTTCAGACGCTCGCTCGGACGGGTTGATTTTTTTATTGAAGCCATGTGGATTCTTCACGATACTAATGTTATTTGATTTTGGTTGTATATTAATTATCATATTAATTTTCAAAATATTTACTAAATTTTGATATAATTTTTTCAATCCATTATGTATATTTATACACTTATTTTGAATGGAAAGAAGGAAGGAAATGGAAAACACCTCACGCGTTTTTTTTTTATCCAGTTAATGTGTAATGGGGTTGTCCATTAATCACGTGAGGCTCGAAAGGGGGGGAGGGGGTTCGAAAAAATCACGAAATATCAAACGGGGGAAGGGGGGTTTAGTGACATATCACGTGTTTTTATTTTTTTATTGAACGCGCAATTTCTAAACCGAAAAGCGGCGGGTGATCGTGACTCGCAGTCGCCACGCAATGATTTGCCCGTCCGCCGCTTGTCAATCGCCAGTAAGTCTGTGATTTTTACCTGATTAAACCTTTCCTTTGTTATTTTTATGCCAGTCCGAAATTATTTTCAACTGTAATGTCTGTCTGGACATTTTATCACGGTATTTAATTTTCCAGCAATAGATTATATCTTTATTTAAACATAATATTCTGATTTTTTTTAAGATACTTTGTACACGTGATTAGTACGGTACGGTGGGGCTAGTCTTAAACCTCACCACGTATCACCAGGGGGGATACTTTAAACTTTCTTTCCTACAAATACTTAAATACATTGCTAACCATTTTTCTATCAGGACTATAAATTGCATTTTACCATTTTAACACATAAAAATCTCACAAACAGAAATAGATCACGCTTCCACAATAAATAATTATGGAGGGTAGGGTAGAGGTACCACTATATGTAGCACTACCTCTACCCTTCATACAACAATGATGAAATGTTTACGACGTTTCAAAGTTACTCTTGGTATTAAGATAAATTAGTTCAATTATTATTCCGCAACATGATGAGGTTTTTTATTTTCCTGATCAGGCTATACCACGTATATAATCTACCTTTATCTACAGTAATTTGATACTAAGTTACTTTTTTAAAACCCATCTTACTATTTGTGCGACTGAAAGACTCTGTATCAAATCGGTCATGAACAAAAAAAAAAATGATGACATATTATTTTAACAACAAAAACACTTCCATCCATATATTAGTGTTAATGGGTTATCAGGTTAATGAGTGAGTTTAGAGATTTACGGCCCTTAAAAGATTAATTTTGTTCGCAGAATTTTATTATAAAACTGGTGTTAAAATGGCTGGACACGGCCAACAGTTTCCTGGAAACTTTCAGGCTAACGCTGCTGGCATGAGAGCTGGATTCGGCGGTGGCCCCTTGGGAGCACAAATGCAAACGATGCCTAATCAGCTAGCAGGTGATATTATAGTTTATTATTATTTTGTATGTTAATTATTGATAAATAACCATCACAGAAATATTTTACATTGACATCTCCTAGCCGTCTTTGAAAATAGTTTTCTGTTTTGTTTTTGTTGATAAACCATTTATATTATCAATGAATTTATACGGCTAAGCTATACATACAAATCAAAAATCTTTTCTAATCATCCTTCTTAGAGGTAAATACATTTGTATCATGAGGTGTCATAGTCACTAATACAGTAAACTTAATTTTGGATAATATTCACATCTATAATTGAATGATAAATAACACTGGTAAACAAAACTTCCATTGATCACAACCATTTTTCATACTTTGTCATGTGCGATTAGATACAGTTGACGGCCTCTTGGTCTAGTGGTTAGTGGTGGGGTTGATTCCCACCAAGCAAAAATAATTTTGTGGTGAGCACGTTCATTTGTTCTGTGTCCAGGTGTAATTTATATGTTATTGTATTATGTATGTTTACCAGAGCCCCTGTCAATTCTCATCTCTTATGACCTACATTTTCAAAGACAAAGTCTAGATGAAAATCAATTATATACCTATGGCTTTAAGATAAATTGCAACCCAATATAGTAATATAGATAGAATCTATATACATAGAATCCCAATATATGCAACCATAGCTTGGAAACATTCTCCTTAGAGTATGCTGATATTGTATATCCCAAAAAGAATGCCACTTCAAGACAAGAAAGCCATTGATGCATTATTTTCTTCTATTTTTTATTTAGAAATAAAATTTGTATCCTCCGTGATCTTCCTTATAACAATAATAATAACTTGACACATGTCACACAAGCCCGTCTGATCCCAAACTAGGCAGAGCCTGTTCTATAGTAACCAGACTACTGATAAACATACTTATAAATTTCTAAACACAAATATATTATAGATAAATTACACATAATTATTTGTCCAGGGTAGGAATCGAACCCACAACCGCTGACTGGGCACTCACAACCACTAACCACTAGACCAACAATAATCTGTCCCTAATAAAGTTGTTCCGATTAATTTAGCTTTGCTCAGACTAGGAAACAAAGTTCTTAAACACAGAAAAAATTTATGTATGAAGGTGGCAAAATTACTGTTATAAATTTATGTGAGTCTCAAGAATGTTGAAATGATAATCCAAATCAGGGATGTTACGGATACGATATTTCGGATCTAGATCTATATGGAGACAGATATATGAATAATGCTATACTAGTTTTAAATATGGTTAGGGATATCAAATTATTTTGAATTATCCTATCGTTTCGGATAGTTTCGTCACAGATATTCGATTTTGAAGGAATTAAAACACGTAAATACAGATAGGTAATGATTTGGCATTATTTCTAGGATATAATTTGGTAGTAAAATCATAAAAAAAAAATTGTACAATTATTATACAACATGAACTTGCATCTTGATGCATATATTACAGTAAAATAAATAATATAAATTATTTAGACTCCACCTCTATCTGAAATTACTTGAAACTTTTCCATAACACCCCTGATCCAAATTGTCATTAATACTATTATCGTAAGTAACGGCACAGGTAATTTTCTATTCAAACTTGAAGTAAACTTACCAATAGCAACAAAAAAAAATTTTAGAATTCTTCATCAGTCTCTTTTTATTAATTTTTTTTCGTCGTTTTGGACATCACAAATCGAAATTTGTAACTGTACTAGGTGTTATAGCAATATTAAACAGCAATGAACCAGTCAATATTCTATTCAAAATATACCAGAAGTGAGGGTAAATCATGTACTTACAACAATACTAGTCATATTTCTGTTACTATGGCCAATAAAAATACTTTTTTCTTTATACCCCCAAAGTTGTATTTGATGTTTAAATGTAATGGAACTTTTCGATAATTTTTTGTTGATACTTATTCATGAAGATACTATAAATAAATTATTGGATAAACAACAACAAGTTGCATTAAACAGTGTTTTATTATAGTGCAGGATAAGAAAGGAACGGACAGGAAACAATTCAGCTAGAACTGTTTATCTCAATCACAATAGGTCTGTATGAATATGACCAAACACTTTAGAATCATCAACACTATATACCGCTGCACCATCTATTAAAACCATTAGGGGTGTAGACATTTTTGCTAATGCAGTGTGGTTTTGTAGACTTCACACATATGTATACTGATTGTATTCTGGTAATGTTATCATTATTTTCCAAAACTCTTATTGAAAATTTAATTGTGAAGCTGCTGAGAGGACTGTTGCTGGCTGTACTCCATTTGGGGGAGCTAGAACCAAATGTTAACAACTTTTAAATAATTATACTTACTATTATAACACTTAAATATTGTATCTTGTGTCTTTGACAGTTATTAACAAGTTATCTGATAGGAATATAAATTTAAAATTACTTTTAATCTCAAAATGCATTTAATGAATTAGACTGATAGGTATACACATAACAAAAAAGACCTGTAGTTTCACTATTTATTCTGTGTGCATTACAGGTGTGATGGGAGGACCAATGGCGAACACTAGTGGTATGGTTTCCATGGGTAATCAAATGGTACCACCATATGGAGCTACAATGCAAAACCAGATGGGAAATATGGGAATGGGACCACAGGTAATTTTTTGTTATGTGGTAATTTAGTAATTTAGTGATATCTGCATATAAATCCAAAAGCTCAGCTTGGTTTACTAAAAATAAAATCCAATATACGTTTAAAATGACAGGAGGAATGATTGCCGGGAGGCGAAGTGATGACTCGACACTCGTTTCTAAAACTGAAATATTGTACTCATCATTGAATATATTGTGACATCATTATTGGTTAGGTAGATAGGTAATAGTTCATTTATATTTGTTATAAAGTCCGTTGTTAATTTCAGGGTATGGGAGTAGTTGGAGGAGGTCCTGGTGCTGGTATAGGGCCTCAGAATGTTCAGCAAACAGGTGGGTTTGTAATTACAGACTCAGCGGTGACACTTGTAATCATGTTAATGGCAGTAAAAGAAATAAAATCTATCACTTAAACCTTACAAAAGGTACAATCACTTATTATAACAAAAATAGAATAAACTTCAATGTACACTATTAAAATATTAGTTACAGTGAGTATACAAAATGTATATAAATATAATGTATAAACAGTGGCCTTATCGCTCAATTCAATTTGTAAGAAAGTAATTTTATTTTGTCTTTTGTTGCGTATATTTCAGGAGGTATGCAAGCAAGTGGTGCTGTGGTATCAGCAGGAGCCGCTCCGCCTCCTGCTCAGCCCGCACCCGCGCCACCACCTCAGAACAAGGAATTTAATACTGCCTCACTCTGCAAGTATGTACATTTTTTTTAAATTGCCATTATATTTCAATTAGGTTAACAGTTTACTTTTTATGATATAAGTTTGTCTATCGGAAAAGACGGGCATAAAACTTCGAGGTCTACATACAAGTTTGTTTGCTTATGGAACCCTCTGTGCGCGAGTCAGACTAACACTTGTCCGGTTTTTTAATATTCATTAGTGATTTACACAATTAGACATTATGTTGACTTATGATTATGCTATCCTATACTCGATTATTGAGTCAAAGAAAAAGATTTTGGATATATAAGCTCAAAGGACACCACGCACAGATACGCTTAGACATCACGCACGACCGTCTGTTCCGAAACTAGGCATAGTCTGTACTCTGGTAACCGGACTGCTGATAAACATACATATTACTAAATACATACATAATATGGATAAGTTACACCCAGACACAACAAATGATCATACTCATCACACAATTATTGGTCCTGACTGATTATCGAACCCACGACCTGTGGCTCAGCAGCCAGGATCATTAAAAACTAGACCAACAGGCCTGTCAATTATTATTAAAAGAATATATTTTAAACATTTCAGATTTGGCCAGGAAACCGTTCAAGATATAGTAAGCAGGACACAGGATGTTTTTCAAACATTAAAAGCTATACAAGTAAGTTCCAGCCTCTGATTTAGTAATTCAAAAGTACAATAAGAACAATAGAATAAACTTATTATCCTTGAGCACTTAAGTTCAAACTAAGAAAGAGAATACTTACATATTTTTTGAACTGAAACCTTTTTTGGGCACGTTTGTGCAGTTTTGCTATGGGGAAAAAGCACTGAACTCGTGACCGTCACGCTAATATTACATATATAGATCCACTAGTGGGCGCTAATCTAAAAATTGAGTTCTCTCAACTCCTTATTAATTAATGTCACCAACCTGCTAATGTAACGTTTTAAGTTCGTCGTTTCGTTTAAGTTTTGATTGCTGTGTCAAAATTAGGCAGTCCCAGGACTGCCTAATTTTTTTTTTTCAATATATTTTTTTTATTTATGTGGTCTCTTAATAATTTTCCACTCTATGCTAACCTCGCGTATCACATTGTATAGACTATTGTAGGTGTACTATTGGAATTGTATTGGTCGGTTTCAATAGTCTTCTTCATCGCTACCTCGTGCAAGCCCCTGTGCAAAATATAGGCAGCTTGCTCTTTATGTTGCGTTTGTCATTAACTGAAAGTATCTTAACCGTCTTTGTTATTTCCAGCCTCCAAACGGCACACAGCATGGTGAAAATGCTAGTAATGATAAGAAAGCTAAGATGCAGGAACAACTTCGTACGATCAGATTGCTGTTTAAGAGACTAAGGCTTATCTACGAAAAATGTAACGAGACATGTCAGGTAAAAGTATTTAACTGTATCATATACAGGTGTTACAAAATGGTGTGGTCATATCTTAGGGTCGTATAGTTGATCCGGTGAATAACGTAAAGCATTATTGGTATTAGTCTCTGTTTCCGCATTTAGACTCATAGGCGATCCATTATGCGTTAAAACTAGTTGAGCCAGCCTATCTCCTTCCAGACGCACAGAAGCCTCCTGGGGCGTTCACAGTGTTCTAGGAGCGACCTCGCACCCGCGAGGTTACTTGCCCGTTGTGTGGCCACTCCCTCGCACTCCAGGATAACGTGGGCGGTCGTCTCCTCCGCGTTGAGACATCCTCTGGATAGAGGTGCCGGTTTAGGGCCAGGTGGTCCGTAATGTTTCCTACAACTATCCTGATGTAGAGTCGGTTGAGACTGAGCAGTCTGCCAGTTAATCGTGGTGAGATCTCCGTCAGCACCAGTTTAGACTGCCTGCAGCCAGGTATGTCGGCCTAGCGACTATTGTGCGTTTCAGGAGTAACGTAAAGCGCTAAGAGTAGTAGAAAAATTAATTAAAATTAATTAAATAAAATTATTAATAGAAAAAGTAAGACGTGTGTGCAACGCCTTATTTTTCTTCGAGCATATGTCGGTTAACTGTACGGTTACTGTTCAGAAAGTCTTCGAATAAGACTCTTTTCATTGCAATTAATTTAGTTCGAGGACTTTTAAATAATATCAGGAATTTTATATTTAAACAAAATCTTTGTCGAGTAAGAAAATCTTTAGCTAATGTGCTTGTTTCTTAGGGGATGGAATATACTCACATGGAGAGTCTCATACCGTTGAAAGATGAAGCGGAAAATAAGGCGTTGGACGAGAGACGGAACACGGAATCGTATAGATTAGCCTTGGACGAGAACAGGGAACTTACGGACCAGGTATTGTTTTAAATGCTCTACTGTACCTTAAATATCTACTTCGTGTTTGTAGCTAGGGTAAAACTATCTATGACATTACACCCGTATGAAATTATCAAAAAAATAATTTAAAAGGAATGTAATTTTTTTAATTAGCGCTTGGATAAACCTCCAAAATGACACCCATATTGGCTTATTCAAGAAAATGTCCATGTAGGTCGGAAGAAAAACCCTTTTAAACCCAATAAATATATGGAGATCAAAATAAAAAAAATCTCTCATGTAATGGATACGATACACAGTGAACAATACAGTACAATATAGTACAGATTTGCCTGCCAGCTAAAATGCACCTTAATGCATGGTAGTACGTCGTTTTTACATAACCTAACACTATTACCTATTCTGTGACAATGATGATAAGAAAGTGTGAAGGTACTTATGTACGCACGTAAGAAGTTATACTTTTATCTAGTTACATAAAGTTCATTTAAATATCATAATAAATAATACATACCATCAACTAACCTCAAATTCTAAAAACGTACTCAAAGTAATATGTAAAAACCATTTTTATCACTATCGTGAAGTTGGTAACTTTTTTCAAAAACTAAAATGTTGACTAGCTAACTTTAGGGTGTCGGTTTTTTTGGTGACGGTGTGCGCGCGCATCATAAAAATTTACTCTCATCACTTTTCCATAACGCGCCAAAAGAAGTATAACTTCAAAAATTGCATACATACTGCTCAACTGCTGGCCTTATCGCCCCAATGTCTTCCAGGTTAACGGGACTAATGTAAACTTTCTTTCTCTTTTTCTGCAGGTGGTGTTAAAAAACAAACAGCTGAAGGAAGTGATAACAAACCTCAGGACTATAATTTGGGAAATAAATGTCATGCTGACCATGAGAAGATCTTAACTGATGTGTCTATTTTTTTTCACGAGTGCTAACCTCGTCGGCGCTAATGGTGAAGTGATGTGACTCAATCGGACCGGTTAGGATATGGTTTTCAGTCAAGTTTCGCTGAGAACTCCGGACTTCTCCGTAAATATGTTATATACATAGTATATATAATTAAAAAGAATAACTATAAGTTGACTTTAAGAGCTGCAGTTAACATGATTAAACACTAAAAGATGATATTTTTTTTACTATTAATGTAACAAAAAAATTGTCAGGGTCCTTCTAAGTCAGCAGCAGATTACATCCCTAACATGAGGGAACTACAAAAATCTAAATTTGTTCTACGTAATTATACTTCAGCCAAATTGGAGGAATCTTTGTTAACCAACTTGTGACTCTTGAGTTGCAGGTGCCCTTGGGCGAAGGTAGTCACTTACCATCAGGTGACCCGTCTGCTCGTTTACCCCCTAAAATATAAAAAAAAACATGTTATCATGTTATAGGGTTGTCATCATTAGAATGATGAAATATTGTAATTTGATCTCCATTTTTTATCCAGATTTTACTGTCATTGCGTTTGCTGGAACTCAATCTAACCACCAAACGTAATACGTATAAAATACCTAAAACAAGCATTAAAAAATATTAATTAACGATCTACAACCCTATAACGTAGTACTTCTCTTTAAATTATATATATGGTATATTACTACGAGAAGAGCAAAAGTGCAGACAACAATTTTTTTTAACAATTTGTTACAAATTTAAAAATTATGTGAAATCGGCTACATCAGCTACACGTCCAGTGTATATGTCGATCTGTCATGTTACGTATGGTCTATACAATGACAGTTCAAGTTAAACTGTTCAATTAAATAAACCAAAAATAAATTATGGTGCAATGGTCACCATAATTCGATTTCTAGTTTATATAACTAAGTCGTCAAAGTGAAGAAGCTGTGCAATAACAGTATACTCTTACATTTCCACTACCACTGTTTATTTTTATGCCATATTATAATAGCAGTGTAACCGTGTCGTGTTAAAACGTAAATGTTTAGTTACACACAGAACAATTATAAAAAAAATAGTTTTTGTTGGCAAAGATCAATGTCACTACGCTTTCAAGAAAAATAATTAATATTGCCGAAAGTTTACGCGAATGTTGCTTGTTGCAGAAAGTTGCTTTTCAGCAGCCATGGTCACGGGTAGACTTGAAAAGCAACTGAAACGTCGGGATCAGTGTAAATAATAAAATAACACCAAATAAGTCGCGATAGAATCCCTTAAAAATAGTTTTATTTCAAAAATAATTAAATCTAAATTCATTTAAATTGTAACGAATTTGATAAACAACTTTCAATATTATTTGTTTTATGAAATAAACGCTTTAACGTGAATATAATCGAACGAAATTCATCAACATAATAACAAAACAAAATTTGTTTTATTATATATATTAGTAAGGATTTTGATAACGTAGAGTTAATTTTATTTCATTTACAAAATAGGCAAATATAAAACAGTTAAGAACCATTTGCTCCATGTTTGTCAACCCATACCAAACATTCTATATCGAAGTATGAGCCTTGCAGTTTTTTACTTATTATATTTGGATTCATTCATTTGAAAATCGAAGCTCGCGTACTTACAGTTCCATGAGTTTGCCATATTATTTTTACTGGTTACTGTCCCACCCCTATATGTGGGCCAAGGCGTAATGTGTCATTTATGAATAATATGTCGTTAGACTACGGAAAAAAAATCAAATATTAAAATTCAATAGTTTAGACACAAGACCATTTTTTTATTTTGTCAGTATCTATACACATGATGTAAATCCAAGAATTAAGGTCAAAAATATAATACATAAATGAGCTATTTAGGTTAATAACTTTTGCTATATTTGTTATTTAAAATAACAGATCCGTTCCGACACAATAAAGTCGCAATTGAGGTCGCACAGCGCTAATTACCTACAGTTGTATTCACATAGAAGTTGCCTCTCTATCGCGTAACTCTTATCTGTGCTGACGACGTCACGACGTTAGGGTTGTCTTTTTAAAGTATTAATTAATCTAAATATTTAATTGCCAGTCAGTTATGTGCCTATTACTCTATTTTTGTGAACAAATAAAGCTAGGCTAGGTACTAATAACTCGATAGTCTAGAAACAAACGGATGAATCGACAGCATTGAACTAACGTGCGGCCCGACCGGCGCGCGGTATCCCACTGAATTTTGGCACGTTTAGTGGACTCCGCCGTGTACCTACTTGTAGCTCTATACCTATTCAGCGGTGTGGACCTGGCCCGGTAAGGGTAAAAGGTGATTGAATTCGATAACTAATTGAATTAGGCGTAAAGGAACGCCTACAACACCTTCTGCTTGTCACCCCAACGGTGATGACAGCCAAGGATAAGCCTCAACGAACCTTACTGAATAGGGCATGCAGAGAAGGGTCTTGTGTTGCCGAATCGTCAAATCAAAATCGATGGTGAATGGTGGGTTTTCTCTTGACAATACTTTTTAATGATTGAGTTCGAGCGAAAATTTGACATCAAAGAAGTAGCCTGTCCCTTCTATTTTGACTATAATTTATTTCATGGTCAACTTTCATGTGGTTCTTGACAATTGAATTTTCCAAAAATAATATCCAGTTATTAGTATCTACGGATGACGCGACGCAGCGAGTGAGTGAGCATCGAGGATACGTGCGACCCGACCGGCGCGCGGCAACCCGGCACGATTAGTAGAGCCCGCTTGTAGCTTTATACCTAAAGTGCGGCGTGGACCCAGGTCCATCCAGGCCAGCTTGGTAAAAGCAAATAAACTTAAATCATATTGTACAGGTATATAAATGTTTGAGTGGCGCAAAAAGCTATCAAACGTTTCGCGCCCGTGCTAGCAGTGTGACCTTTTAGGTGTAACCGAAAAATCCTAAAACTATGCTTTAGAAATGCAAAGAAGGCATGAAATGTCGTACTTTCTAATTTAAAAATATAGTTACTTTTGAAATACGTCCCTGGTACGCAACCTGTAGTGTCTGTAGTTTCTCCTTCTCACTCTCGCGAGAGTGAGAAGGAGAAACTACAGACACTATACATTGCAGTTTTTGTATCAAACTATGACAAAATGTATTCACAGGAACTGGTCAGTTTTATCACAGGTCTGGTTTATTATTAAGATGGCATATTAAATGCATGCACGTAAAGTATGTGGAACTATCGAGTACTACTATTTAAAGCAATTTTTACAAGAGAATGTGTATCTATGGTATATTTGATCTAAGCAAATAATACATGGTAGGTACTTTCGCAGGCGCTTAGTTCCTTTTCAGCAATGATTTCTTCTTTGTACGTACTATTTGACTGTAGAGTCATAATCACAGAAAATAGATGTCGGAATACCAAGTTACGTCTAGTGATGTCGTTACCCAATCACCAGACAACGTTAAGTTAGCGCACAGGATAGGTATAAATATTCCTAATCGAGCTAAAAAGTATTTTCCACCGAATCCCCATTTACTGCGGCCACCTTTGGACAGGAGTGTCAGTCAGCCAAGGAGTAATACTCAACGTCTTTTATTTGGAATAAAAAAATCCAAAAAGTTCGACTATCGAACTACTGGTAGGACTAGATGGAATAAACGTTTTCTTCACACCTACCAGATAGATATTACTGATTTCAATACTTGCTTATTTATAAAAGAATGAAACTAAATACTGTACTGGCACCGTAACCTCTTAATTCATTTCCTTTAGATCAGGACTGAGAGTGCTACTCTCAAAAGCGTAGTCGGTATCAGTTAATAAAGTATGAATTAATATATTTAACCTAAGGGGTTTACCTAAATAAATATGGCACAATAGGTATGTATAATAAATAACTTTACTTCGATAAGGTTTTAGATAATCTAGATACAAAGGAGCAAACTGCTACGATTATATTGAGTTAATAAATAACATCAAAATAAATAAAGCAACTGGCAAGCTTTCCGAACATTGAGTATTAAAAATTGTTTATATTATTAAGTAGTAAACTTACAACTAGAACTTAAGTACTTTTAACTAACGACCTATCTACGTTCGATCGGTTTCAAGATTTCGGAACTGGCTTTCTTTTTCTTTTCGAGAAGCTTCTTTTCGTAAGGGCGGCGGTCAACGATTTGGTCAGCGTTGGCAGGAATATCGTCATTCGGTTGCGGCTGGTCAGCTTGTTCGGGTACTTCAGGAGACGCATCGAGTTCTTTACCCGCGCTTCGGCCCACAGGAAGCTCATGGAAGGCCTCTGCTAATTCAGGGTTGATCTCTTCGAGTGGTGTGTCGCCTATCCTAATGTAGACGGGTACTTGCCCGGGGACTGCTCGGAGATACTGCCAACTGGGGCGTGCCTCTGAAACAAACATGACGTAGATATTAGTTGTAGCATTATACATACATAAACTAACAACAGCTCGTCACTTGCTTGTAGCGAGAAAAATATTTCAGGTTTCTATCATTGCCACGTGACATGATAATGAATCAAATAAATGCAAAGAGTCATCGAGGGTAGGACTACGAGTACCTACCTACTATAAAACGGTAAGTCAAGATATGTATTGTACACGTCTACGATTACACTATATGCAGGTAGTAATAGTAGTGGAATCTAATCATAAACCTAATAATGGTTCATTGACCTACTGGCCAAAATATTTGGGAGTAGACGCAGCCACAACAACACTGCTATGACTTAGGGGTTATATCGGATGGTTTTGCCATTTTATTCAAAAATATTTTTTTATCTGACAGACTACCGAATGGACAGGGCCTCTATAAAAATCCTGGTCTTCTAGTGGACCACGTAATCACGGGGAATAAATTTTTTTGGCCTTAAATACATAAATATTTTGTTATATAGGCAAGTAAATAATATACTCGAAGCTGATAATGCAAGGCGGGAGATTGGTTGGACAGGTCAGTGACTCAGTTATCGCTTAGCTGTTGCAATTTTATTACGTTTTTTACGACGTGAGTATTTTGTGTATTAAATAACGATGTAGGTATTCAGTTTCTAAATCTGTTCGGTAAATTGATACTTTGGGGTCGTTCGTCATCTCGTCCAAAAACAAAGTCGGACTATTGGGTCGCTACTACTACTACTAGGTACTACGCTACTGTAGCGGAATATGAGGACGCGTTATCATGGTAAAGATGACATTGCTTCAACGACGCTTTTTCCGAACTTTTTCTAAGACTCTGGGCAAGCAAGTGTTCACGTACCAATCTGCGGTCACTGTCCTTTGGTCTTCAAGCGACACTATTGTGTAATGTTTAGGACTTAGGAAAGGATTATTGTCATGTGTTATGTGCATAGAAAGTGAAGTCTTTTAAATATTAGACGTACATTTGAGGATATAATGGAAGATTTTGCACAACAAAATCCCAAAGTTGGCAGAATTATATTACACCCCTTAGAGTATACATAAGCAACTAAGATTACACTCACATTTTTCTAGGTACCTATATTTTTGTCTGCAGGTTTTGTACTCTATCAGATACGTTTCAAGACTATAAACTAATACTGTGTAATTCCTAACGGAATAGGAAAAATCAATTAACCCGAACCGAAAACCGAACTCAAGATGACACTTTTTTGCCAACAATTTTATGCCACGAAACAACCAAGCAGTAAAATTAAAAATTCATTTGGAGAATGTAAAAATTCCATAAAACAGCCCGCCGAATAACTAAAACCTGTTTTGATTTTTTGACTTATATCTATAGTCTCGTTGCAGAGCAGAGCACTTATCTATCTATGCAATTACTTACATGACCCCTAAGATAGCCACGGACGTTGCGCGTCCGCGTCGGTTCGAATCGAACGTTCGAACTGCACGTCGCGATGGCATGCATCCGTGCATCGTATATTCGCTAATATCTAGATAATAGGTAGGCCGGCTCGTTTAGATCGTTTTCCTTGTTATAGACTGCGAGGGTCGTTCAACTCACAGGCATGCAGTAACGGGGGCTGAAAGTGATCAGCAATACTGATTTTTAGATAAAGGGAATTAGTCTCGATAGTGTAGCGTAGATTGGAATGTAGCTATATTTAGATAGTTTCTTTCGCTTTCATAGCATTTAATTTCTGTAATCTTTTTAACAGCTCAATTGCATTCCAGGGTCATCCAAAAGTTGCGTAAATCAACTACAAAGGGCTGTGAGGAGTCAGCTTCGTGACCTCACATATCAAAATTTGCCGGGGGAATTCTTTGTTTGATAAAACATGACGATAGTTGGATGAAAAATATGTTGATACATCGGAAGTTCCTGACATTAATAACTAAAAGGACAATTTTAAATGAAAACAAAACTAATTTTGGAACTGCTGTTTTAATTAATCATGTCGAGAAGTCAAAATTCACATATAGAAGTGAGAAAATCTAGAAAAGGTTACACCGTCAAAGTTATTGAAATCGTGTGACGTAATTTAATTATTCACGGCAGAATAAAGACTAGATGAAGTGCCACGTACTACTACTACTATTGGATGAACTTATTATGCCGAGGTCCAAAATATTAACTCTATCCAGATTGGCTAGGTACTCGCTATTTCACGATATCTGGAGCGTGTTAAGTGAGTAACCACGGCGTTATTTTTATTTGTAGTGGAATATGCTAGCTCCAAGTAGTTCACGATTGTCCAACAAACGGTTAGTGATTCGGTTAGGGATGGTTTGGCCCCGACTCAAAATTAGTTTATATGAAATTTGATAGTTTATGTGAATAAGCTTAATGCTCAAGACTTAAAGGTTTATTTATTTGTTGCTTTTTAGTTCTTTTTCATTGGTTTAATTTTTTATATCTAACTTCTAATTGTGTAGGAAAGGTATAGTTTTCATCATCAGCTCAGCTTTATGATGTGATAATTCCTAAACGCAAATACCTGATTAAGTTATGAAAATTCGTGCCCACATTTTTTGAGGATTTCTCTTAATTTTATCAGGATTTCATCATCAGATCCTGACTTCCTTGACATGAGACCACCCTTAAAGTATACCCTATCTAACATAAAAAGAATCATCAAAATCGTTCCATAAATAACAGAGTGAGGGCTGAACATAGATAAAAAAGAAAAAATATTTATACGGTCGAATTGAAAACCTCTTACTTTTTTTCGTCGGTTAAAAATTAAAAAAGAGCCATCTAGTGGATTCTGGAGCATGTAACTCCTAGACTCCCAATTCTTCAAATTCTTTGTATCCTTTCTAAGCAAATATCGCGCACTAGGAATTTGAAATTTGGAATAGGTGTACTTAGTTTATATGTAGAAATATATGAAAAAAAAAACATATGTATATAACGTAATAAAATAAGTGAGTATAAAAATTATGCACAATCGGCTACCAGACGCTAAAGGGGTCCAGTAATTTGACCTATCAGGCAGGTAAGGCAGGTCTATACATTGACAGTTCAACTTGAACTGTCAATGTATAGATACTGATCGGCGATATAAAACAAGACATTTAAAACTTAATGAAATAAGGTTGAAATTCGACCACCAGACCATCTCTAGTACTTAAAGTTCAGAATGTTACAGGTATAACTAAAACCAGTCTCAACGGGGTCACTAGCGCCCCACTTAAACGATCGATGTACATTAATTCATTATATGATTTGCTACATCCATCAACAAACGCATGTTTCAGTAACGTATCTACGCTTGGTACTGGAATATTTGAAAAACAAAACATGTAGGTAACTGACCTCTTTTTTTATACAACACACTGATAGATAAACCATGGATAAACCTCACTACGGAACCTTTTAGTCTCCACATAACTTCAAACAGTAAGAAAACGGGGAAGAATTTTGGGGAAGGTATTTGTTGCACTTTTACAGATGTGTTATTGTGTACTTCTATTCTGTTTAAATTATCTTCTTGTTTCGAATTTCTTAAATATTTAATTATGATTGTATAATAAAAATAATAGCTCTTACTACTCTTAAGCATCGTTTACGAATATATGTTTGGATTTTGCAAATCAATTGTAATAGAAGTTTTAGGTGACTCAAGTACCTTCCCAAAATTATTTACCACCTCCGGAAAGCTGTCAGAGAAAGTACACGAGGACGCCGCAATACCATATCGAAATGTTAGTGATATTTTTTTTTATTCATGATTAAAAATCTATAGAGGTAAAGATAAGTATACATAAGTATAATAAGTCCTGTTTTATTGTGAAGATAAAGTATCTATGTTCACTTCTCAATCTCAATAATTGTTTTAGTTTTACTTGATTATTATGAGTACATAAGTCAATTATAAAGGTGTCGATTTAATGTCTTGAACCAAAAGATATTAAAAAGTTTCTCAATCGCTGTGATTTCTTTCTATGGGTTTCTATTACCATTAGATACCAATGTTTTCAAGTCACTAGGGAGTGATATGCAAAAAATTTATTCACTGTCATAAATTAGAATTAAAAATAAATTTTATATCTGTATTCTAAATTCTACCTGAAAGAAGACTAGCTAGGTAGGTACCTATATTAAAAAAAACATTTCGGGAGCAAGTCGAATTTTGAATAGATCATGAAGTATTCTATTTGGTATGCTATATTCATTTTATATATAATATATGTGCTATATATATTGTAATGTACAAACCTCTTTGGAACTTGGTAGAAGTTGGCTGGTAATAGAATATTTGAATCGCTATTCGTAATATATATTTAAAATGTATAATTGGTAGAAGGAAGAGTAAGAGAAGAGAGTGCGTCGGGCAGTCAGAGTGAACTGCTGCCTTTCATTCAAGAATTCATAGTTATGTTTGAATGTAAAAGTATTTAGTTTGGCTTCCAATATAATTATCTTGATTTACAGCCTCTATCAATTGATGCCCTATTAAGCTAACACCCCTATCTCGAACAAACCTCTCAGCCAAGCCAAGACGATACAATATACACATAAATATATATAATAATAAATACATATATAAAATTCAATGTGAATTAGTACACACTAATTCATACCCCATTGAATTTGTAATCAATCACAAAATTTAAAAAAAATATGCCTGCTTCTCATTAGAGCTTGACATTTGACCTCGCGCTTCAACGCACAAGTTCATAATCCATTTTTACAGGAATAAAGCATTGGAATGCAAATTCGCTCCAGTGTCGATGCCACCAACAGCGCTCTAAAAGATTATAGCCACAACGTAAAACCTGAACGGGTTCTTAGGTACTTTAATACTTAGGTACTTTAATAATTAAACATCCATTTCCAATGACTCTGTAATCCCTCCATGGGATATGGTATGTAACTAAAATTTTACGATAAGCGCGAGCTTAAACTCTGTAATATCCATTCCAAAGCTGCATTTCCGGACTCTAACCTGTTACTTTTTTAATAATCACGGGAACCGACTGTGTCTAAAACCGTTAAAATCGAAATGCCTTTTTGATTACCTTTACAATTTTCTTATACTTCCAGTTTGTGTTAGCGTTGAGATGCTGATGTGAATGTATGACCACACCGGCTTTCTAACGGTCGCTCCATCGGACTCAAGGCTGACTTTTTGCTTGTCAAAATGCTAACTGTACCTGCCTCATTTGTCCAGCACACCTCACCTAAATTATTTCTAAGTTTTATCGATTTTGTTCTCAAATCTTACATTGCTAAGATTCATATTTCAACGTGTACCGAGTCTAAGTAGCGCTGTCTTCGCATTTTAATAATGTTTAATTCTGATGCTTGTCCCAGATTTAAGTTTCATGTAATACTTTGTATACTATTTGAGTTCTTATCATCTTGTAAACGACTACAAAAACTTATAATTTATCAAACAAGTTCAAAGACTGAAAACAACTGAGCTTAAGACGTAGAATATCTTGAACTTAGGTATCGTACAAGCGGTTATATCTACATGAAAATATTGCGCACATTTTTTCTAGAGATAGGGTCAGAAGTAATAAAAATAAGTAACCGAGTAATTATAATTATCCACACTCTTCTTTTATTCGTATTTATTAATGACATAAAGACACGCGATACGATACTATAATTATTTGAATAAAATATGTATTGTTTGTTATAAATCTACTGGGTGCGTTGACATCTAGCCGATAGTATTATATTTACTGCAGTTATTATCGACCTATAAATATGGCACAATTATTTTGAGAGAAATTATCGTTCTTATTCTACAAGTATGTTTTTTTATATCTTTTTATTTAGGCACTTATTACGCCATAAAACCTCTTTGCAACACAAACCACGTGTTTAATTTTTTTAAATTGTAGCCGCTCATTCAACAAAGCAGCTAATTCTTTAATTCTTATTTACGGCGTACAGCCACATGCCAGCTATTCGTGTATATAAAACTACAGTTATTTTGTTTAATTAAAATGTTAGCAGTGAAATGGCCACTAGTCTTGAAATACGACTATGAAAGTAGGTCATTGAAGAGTCAAGTCGCAAGTTTCTTATCTATTTAAGTCTAAACAACTGTGGATAAATGGCGACAACTCTGAGACTGCGCATAATTAATGATAATATAATTAATCATCCACTGGACATACCTAATGTTGGCAAATCAATCGATTGGAGCTTTAGGTTACGGTTTTATTAATTTAATATAATCAATCTTATGGTGTCATCTGTTACAGATTTAAGAATATTAAATGCATTTCATAAGCGTAAAATTATCAAATAATTTAGTAATACCCTACTTAAATATTATTAAAATTTTTACCATGTACAGAATAATATATGAACATTTCTTTAACTGATTTGGTAAGAAACGGCTTGATGAAACTAATAATTGCTACGTTAGTACATTAGTTTAGAATCATAGCAATTAATTTATTGAAATGTATCAATATTAGATTACTTTAAATGATTGATTTAGTAAATATTTCAAACAGTAATAATGTAACTTAATATTCTTTTAATAAATATATGCGAGTGTCATTCGTTCATAAAAGCCGAACGCTAAATGAAATGCATTTTCACGGCTTTGCTAGATAAACAGAAGATGGTTAGTGTTTTAATAAAGGCTTTTAATAGCGATGATCGTGAGAAGTCATTGTCCTGGCCAGTGATGTGGAACCCAACAAGAGTCAGGACGGGCCAATCGTGTTTGTTTTTTGCATTATTATAAAATTCCTGCCTCATAATATAGCTATGTACACTGTCCAATGCCCTTCAAGTTCTTGTTGCAGAATATTATTTGAACATCCTCTGAATTGGATCTCAAATCAAAAAGACCTTCAGTGTTTTTCTAGTATAAAAAACCTTTTAGATTCGTCACTACTTTTGTGTATAGGTACCTAAACCTTTCACGTAATATGCCAAGCCCGAATATCGATGATATCATTTTCCGCGAGTTAAATAAAAGCAAAAACAGTCGGCAAAAAGACGTGACTTAAAATGACTAATATTGATGATCAATGAGATAATGTTATACCGAGCGTGAAAAATATATGTTTATTATGCTTTATAAGATAAAATGATGTATCATTTATCTTAATGTCCGGTTATTCTGGTTTTGAAGGCGATCGATACAATAATATTTGGCTTAGGCCGTAAAAGATATTTGAAGTCTGTAAATATCTGGTGTTTGTAAAAATTTACCATAATCTACTTTTATAGTGTTAGAGGGCTCTGACATTCCGGCAACAGTCTGGCCAGCTGTCCTGGTACAAATATTGATTACACTCTCCAAACCATTTGTAAGCAATTTCGTGTTCAATATACCTACTTCCAATTTTGCCATCTTTAGTTCCCAAAGTGCCGAGTTGACGGCAATAGACTTGTCTCTTATTATGTGAGTGGGACGAAATAATGGTTGGCAAAATGTGTGTGTGTGTATGTTATACGCCTCTGTCTGGGGATACAGGCTTAAGTGTATGTACCACTACATATTATAAAACAATGTCCTCGCCGCGTCTGTCTGTCTGTCTGTTCACGATAAACTGAAAAACAACTGAACGGATTTTCATGCGGTTTTCACCAATAGACAGAGTGATTCATGGGGAAGGTTTTGTGTAAATTGGTTGAAATATTATGATGATTGTTGAAGATGTCTTTGCTACCCGTGCGAAGCCGGGGCGGGTTGCTACTGTATACTTAAACAAACTATTGAGTTGTGAAAGAAGTTAAATTATAAGATAAATGTGTTTAGAATACGGATGAGTTTAACAAGTCGGTAACAGATCTTGGCATAGATTACTCAGGTGCTGCGTCTGCTGCATTCGCTTACTACTAAGCCGATGATGTTCGATAGTTAATTCCTGTTAATTATTATTTCATTTGTTAGTCAAATTACGTTGATTGCTTTTGATAGAAAGACGTCAATGGTTTTTGTTATTTGACTATTATTTTTTTCATTATCTTATTACTTTTTCTCATATTTAGGTTAATTTATAGTGTATCTATATTTGACTGGAGATTGATCATTTTATTGTTAAATTTTGTAGAGATTTTTTAACAAATGAATACGAGGCTTTTTTGTTAGTATCACAGTTAGATGCTCATACCTCAATGTACTATTGGGATGTAGAATGTGAAGAAGAATTCATGATATATTATAATAATAATTGAATTGATGAATAAATTATATTAATAATATAAATAATGTATAATAAAATAATTGTAACTTATTCTTTATTACTTTTAGCTAATCCTGAATTAATTAAAATATTTTTTAATTACTTACCATATACGTATTTATAAATATTGGAAATATGTATGTTTATTCTTTAAAGTTATATTATCTAATTCTTGATATTCTGAGACAATTTACAATTTCAATTTAGTTGACAAACTTAATTCAAAATATTTATATATTATCCTGGTAAGTAGTGACTCTAATTAAGTATGTATTTTGTGAAAAAGCGTATGATACATTGATACAGGCCCACGACTGCGGAAAAGGATCTGCCGCGCCGTGTCACGAACTGGCCCAAGACTGACATCTCCGTGACTTAAAGAATGTATAACTTCAATATATAAGTCTGTAATTAACGCCGTGAATGCTCTTGTCTTAGCACTTAAAATTATTTAAAACCTTTTTTGTGTAGCCTACATGTTGATTACGGCCTATGAGCAAATAAAAAAGTGTTGAGTTACGGTTTAAATTCAGAATGATGTTTCCATAATAGCATAGTACCTAAGAGTATGTTACGATCTATGTAACAGTTTAATAGGCTATTAAAATAAATTGCTTCTCATCTACTTAAAAAGGCAAATTGAAAATACATAATACATTTAAATTGTTTAACTGAGAGGATTGACTACAAATATTTTTTTAATAAATAATGTGGACAAAAATGTCTAAATTAATTTAAATTATAAGTAACTTACCTATTATAACACAGTAAAACACACATAGCACAACAAGTGATTTGTACATTTTGATATAATTTTAATAATATTTTTTAATTGTTCGCGTTCTGGACGTATTAAGTGCGCTTGCGCAGCGACGGGTTGCGAGGTTGAGTGCGAGCGTTCGAGTGATGCGCGCGTGCTTCATAACCGGATTAAAAGGACTTAGGACGTGCACACATTGCTACCAACATCACTTGCACTACTTAACTCTAGATCAGTTCTAATGTACCTATACTAGTACCTCTATTGTTCTCGTAAAATTTCATACTTTGTACCTTTCACGTTTTCATAAATATTCTATGTAAATTTCATAGTTATGCTTACATTTTTATGAATGCATTGTTTTCACGGAAGGTCTTATTCAGTAATGCATTTTATTTTGGTATTAATAATAATAATAGCTTCACACACCCCACAAACGGGCACACGGCCCAATCTAGGCAGAGTCTGTACTATAGTAACCAGAAAGCTGATGAACATACTTATATATTTCTAAATAAATACATTATCATAGATAAATTACACCCAGACACAGAACAAATGATCATGCTCATCACACAATTATTTGTTCTGGGTGGGAATCGAACCTACGACCACTGGCTCAGCAGTCGGGGTCACTAACCACTAGACCAACAGGCCAGTCAATATAACCACGTACTCTGTCAATGAACTTTCTATTACGCACCTAGAGTGCAACTTCTGAAGGCGGATATTTAAAGTTCGTTTTGAAATACACAAATAGACACGAAACTATTACTAAATAATAGAGTAACATATCGCATGGTTAAATCACTTAAATCTATCGGCTTCTGATAGAGATAACTGACTTAACCAAGCTTAAAAAAGGTATGTTCATTCAATATAAACACGTGGTCTTAATACATATAATCAGTTAAGCGTGAATTTGTTTTCCGACAGAACGTAATCACGTTATCCACGGATTGCCTGATTTACTGACTGTGATAACACTTACAAAGGTTATAGTGACAGATCAGTGTGGTGTTTGAACACTTTTCTTTACTTACTATGAGGGTAGAAGAGCAGCCTCCCTGACAGTGTGTGTGCTGTTAACTTTAAATTTATTCAACCTATTGGTTTCTGGTGGCCAAAGTACCTATAGGATTTTGCTTGCTTTGCTATTCTGTCAATTTCAAATAACTACTTATTCAATTCTTGCTTTAATTCTGCAAGTCATACAAATAAATAAAATTGAAGTGTCTGTTTGCAATGCAATTTGCCCAATGCCTATACCTAAAAATCAGTTTATAAGATTTTTGCTGTCTGTCTGTTTGTTCCGGCTAATCTCCGGAACGAGTGGACCGATTTCCACGGGACTTTTACTGGCAGAGAGCTGGTGTTATAAGGAGTAACTTAGGCTACTTTTATTTGGAAAAAGAATTAGAGTTCCACTCAAAATATATAAATATGTACATGCAAGCAAAGCCGCGCGGGAACTGCTGGTTTCAAATAAAACTAGGCTTCTATTCCGCAAGTTTAAATAAAAAGGGATTTACCAAGTATATCACATGGAAAGGTACAAAAAAAATGACTACTATCATATTTTTCCTTCGTGTGCGATTAGATATACTGGCCTGTTGGTCTAGTGGTTACTGACCCTGACCGCTATGCTTATAGGTCGTGGGTTCGATTCCCACCTGAGTCTGGGTGTTCTTTGTGTCTGTTGTTTCTATGTTTGTAAAGTCCCCCGCGACACAGGAGTAATTCCTAATGCGGGATTTGTCTTTAAAAAAAAAAAACAAGAAAAAGAAGAAGATATTTTAGTGGGGGAAAGAATACCTTTGCTCACTATTTTACTATTTTACATTTGTTGTTTACACATTTCGATTAAGAACCTTTACAGTCTCGTACAGTACACCCAATAAAACATTTCTCAGAAAAAAAAATCTAAAATGTATCATTAAACAATAATAAGGAAAAAAGTACTTGTTAAAAACAATTTATTATTTTAGCAAAGGTCGTCAGTTCGTATGATTTATCTTCGAGATGTTATCGAGAGTTATATAAGGACTGTGGACAAAATATTTATTATATAGGTACCTTCTACAGTCTAGAGATGCAATACTTACTTACTACTTACTTAACTTTATGTCAAGTAATTCTATATTCAAATACAACAAAGTATTTAATCTAATTATTTTTTTACAGTAGAAAGACAATTGCGGTTTTTTTAACTTTCGGTAAAACTTGGATTGAATTTAAAAGGCGTAAAAAACCTACTTCCAACAATAAGGTGAATATTGTATTGATTCAATTATATATTATGTAATACGCATACAGGTCATGCTAAAGTAAATATTGTAAAGAAACAATGTACTACTGAGTTTTATTGCCTGGCTATTTTCACTTTGCGAAAATAGGTAACTGATGAAGTGATGACATAACTAAACATGATGTATTATTATTATATCTAAATTCAATTCACAAGTGTCTTCTACAGCCCTCGATGGTCGGTCTCTGTATTTATAATACACACAAAAACGAAAACTGAAAAATGTAGTCTCCTCAATGTCCTCTCCTGTCATTTGTGCTATCCAAAAAACAAAATATTCGCCCCGTTCGCAGACGTTATACGATACGACTCATTTGGCTACAAATTCAAAGTTAGAACGCTATAATTAAATTACAGGCCCTCCGTAAATCACACGACTTCACTACTATTTTACTATTGTTTGTACTAGACAAGTATTGTCTATAATATATATAATATAATATATATAAGTATTGTCTAGTACAATACTTGTCTAGTAAGACAAGTATTGTACTAGACAAGTGGCAACTTGTCTCAATATTCAGATTTTCCTTTATTTCTCCCCTTTCCACGCGTAAACATTCTACAGCTTAAGAATTGCAAGTAACTATTTTTAACAAATCAAGCTGTACCTGGAGGTATCTGATGAAAGATTTAAATCGTATTTCCCGGTGAAAACATTTGAATAGGGATTTTCCATATTCATGAGTAGGATTACCATTTATTAGAATATGACAGGACTTAACGTTAGTTCGTTTAAGAAAACTATGTAAGGCTGATACTAAGCACCTTAGGACAAAGATAGGTGTGAAGCAAAATGCATTGAAGTACTAACGAATATGCATAAACAATTTTTGAAATGAAAGCTTCTTTAGGCACGTTGGACACTTTTGGTACGGAGAAAAAGTATTGAACTCTCGTGACCGTCACGCTCAGATGACAAATGTGTCAGTTATGTTTTCACTTCTGACGTACAGTCCTACGACTGACAGTTTTTTTTTAATATGTTCACTGTGGACGTGGACTGTGACCGTGAATTTAAAGTTACACACCGTTGGTCCAAATGTGTGTAGTAAAAGAATTTATGATATAAAATATTATTATTCAGTGTCATCCTCTAGTTTTAAATAAGATACAAGCAACTGGCTACGCGACTGATTGAAACTGCTTGTGCGCAGAATACGGGGCTTTTTCTTGTATAGAGTATTAGCATTGCCTTTTAACGTGGCACTGCTGCCAGCCTTCGTGAAACGCTACTAGTAGACGTTGATGCGGACATACATAAATAGGCCTTAGTGGAATTATTAATTAGAATGTTTAGTTTCATTTATTGTAATTATACATATAATTAAGTTAAATAGTTTTATTACTTTCATGTAAATATTTAATTAATAATTAAGTATGTAGTTTTAAATAAGTAGTTTTAATTAAAAACATAAATTAAAAACAATGTAAATTTTTTATTATTATTTTGATATAAACAGAAAACAAAAAGGCACGCGTTGCAAACATACACGCGATACACAAACACTCACACATGCGAACGGGAACAAACTACAGCCCCAAACACACAGACACATACTCGCAAATACACTCAAACGATTATGAACACACGGACACATGAGAACACGTACTACTACTCTGTGTATTGATAAACCTGCCCGCTTCAGGCAGGGAATCACTAAATGTTTATAGTAAAGATAAACCGGATAGCTGTTATATTTATCCGGTATCCGGCCAACTTCGAAACCGGATAGCCTGAATTAGAAAGTCGTTTCAACCCCATATGCCAGTCTAATTTCTCGATGCAGGTTTCAAGACAAACGAGTTTCGGGGTTGTTAAAGCTGAAAAAGCTCGACAGCTGCTTCTATTGGATTTTTAATTATGTCTTGCAACGAGTCCTCCAGTATATTTTTTTAGCCTGTATTAAGGAATAACCACCAAGTTATTCCAATACAGGCTAAAAAATACAGATGAGGAGACAAGAGTCCTCATCAGAGAATGTATTTCGCAAATCTTACGACACGTTCTGCGATTATGCGCGCTGCGCTATAATGAGGTAGCAAAAAAAGTCTCACGATTAAGAAAGAATGCAATTTTAAGTAAATTGATTTTTATCGCTATAATAATCTTATATGGTAGTCCTAAGAACCTGAAAGATGCACCCTGCAGCAGTGCATTGAGTGAGAGCAACGAAAATATGGCGATAATACATATATATTAATTTAAAAAAAAAAAAAATTTTGTTATGTGACTTCAATAAAGTACGTAAACTGGATATCTGGATATTTACTTATTATCTGGTATCCAGCCGGATAGTAAATTTAGGTCGGATAGGCCGGATATCTGATAGTGACCCGATATCCGTTTCACCCCTAGTTTATAGTTCACGGAAAATTAGGACGGAGATGTAAAAATGGCAAGTCATTCTGTTTGTTCTAATACTAATTTGTTTCTTTAGGTATGTTTATATACTTTACATATGTTTTGCCACAATAAAGGTATTAGATGGTAATCGAAGCAATAAAGAAGATATTAACTTTAAGAAATACATACATTCACATTCAATCATCAATCAAAATTTACCATGACCAAGCCGTGTGTGTAGCTGTCAGTTTTAAATATTAAAATTGTCCTGAACAGTAAAAATACATGGTGTTTGTTTTATAATTTCCTGAACAAGTGGTAGCGACTTCGAGTTCTTACTCTTAATAAATGTAAAGGCAATATAAACATAGCACGTTTTACACCTAGCCGAGCTGAAAGTTCGTGAAAGTTGTACCAACATTTCGTAAGTTAGCTTTCTGCTTTTCTCAACCATAAAACACCACTATTTAGAGACAGCTATAACAGTTATTCTAGAAATGAAACTATTATACATATATTGTAGTACTAGCGATGCAAAAACGCCACAAATCAGGTTTAGAAAAGTCGTGTTTGCACAACTACCTTATTATACTTTCATAGAACCTATTCTATGAAAATGTAGTAAGTAAACGGATCTTTTCTCCTAAGAACAGATACTTTTTTACCCATATGTTGTAAAGATATATCATATACCTTGAGACTTGAGACCCAAGTCATCATCTCACTATAGAACATTTGTCAGATATGGTTGTCGCTGAAAAGGTGGTCCATTGGATGGTAACAGTTAGGGACACTTTGTGACTTTTTATCCTGGTACCACAACTGTGATAGCAGTGTCACCGAGGCCTCGGATTTTATGTCTATTTTCTTGGGAAGGAAACGTTGTATATGTTGCTGCTAAAAGCCGTAGTACAGTTACATCTAGTTCTAGCTGGCTAAACCTAGGTTCGGTCGGTAGCAGTTGGTTAAACTTAGGTGTATCCTTTCTATTCATGGCTAATTAATACCTGGTGTGGTATGCCGGTTTGTTGAATGCAATCGTTATTCGGCTAAAATTAAGTTCAGTCTTCTCTCTACTAGCTACAACTAGATATATGTGGTGGTATGCCAATGTCTGGTGGTTAAAACTACGCGTGAGGCCTAGATAATGTCAAAAAGTAAAAAATAATTAAAAATTGAGTTCATTTATGAGTCGTTAAAGACTTATTCATTTTACTAAAGATAGTATGTGACATGAGATGAAACTTCAATCAAATAAAAAAGTGTGTGTGTCAGCTCAGACGCACGACTGGAGTTTACAATATTACGCTGACATATTATTGTTCATACATAATAACATGCGTCGCTCTCTCTCCCTATTCCTCTCTTCCTATCTCATTTCCCGATCTTTTTCAACGCGATAAGTAATCTTCTTTATTAATTAAAGTATATAAAGTATATGTATATAGATTTAATAAGATCCTTGGATCCACCTATCTATAAGAATGCTGCTAACAAAAGAGCGCAGTTAAACTAAAATCGTGGGTGGCTGCGGGTTTTGTCGCGTGTAAAACATACTGCTTTGTTTGTGGATGAATGCAACAGGTTGTACTTACACAAAAATATTGTAATATACATAATTTAGAACGTGAATAGTCTCCAAAAAATTAACATATTCAAATGTTGAGTCTAAACAAGTTTAAGTCCACAGTAAAACGACAGCCATGCCTTAAGGGCTATTTATTACTCAGTAGTAGATTATATGCAGGATAAAAACGCTTGGGATGGAATTGTATTGGATTCACAGGCTATTTCATGTACTTAATAGAAATGTAATGTGAGCTAATATGTTTCTTATTTTCCATCTCTTATGATTTTCTTTTCTTCTTTTTAATTTTTTCCTTAATTTTCTGTTTCCCTATTGTCATATTCTTTTTTTTTAGTTTATTTACTTTTAATTTTAAAAACATAATAGCACACCACAAAATGATGTGACATGTACTAAATATTGTTAAAACTGTCTGGTTTTTTTTTAAAAACAGTGGCCGTGAGTTTGTTTGCCCGATTTCTTCTCACAAGGCTCAACCATTTGGAAACGGGCGGTTATAGATCGAAACAGGCAGATGTGATATTATGTTATCCATTTTTCTTTTTCTTTAATAATTTTACATTTGACGAAGCAAACTGATTGTTGCGGTGACTCTGTGTGTGTTGATCTATAATTTTTAATTATAATAATTATTTATTAAATCGACGATTTCGAATAATTGATGGTCAATTTTATGAAATAAAGATATTAAATTTGAATTTGAGTAGGCACAAATAAGTATCTTGTTACTAGCAGTTTGTGAAATTCTCTCACAATTTTGTATTAGGTACCCAGCATTTTAGTATTTACCAAGACCAATGACCGCCATTATATTGTAAAGTGGTAAGGCGAACAAATACACTTAATGTGGCTGAGGACAATAGTTACAACGAATTGAATGTTTTAGGGTTTATATGTTACGCCATAAAGTCAAAGTACGCTTACACCTAGTTCGATTGCATTGACAAAATTAAATGCAGGGACATCTTAATTATGGACTGACAAAATCTTCATGTTAAACGCCCACAAATCAAATCTCTAAAGGAAAAGAGCCATCGTGGGTTGAAGGTGTTACTTGGTTAATTGTAAAAATTCTTTGGAGTACCTCTAAATGATCAATTTTCGCAAGATTAGCTAAACAAGGCTTTGTGCACTACAAGTTACCTATTACTATACAGTCCATCAAAGGTTATCTGTAAGAGATCTACTTATTATTTTATTTTTTGAGTGTGTCCTATTTTTTTGGTGCGCAATAAAGTATACTCTATCTATCTCTCTAGTATCAACAATTAACTTGCAAGCGAAAGGTAGAATGATGATTTCCAGTTGGTTAGTAAGACAGAATGAAGAAGACGGGGAACTAAGTACTGAAGTGTGGAATTGAAGCATGTAGCCTAATTAATCCAAAATCTCACTGAGCTGTGTCAAAGTTCAAAAATTAATTCTTATTCAAAACTATTAAATGAACAGATTATTTGAAAGTATTTATAATAAAATTTATCAAATGGCGTAGTCGCTATTTTGTTAATTATGTTAAAAAATACTTTCTCTAAATTATGTAATTGACAAAAAAAACTTGCTATAATCCATCAAACAACCAATCAACAGCAAATAGATAGATAAATCAATCATGTCTGAATGTGCAGTATGCAGCTTTCATTCGTTCGACTTGCTGTCTAACCCTGCAAGTTTTCACATAGTGAAATGAAAACCGTATTCCAGAGCTCGGTTCATTTAAAACATGTATATTTCTGCAAAAAGAAGTTTTCGTGTGCGTTGTAGGAGGCGGCACACCGAATGAGAAGCCAGATGGGTTAAACGCAAGCAACGTCCAGAAGATGGCGTTTAATCAAAGCTGCGTAGTGTTGCATTATGGTCGCCAAAGGGGGTTTAAGTCACAGTTTTGACACCTGTGGGTTACAACACTATACACACCGTTAATCGCTTACCTACCATTCGACGGGCCGTGTGCTTAAAACAATAAGCTCACCACTTTAATTTTATTTATTGATATGTCTTCTGTGTTTACTGTCTAAAAAGCACAACTACTTAACTAAACTGTACATAAATCGTGGTACTAAAATCTTTTATTAGCTATTGTATTAAAACTTTTCCAGGGAAACGGGTCTTTGGGGGTCCCGTTTCTAACAACATTTTTGTTTCTAATAATAATTTATAAAAGAAAACGTTGTAAATAACAGTACCGCTGAACGCAATAAAACAAAATCGGTTAAATAACCAAACATTTTATAACGATTCTAGATTTTTTTTAAACATTTTGATGCACTTTTGGAGCTGTTCAAAAGATTTTTTTATTTATTGCTTCGCTACCATAAGTCGCGGGGTAATCTCACTACTATTATAAAGGCGAAAGTTTGAATGGATAGATGTTTGTAACTCAATCACGCTAGAACGGCAGAATGGATCTGGATTTCGGTTCCCAATTAAAATTTCCACGCGAACGTAGTCGTGGGCAACAGCTAGCCTTTGTATACCTAATAAGGTGAAAAACTTTCTAAAAAAAAACGGATTATGAACAGACTCAAATAAACTCTTCAGCTTTATAATATTATTATATACCATTAGCAATTACATTAAAGTTTATTTTTTAAAGACGACATTGATTTGACGACAGTTACATAAACTTTCAACACATATTTTCCAAATAACTTTCTTTGATAGAATTATAAGATTATCCATACTTGGTATGAAATATTAATAGTAAGAGAAATAGTAATAAACTTGTATGCGTAGATTGGCATCGGTGCTGTTCCAGCCAGCACTGGTTCACGAACCGTTTTAGTTCAGTACTTTAGAAGTGGACGCGCACCGGCCGCCTTCCGGTCAATGATCGCTCTGCCAGCGCAGGTCGACGCACCTGCTACCGGCCTTGCATGGCCTTCTGGTGCAACCCTTGCAATGTTTTTTTACAACCGTTTCTTTTACGTCCAGAACTTTTGTCTTATAAGTTCAATGTTGCAAAAACGAAAAAATATTAGTATTGAAAAAAATTTGTGTCTATCGTAAGCAGGAAACTGCTACTTAAATTTGAGCTTTTGCAGACGGTAATTTTTGGTCCCAATAACAAAATTGATCTACTTATGAACGAACAAACTTATACCATATAATGAATAAGCAGTACCTATATTAATTCGACTTTGAATATTATTGAAATGTATTTTGCGCCAGTTTAAACGCAAAAAATTGTTATGTTATTAGCTACTGCCGAATTTGAGTGTTTATGAACTGAAACCTGTTATGGGCTGGTAATGTTGTTTTAACTAAAATAACAACAACTACCTTTTCAACTCAACTTCTAACTTCAAGAACTATTTTATATTATGACTGTGTTTAGAATACGTAAACCAAAGTTGTAATCACGAACGACTTCAAATTAGGGTTGTAACGGCGGCCTTCTTAGCGGAGTTTTTCCTCCGCCGTTGCGGAGGTTAACGGAAGCGGAGGTGGATGTGGAAATAAAGATTATATTATGATTTATTAAAGTAATAGAAAGTCAAATAATCTTTATACAAAATAGGTATACAGTACACTTTGCACTTCCTCCCAAGCAACACATATAAGCAAAATAACACTATGCAAATGTACTAATTAGCAGCTTTAAACTTTATTATATGGGAGTTAAAGCTAAAGGGCTGTAAGCTGTAATGATTGATAAGCACGATCATTTGTTCTGTGTATGGGTGTAATTTATCTATAATATGTATGTATTTCGTAATATATAAGTGTGTTTATCACCAGTCTGGTTACCATAGTACAGTCTGTGCCTAGTTTGGGATCAGACGGCCGTGTGTGAGTTCCCTCAAGTTATTATTATTGTTACTATTGATTTTTGGGCAATAAAAACTCTTTAAGTTTAATTAATTTTAAATAGCACTGATTTTCTTTTTTAAAGCTAAATTTAATAACTATATAGCTGCACCGCATGCGTTGCAATGCCATTTTCTTCTTCTTTTTTACATGGACTTTTGAGCCAGGAACCCTCGCGGGCATCCCCAGGACACCCTATCGAAGTTTCAGTGCATAGAGGACAAACATTGATTTTTATTTAAATAGATAAGTAGAACTGTCAAACGTCAAGGTTAAACATACGGTATTTAGTTTAAGACATCGGAGACCGCTGAAAGCTACATAATAGCTGATGTGAAAGCATTTCTCTGTATTACGTTGGTAACAATTTTCATTAAAATGCTTGATGTTGATTACTACGTGTTTTCAGTTCTCTTCAAGCATTGTGCATGTATTACACTTCATATAATCAATGTTTTTTAGTAGCCCAATAGTTGAGGATTTCTTAGTTTTTGTAAGAAAGACGGTTGCATAATTGAGTATAGGTAAGCTATTTCAATAAAATAAAAGCGCATTTCAGCATACGATTTCCATCTAATACTGCTTATAGCGATAACAAATAGGAATTGAAGATTTTTATACCAAAAAATTCTTTATTGTATGAGTCCGAGTGGATGTAAATCACCATGCATATATCATAATGTCAAATTGTAGGTAGGTAGGTTTACGTTTAAAGATGTTATAGATGTTAGACGGTACCCCGTACGTAATGATTTTGCATGTTCGTCTATAATTTAGATCAAACTTGTAATGAAAAATCCGAGAATAGTGATGAATTGAATTCTAATAATTTTGAAGAAATGGACACGTAATTTGCCAACCAAAAAAATACGAAATAACACAAAAATAGGCAGTGAATAAAATATTTCGCAAGAAGCTAATAGATTGACTAGGAGTCATTAATCAAAAACTTGAAACGATTAAAATCGAAGAAAAAGTATGAATGTGTAATGGTTCTCATTAATCAGTTTCATATGTGTCCGTTCTGTTCAACATCCTAGTCAATTCTTCTTCTGCCTCTTAATTCTTATTTTGACGATACAACTGAAAGTTGTCCAATCTAGTTGTGGTCCATTTTTATCTTTTGGTAGTAGTTCGATATTTTTTATTTTATCACAAGATGTTCCATTTTTAATGGCTAAATTTTAATTTAAATCTTTTAAACAAAACAAAATAACCAATCTGTACAATAGATAACTTTTTCAAATTCACTTGTCTACGAAGAATCGTTAAAATGTATAAATAATCGAACTTATTAATAACGAGCCGTTTTCAATTTAGGCGT
Source organism: Euplagia quadripunctaria (assembly GCA_963859945.1). Classification (NCBI taxonomy): domain Eukaryota; kingdom Metazoa; phylum Arthropoda; class Insecta; order Lepidoptera; family Erebidae; genus Euplagia; species Euplagia quadripunctaria. The sequence goes on along the minus strand of OY982561.1, from coordinate 7,345,224 downwards.
CTTTTATTATTTAATAATACTTAAATTTCAGCTGAAATTCAGCAATCAACGAAAACGCATAATTAAAATTAAAAGTATGTGAGTTAATATTATTTTCATTAATCAACTACATGAACATCCTTTAGATACTGTGGTGGAGATGGAACATTGAATGTAAAGTTTTTGCTGCCGCACTTACTTATAAACGGCGTCAAGTTCAGTAAAAAGTGAACAAATATAACTTAGTCGAGCTGCTGTAATTTACGAAGCCCTAAGAAATCGATTAGTAGGTGACAAAGCTGCAGAATTGTTATTTGTAAATATAATTTGCCTCTTCTTCATTTTGATTACCGTTAAACTTGGAATAAACTCAAGCAACACCAATTAGTGGAATGAACTTTGTCTTAAAGCATTTCTAGAAACTTCAAGCTGACTAGTTCGCTGGTTCATATATGTAACATCAGTATAAGCGCTTACACAGATATTATTCAAACAATTTGGGCACAAAATAAAATCCTTTTTTTGTATAAAATAGCAATGTAGTAACTGAATAAACGTATACTATATATAGCACCTATTAAAACTCTTTTAACAAACTAAAAGTTTTCAAGTTCAGATATTAAGTAAGTATTCCGCATTTTTTTTATTTTTATGAAGACAATATTTAAATAACATAAAAATATTGTGTTTTCGAATTATATAATGTCACCATTATTGACTCTTGTCAACATATCGGTGTATTTTGAAATGTGGAACCGGTTGGAACTACATTTGTCGGGGTAAATATGTATTTTAACGGCCTGGCTTATAAGAGCGAAATAAAATTAATGCTTTTAAACTTTGAGTGTACTAAAACAATATAATATATAATGTTTTACTCCATTTAATACATTTCTATTAACGAAACGCAGTATTCGATCCTTTTTCTGAAAAATAGTGACATTACCACTAAATTGTACTGCAGCATGTGTAACATTTACATATACTATGTATTTAAGAGAAATATATAAATATTTAGCAACAATGAAATAAAAAGGCTAAATTAAGACATTAATGTATTTTACTGATAAAACATGTGGTTAATTAAAAGAGATCACAGTATGTTTATTTATGTCATTATATCTTGAGTTTTAATATTTAACAGCATTGTATTATATGTCCTTACAGAATTGGTATCCAAAATATTTTTAGACTTCTTTAACCAAATAATAGTGTGATAAGAGGTCACATCAGATCTATTATGCAGTAACAAACAAGGAAACCGTTATTTGAGCAGCTTGTGTTCAAAATAAACATCGCCAATAGGTACATAACCTCTTTGATAACAATTTACACGCAATATCTTATCGAATACTGCGTTTCGTTAATAGAAATGTATTAAATGGAGTAAAACATTATATATTATATTGTTTTAGTACACTCAAAGTTTAAAAGCATTAATTTTATTTCGCTCTTATAAGCCAG